>LNAC01000068.1:230777-779664 GCA_002007465.1 Ailurus styani | reverse complement strand
GCCTCTCTGCCTACTTGTAATCTCTCTCTGTGTGTCAAATAAATAAAATCTTTAAAAAAAAAAAAAAAAGAAACTGGGTACATCCATCGAGAATTTAATTTCTTGATTTCCTTTCCTATGAAATATGGGAGGGAGATATTTAACATATATATATATATATATATATATATATATATATATATATATAAATTTTCTCTTCTTTATTGCCCCCCCATCTTCTCTTCTAAATGGGAATTCCTTCGGTTATCCCAAATTTTAGTAATCTTTGATAAACTAAGCACATGCTACCTGGATTAAAGTACTGTGAAAGATAAAAGGACAGGTTCAATGGAGAGAAGAGGTATCAGTCGTACATTTGCTCTTTTGCTGAAACTAATTCTTAGGCTCCAGTCTTCCGCAGAGGGAGTTATGCCCAGACAGTCACCAGCCTGCTGGTCTACCCCAGAACTGGAGCAGTGTGCAAAAGTACATGATGCTGAGTAAGAGCTCCCTCTGGGTCAAATTAGCCATGCAAATACAATAGGTCTTTTTGTTTTCAAATATACTGAACAGAAGTAACCCATAAGGAAAGAGAAGCAGACATTTAGATTGTTGAAGATTTTGTTTTGTTGTGATGCACACACTTTAATCCCCAGGAAACCCAAATACTTTCACATGAGTGTACTCAATTCAGTACCTCTTTGGATCAGAAAGCACAAGTCACTCTTTGCCCTCAGTCTTCCTGTGTATTGCATGTACTCCTCCCAGCAGCTAAAGGAGTACCACAATCATCATGTGGCTTTCACTTCAGTGCTTCTACACTTTACCTTTAGTTGCTATATCATCTCTTCTTCCAACTCTCTCAACACACTGCTCTGATTATCCTCTAGTCCTTTAAAGTCTCTGAGGCAAGGAACTTAACTTACTTATGCATTCTTTCATTGAGTTACTTAAATATTTATCAAGTTTTATAAGCTCTACAATGTTAAAGCTCCAAACACAAATAAAACATACACTTCTTTTCCAAAATATCTTGGTATAGAGAGGTGGTGAGAAAAGTACAACAGTAGGGGCACCTGGGTGGCTCAGTTGGTTAAGCGACTGCCTTCGGCTCAGGTCATGATCCCAGAGTCCCAGGATCGAGTCCCGCATTGGGCTCCCAGCTCCATGGGGAGTCTGCTTCTCCCTCTGGCCTTCTCTCCTCTCTTGCTCTCTCTCGCTCTCTCTCTCTCAAATAAATAAATAAAATCTTTAAAAAAAAATAAAAAAGAGAAAAAAGAAAAGTACAACCGTAGTTCAAATAAAAGGCATAAAGAGATATCAAAAGACAGTATCTTTTTAATAAAAGGACAGTTTCCTTTAAAAGAGAATAAAACAACATTTCTTGAGTATCTCCATGGATCATATGTTTTAAATATATTATCTCATTTATACTTTTCCACCACCTTATAAGGGAACTATTCTTTATTTTACATATGAAAAAACTTGGATTCAAAAATGTTAATTGAAGGTCATGAGTATTTAAAGACCTATTCTTTGTTGCACATAAAAATCCTATAGTCTTTCCATTAGCTGTGAAGCTTCCATAATGTTGTAATTTTCAAAGTGAAAACATTTTCTGTAAAACCATCTCATTTGACTTTCTCAACAATACTGTGAAGAAGGATGATCCTCATATTTCACTTTACACCAAGGAAATCAAGGCTGGAGAGGTCAGTTGACTTCTAGTCAATGAAGCAAATTAAAATCCTATCCTGAGCTCAAAACTCCAAGATGGCCTTTCTTTCCCACTCTCCTGTGCTGTCTGCATCATACTGGGTAATTACAAAAGTTTACTGACAAAGGATGCATTTGATACTGAGCCTTGAAGAATGGTAAGATTTGGACAGGTGACTACTGGGGTGCAAGGAGGTGCTACAGGAGGGGGATTTACATGTGAAAGAAACAATGAGTTAATATTAAGAACAAGGTAGCTTATTTACAATCCAAGATAATTTACTGCATAGAATCTATTGTAACCAGATCAAAAACACATTACAGCATGTGCAATATGCCCAGATATTGAAGTGGTTCTTTGCAACAATGTCTATCATATACATAACTCAAACATTTCCAGAGAACATAACCTGGGGATTCAGATGGAGTTAGATTTTCTGTAACACCCAAATTTGCTGATCCTTCTCTCCACAAGTTGAATGGCTTACTTCAAAGTTTTCCCATCAAATATTCCAAGAGTTGCTCAACAGCAACAAGCTCATAGCAATAATGTTTATGTTGAGCATTGCTTCTGCTCTGTTTGGTTTCAGAGTTTCTGGGTTGGTCCCCCAGGGACCAGAGCTTCCTTTCATACTTACTGGGTCCTGACACTAATTTGGTGGAACCTGCCTGAGATGAAAAGGTGGAAATGGAAGTTGTCTCTTGCTTTTAAGATATGCACTGTTAGAGGGGTTCCAAGCACTGCTACCTGTTTCCCATCCTCCACCTCTGCTCCAACATCTGTCAGGGTTTGAAAAATTCTTGCTGAAACTGTTCTTACAGTTTTGGGTTTTATACTCCTGCTTGGGACATTATTTCAAGTGAGGCAAATGCAACTAATAGATACTTTTACATATGAATAATTTCTTAAATCCCATCCCAGATAGCTAAGCTTTTCTTGGCATTTCAAATGCAGTTTAGGGATCTTTCTACTTTCAGAATGAATTCTCTGAAGAAACTCCTCAGAGCTCATCTAAATGGACATCTGGTGGTCATTCTTGTCATTTTGCCGAGGAAATATGTATCAGTTGTCAAAAATGTTTCGGGCAGTTACTTATCAAACTTGGCCATAAATATTTAATTCTCAAGTATAGGACCCTCATCTCTACCTAATGTATTTTTTTTTTGTGAAAGTGTTTGGGATAACAGATATTCCATATTCCTGAAATATTTTCTATCATATGTCACCAAATTACACATACACATCAGAGTCACTAATAGAAAACCTCTTAAAGTAACCAGGTGATGGGTATAAGAAGGCCATGTGTTGTGATAAGCACTGGGTGTTATACATAATTAATGAATCACTGAACACTACAACAAAAACTAATGATGTGCTATATGTAACTGAACTATATAAATATAGCTGAACATTAAAAAATAGATCTGACCAACAGGATAGTGTGTAGGAAGAGTCAAAATGGATGGGGTTCAGGTTTTAAGTATGAAGAAAGGGCTTTGTTCGAATCTAGGCAATACCATTTAGAAACTAAGTAGCTTTGGACCAGTTTTTTAACTACACTGTATCCTGGCATCTATATTGTAAAACGTGAACAACCAGAATACAGTCTATTTTGCCTAACCAACAGCATTACTGTGTTACATAATATATTAGTCTTCCCAATAGGTAGACAAACCAAGATAGGTATAAGGATAGTGATTTCCTTTTACTTTGTGTACCACTGTTCTAAGCCCTGGATATTCATTACTGATCATCCTTATCTGTATCTTGTAAGGGAGGTATTAAATGTTGAAGCTTATTCTTTTTCCAAGAACACACAGCCAGTACATGGTAGAGTATATAACTATTTAAGCCACATTTGCCTGACATTAGAACCATCCTCTTTTTACTATATGTTGCTGCTTCTTTATAAATATGTTTTGCTTGTTATTGGTGTTTGTCTGCTGAACTGAGAGATCTTGAAAGCAGTATCTGGGCTACAGTATCTTAAAGATTTTGTAACCACTATTAGTACCTACAGTACTTAGAAGCATAAGGCCTGCTCCCCCAAAATTATTACATATCTGTTGACTTTATGAACAAATGAACAATAAATTGTTCCTACTCTATTTTGAACTCTAGGTTAAATAAATAATATGATACCATCATCAGTACCTTGAGATGTGAAAAGGACATCCTCGACATAAAGAAATGTATGAAAGTAACCATAGATCCATTGTTCAAAACATAGCAACTCTGACACTCATCGCCAACTAGATCCAATTCCGTTAATCAGAAGGAAAACAAACAAACAAAAAAGGTTTTACATCTGCTGCCTGAGAAAGAAAATTGATTTAATGCCTTTTGAAAAATTTAAAGCTATCTTAAAATCTCACATAAAAACAAGAAACCATGCATTGGCATTTTAAACTAATGTAAGAAATAATGCATATGTTCGTGTGGTGTAAAGGCTGTGATTTTCCAATAGTTTTGCATTCCTCTAAGTAAATGCTACCTACATCTCACAACTGGTGGGTGTAAGGATTGTGAAACAAAGTTGGGCATAATCCATCTCACAACCCATGCCAACTTCAACTACTGTATCCCAGGGATACAGGAACTAGGTAAAATTCATGGGAAAGGGTTTAGATCAAAATTGACTGCTATTGATGCATATCTTCCAGAAGAGATAGCTCTTTGCTGTGTTTAAGTCCACATGTAGCATTAAAGCATTTCTATTCATCTTTTCTATCAGGCCAAAGCAAGGGTTAGTGGGAATGATATACTTCCTCCAATCATCATAAGACCCATAAGAGACAGATAATCCAGTCCCAGTTTAAAGAGGAGAACACTGAAACTAGGAGAAATGAACTAATCTGATCAAGTTCCTGCATTCAGTGAGTGATGGAACTGGGATTTAAATCCAGTCTGACTGACTCCAAAGCTGCAGCTGCTCCTCCAGAAGGAGAAGGGATGGCTTCGCAGTACTAGAGATTTTTAAAACATTGAATTAATTAAAAGTAAAACATAAGGTGGAATAAGAGAAAACAGTTGTTTAAATATTGTTTCAGGATAAGAAATTTAAAGGAGAGAATGAGAACTGGGGGTTGGCAGTGATTATTCTTGAGGTTATTTGAAATTGGGTCTACTGATTACTGTTACTGTATATGAACTTTGGGAGGGGAGAAGGGATAAAGGTGCTTTAAAAATGCTTTTCTGGGGCACCCGGGTGGTGCAGTTGGTTCAGCAGCTGACTCTTGGTCACAGCTTACATCATGATCTCAGGAACCTGGGATCAAGCCTATGTCAGCTCCACACTCCTCATGGAGGCTGCTTAAGATTCTCCCTCTCCCTCCGTCCCTACCCCCCACGTCCTCTCTCTTTCAGATGGGTAAAGAAATCTTTAAAAAAATATTTAAAAATGCTTTTTCAAGTGCAGCATATTTAAATGCATTCCTTGCTCTATACACTCTGCAATAATATGATCTTTTAATCTTCTAAAGCTCAAGCCATTGCCAGTGCCATCCCACCTGCCTCTAACTTTGTTGGCTGCACAACATGTAGGGGAAGTGCTGGGCAAGAGAAACTGCACTCACAGTCTAATGCTGAACTCAGTCCCAAGACTCTCCTACATATTCTTCACACCTTACTATTCATTGGTCTCACGTTTACCTACTCGATTTGCTCCTCTTTCCTCCATTTTTGCCCCAAGTTAATTTTTAGATATTTTCATGCTTTCCCTAACTACAAGCTTGATTTCTCTTGATAGTATTTTTAGAGTCTTATTTTCTAAATCTAGTCATCCTACTTCAAGGTTCCTCTCCCCTTCCCTACCTCAGGTGCAAGAATCTTCTCACTCAGACTCACCTGTTCAGGCAACTATCCAACTTTGTTCACATCAGACACCTGAACAAGAAGCATTTGAGTTTTAACGACTTAGATCAATAGTTCTCAAACCTGGTTAGATAATCGGTGGGGAACTTAAAAAAAAATATATTGATACCTGGGACCCACCCCAGACCAATTAAACCACAATCTTTACAGAGCAATGCTTATATTATGATGACTCTCTTGAAAAACTCATTGAAGCTGGCTGGTGTCCTAGAGAAAACTCTAACTCTCCCATGTTCTCATCTGAGTTGAGTTTTGCCTCAGGTTATTTCTCTGGCACGCCAGCACAATGAATGACAAGTTCAGTCAGTAACATGAAAACTTTAAGGCAGTTGTTGTGTATCATTCAAAACAACCAATAAGGTGGATAACTGGCATTTTCCTGTTACTGGGTGACTAGTTGCCCATTGATTGTGATGCATAATGCTTTTCCCACTTGGTTATCCACCTGTCGAGAGGACAAGCCTTTGAGGATCATCTGTCATCTGCAGAACAAAGTGACATAAGTGCCAAATCCTGATTTTTTAAAAAAAAATTTAAATTCAATTAGCCAACATAGTACATCATTAGTTTTTGATGTAGTGTTCAATGATTCATTATTTGTGTATAACACGCAGTTATATACATCACATGGCCTCCTTAATGCCCATCACCTAGTTACTCCATCCCCCCACCCACATCCCTTTTTGTAACCCTCAGTTTGTTTCCCAGGAAGAAAACAGAGAGAGAGAGACCAACCATGACTCTTGACTCCGGGAACCAAATCTTACTCTTTTCCTCTACAACTCTTCAGTAGAGTACAGGAGTTGCAAACTCAAATATTAAGAGGTATCAAGTCGTTAATGTAAATGACTAAGAGGCTAAGTGAAAATGACCCTGGCTACCTAGAGAACACATGCTCCACCAAGTGGTCTGGTAACACTCATCTCCCAATAATTGTTGTGATGCAGGAATGTGGGTTTAATATTGCTTATGGATTCATTTTACTTTTTTTTTTTTGCATAGTTATTTACACTGATTCTTCCAAAAGCAACTTCTGGTGACCATATCACTTACTCAAAAATCTGAATTTTATAAATCTAGAATTCAAATTCCTCCATCAAATGATTCTCACATAATCTCTACCCTCATTAATTTTTACTCTAATATGGATTTCTGACTTTTTTCCAAACACACCTTCTTTCCAATTACACACATGACTTGATTTTCATCTCATTGCTTTACCTTTATCAGTTTTTCCAGCTGAAATGAGCTCTCCATTCCCTTCTAGCCCACTGATTGAGGGCTTCACCTCTTCCTTACTTTCCTTTTGTGTTGCTATTCCTTCCACTACCCACTCTTTTGTCACTTTCCCCCAAGACCTTCCAAATGTTCTGTTCCTTTTGCTTAAGTCTAAAGTTCCATTCCCTTGGAAAGCTACCACTTAAAACTACCAAAGGACACCTCCACCCTCTGACTTGGTACAGAACATCATTAACATTGTTATATAAAGAAAATTTACTGGAATAAACAGCAAAGCTCTATTACAACCTGCTCTTTATTCAATAATGCCACAAATTTAGTCACATCCTTCATATGTCTGTGATGTATACCACATTTTTATGTGATGTGAAGGTCATCCATAATGCATTTATACCCTCATCCCCAAACAACAGGGACCCAGTAAAAGCTGACTTTCTGCTCTAACATACAGCTCACAGATTTTTCTTTTAAGCCACAGTCAAAAGTGTCACAGAGGTAACAAAACATTGTTTTTGTGCTTCTTGCACCTTGCATCTCTAGGAATATTTCCCTTTAGCAAGTCTTGTGAAAAGACCTCAAGAGAAAAAATTCTCTAAAGACCACCTAAGCAAAATTAAAATTAAGTGATGACATTTGGATTGCCCTATTCTCCAAATCATGTCATTATTAACATTGCTATAGTTTGCCTAGCTACTCACCACAGAAATATAGCCTCTCAGTCTAGATGCTAAATCAAATAAAATTTAATATCCTTTGAAATCACCATAATTTCAGAGTAAATGTAAATGGAAAAACCATAAGTTACATTGATTAATTTGAGCATGTGCAATTTTTATAGGAAGTCTTGCTTAGACAAAAAAACTATCTAAAGTCATGAATTGATATACATAGCATTGAGTTGACTTTTTTAAACAATGGAATTCTAAAAATTGGGTTTTGTTTTTAAAGTATAACATTACATAAATGTGTATCTAGATCAGGTAAAACACAAAGTAAACGTGGAAATTTTCTTTTTGTCTTCAGGATACTATTCTTGAAGCTCATAAAATGGCTCTTTTTATTTGCTTATTTTCTGTAGGTAGTTTTAAATTTCTCACATTTTTAGGCCAAATTCTGCCAAGGCTTTGAAGCAAGAACACTGGGCTTTTCTTAGGTTCTTCTCTGCTAAGAAATAAGGTATATTCAGTAAAATAATACTATTTTTAAAAGATAGAAATGAATTTAACAATATATTAAGGCCTCCCCAGATTATTTGTCAAAATATTTCACTTCTATTTTTCAGACTGGTAGATTAAACTATGAAATTAACTTTTTTTTAAGATTTCAAATAACTTTTTCATACTTTCTATGGTGCAGTAAGATGTTTTTTTTTTCTTTGTCAGCAGGAAAAAGCATGATTAACCCAGAATACTATAATAAGTCTTTTGAAGAAAGAAGCTTATCTGTTTGCCACAAACAAGTTGCAAGTCTAGGGTATAAAGTTTTTACTCAAATCCTCAAGTATATTTCAAATCATCAAGTATGGGGGTTTTCAAGATAGTGAACATGTCTCATTGATACTCAAAATATGGCAAGCTCAGGGCTCCAGTGTAAGCAAGAGCCCTGTAGAAGAGAGAAAAAAGACTACATCAAAAACCAGTGATGTACTACATGGTGACTAATGTAACATAATAAAAAAAAAGAGAGAGAGAGAGAGAGAGAGAGAGAAGGGTTTGGGGGTTGTGTTGAGGAAAGTCAGAGCAACAATACAGAATAGATTGCACCTGATGCTTCTGGGTCTCATTAGAAACGGTTTGGAAAGAAAAAAAGATGTCCTATCTAACACATGTGTTTACACAGTTGGGTGCAATCGAAAGACAATATGGAGCAGTATTTCTAAGGCTGGCTCTCTAACCTTCTGAATGACTGCCATCCACGACACTTTGTCCCAAACCTATGAAACCAGAAGTTCTTGGCACAGAACCCAGGAATCAGCATTTTCAAAAGCTCTCTTGGGGATTTCTAAGTACTTCAAACTTTTTATTATTATTATTATTATTATTATTATTATTATTATTATTATTAGCCCAGGGGTACAGGTCTGTGAATCATCAGGCTTACTCCTTTCACAGCACTCACCATAGCACAAACGCTCCCCCAATGTCCATAACCCATCCACCCTATCCCTACCTTCTCACCCCCCAGTAAGTACTTCAAACTTTGAAAAGCACTATAATGCACATCACTCAACATCACTAAATACCGGGGAGATGCAAATTAAAGCTAAATATCACTTCACATTTGTTGAAATGTGTATCAACAAAAAGACCAGAGGTAAGTGTTGATGAGGAGGTAAAGAAAGAGGAACCTGTGTGCACTTTTGGTGGGAATACAATTTGGCACAACCAGTATGGATAAAATTATGGAGGTCCCTCAAAAAATTAAAGAGAACTACCATATGATCCCACTTCTTGATATATATCCAAGGCAGAATATCAAAGAGTTATCTGCTCTCCCGTGTTTATTGCAATTATTATTCACAATATCTAAGATGTGGAAACAACTCAAGTGTCCAACAATGAACGAATGGATAAGTAAGATGTAGTATATCTACAATGAAATATTATTTAGCTATGAGAAAAATGAAATCCTGTCATTTGTCACAACATGGATAGGCCTTGAGGGCATACTATGTGAAATAAGCCAGAAAGAGAAAGATAAATACTGCATGGTATCATTTATTTGTAGAATCCCCAAAATAAAGTTAAACACACAGAAACAGAGTAGAAAAGCAGTGGCTAGGGATTGTGGGGGAGAGGTTGTAAAAGGGTACAAACTTTACAAATGTCTGAGAACCTAGTGTAAAGCGTGGTGACTATACTTAACTCCGTGTTGTGTAACTGAAATTTACTGGGAGAGTGGAACTTAAATGCTCAAATAAATAAATAAATAATAAAATTTGAGGCGATGGGTATGTTAATTAACTAGATGGGGGAATTCTTTCATAATGTGTATATGTCGAATCACCACAATGTATGCTTCAGTGTCTTACAATTTTACGTGTCAATTATGCCCCAAGAAAGCTGAATTTTTTAAAAAAAATTATAAGCTTTAGCATTTGGGAAGCCTGGTTTGAACCTCAGCTCTCAGAGACAAAAATGGAAATAACAGTAATACCTGCTTCACAGGACCACTGCAAGAATTAACTTAAAGGAGATAATGTCTGTGAGGCATGAAGAGAAGGCTCTCCATAAGTGGTGCTGTTAATATTCCACATCAGCTTCCTTGACGCACAAATACACTCACAGACTGGCAGTTCCTGAGCCATGGTAGGAATGAGAACCAGAATTCTGAGAAAGGTGTTAAAATACCTGGGGTTTCTGTCTGCTGCATATAGGTAATGAAGCATGGCCAGAGCCGCACCATTTAACGTTGTCTTTGCAAACCAAAGTTCAATTTGACATGAATCAGGGCACTAATACATTTATCGATGTAGTACTAGTGATGGACCTCTGTGCTTCTGTGAATCAGAAATCAAGGCTGATTTACATAATGTTTAGAAAGCTCACAAACTTTGTATTTTGTTTAAAATAATTGTGATTCTCCAAGGTTTTCCCAACTGTGCCAATTTGGCTGGAGCCATTGCTTGGATTGCCAGCCTGCATCCAGATTTCTCAGTCTAATCTTTGGCAGGATCCTACTCACTCCAGTTTCAGGACCAAGTGACTGGCAGCAGCCCAGCAGCCCAAGTGCACACTCCTGCCAAATCAACGCTGGCCAGGAAAAGCCTTCAAGAATGTGACACAAAAGAGAGTTCAGTCTTTCCTCTCAATGCAGAACTTAACTGAGCTGGCCACCTTGCAGCTGGTCAAAGGGTCATCCTTACTCTTACAGTCCACAGGAGGTCATAACTAAAGATGCTAGTACAGGAAACATGGAGGCACAGTGGAAAATGTTTCATCATGTCCTATAATTCAGATATTAAAAAGGAAGATGCAAATGTTGGGTCAAAGGGGTTCATGTCATAAAAATAACATCCCTGTAATTGGTCAGTCTTTTTTTTTTTTTTAATGCGTCTCTGTCATATATGTGCTGGGAATATGTAGATGGGAGGAAGGGAAGTGATTATCTGAATAATTGATCAGTAGTTACAAGTCCAACTATTCAGTTCACTTTAAGTCTTAAATTATCTTTCTGTACTATCTACCTTGATCAACAGACCATAAAATTGCCAAATCCCCACAATATTTTATAATCTATGCTAATAAATATAACTGTGGCAGCACAGCCAGTAAACTTTAGTTCTGAGTGTAATTATTTTATATTGCCACTTCCAATATCAAAATACTAAAGATACATATGCTTAGCTAAAGGCATTATGTTAAGAAATCATCTTTATTCAGCTACTAGTAATATATTCTGGTAAAGTGAAATCCAGAACAAGCACTACCAAACCTGGAATTTAGCTGTAATTAGAATGTACGAGTCATCCTTTGCCCTTCTTTAAAAATATATCAGCTATTTAATCATAAACAGGGAAAAATGATATTATTTCTTTCTGTTTCATCACAATTCAAGTAAGTTGGCAAATTACTAACAACTTCTTTCCAAAGGTTTTGTTTCAGAGCTATTTTCAACACTTTCTCTGAAAGGTAACATTTGATCTGTCAGCTCCAATAGTCTCAGATTTGACAAATTAGGTTATCTTGTTAGGCCTAATGATGTTTTCTCCTGCATCTATTCTAAGACCCTGCTAACTCAGAAAAAGTTTTCTGAAACTCAGCAAGGAAGTTAGTATGAATAAATGGTATTTCATATACACATAGTAAATTAAATACACAAATAGATTATGTATAAATATTAGAGGATAGATATGCATATTTTAAAATGCATGCAGATTAGTTAAAAGAGAAGAGCTATAGAAGTTACCAACGTTTGATTCACATCTTTGGGATTCAGGGCATGAAATGCCCTCTACCCTATATAGTCAGAAAAGCAAATTGTGTCAAGCCAGATGGAAAACAAAGTGCTGTTGAAAACACCTGAAACTAATTACCCTAGGGGACATCAATAGAACTATTTGGAAAATACAAAATTTAGTCAACTCTTAGTTTTTCATAATGCCAAGTAACTACCTAGACTCATCTTAGCAAAGTTTGGGCCAAATGACATGCACTGAACACCTGAGGTGCCCAAGGTAACCAGTTGCCCAGTTGCTTTGACATCATCTTAACTCAAACACAATATGTATATTTTCAATCAATTTACTTTGGATTCATTTTTATATATGAAACATGGTCAGTGTTCCATGAACACATTTTCAGAGGAAAGACTGCTATAAATATGATGTGATAATGACTGGAATGTTTCAGGAAGGACAGGAGGAGAGAAGAAGACAAGTGCAAACTCTCATAAAATTTAAAATAAACTGTGAACTAAGACTTGGCATTTCATCATTTTTAAACCAAAATCTAATTTGTAAGTTCTGTCCTTTAAAAGAATGTTGCAAGCTTTTTTCTTAAATAAATATTCAATTTGAGATTTGAAAGAGTAATGTTAAAGATTTGCTATGACAAGAAGTTCAGCTTTCAAAATCTGAAAAAAAACAAAACAACAAAAAAAACCCAGCATGGGTTAAGAACAACATAGGTAGATGGGAGAGATTTGAGAACTCTCATTTTAAAAATATGGGTTTTGCTTCTGAATCTATATCGTTTATAATTTAAACTTCTTCTTTAAAACTGAATTTCAGACTTAGAATAAAAAAAGACTGTCGATCTGAGAATTTTTTTAAGGCAATGAAGAAGAAAATACATCAACCTCCTAACCTACTACAGTAATTTCCATGATTGAGCTTTAAAATTTAGTCTAGAATTTCCTGGAAGCAAAGCAAGCAAAGCAAGCAAATAGGCAAGCAAGTAAGCAAGAAAACAAGAAATAAAAACCTACATAGTTCTATTTATTATAATAAAACATTAGTTGTTTAAGAAATAAAGCTTTTTCCTCAAACCAAATTTGGAAGTAATTAGTTCCTGTATAAGACACAATCAACAAATAGAAAAACTTTCAATGACGATTTAACAGAGAATTAAGAAATAAAAATCCTATTACCATGTCTTATATTGAGCCTTAATAAAACAAAGAACATAACAATTAATCCTAATTCATTGTTTTATGTCAATATGACATATACAGGCCAAAGCAAACTTGAGTATGAAGAATATACATGTTCAAATTCTGTGTCCATTAATTGCTAGCTGAATGACATTGTAAAAATGTCCCTAACTTCTAAAGCCCTGTTCACCATTTGTAAAATGGGACAATAATATCTACAATGCGAATATAATGCTTGATTTTTGGTTAAATGAAATAAATCATAAAGCATCTAGTCTTTTGCCTGGTAGAAAATAAAAACTTTCTGGTAAAAGCTCAATGAAGAATAAAACATGGGTGGAATAGAAGGATAGATGGATAGAAGGTCATTTTGGCTTTTCTTGAATATCTTTGCTTTCCGTAGGAAGCTATTAAATTGTCAATTCAGGCTCAATCCTGGAAAATGCCTAAAGCATCAGTATTCTCTTTGGCTAGTTGAAGGCAAAAGATTTGAGCCTTCTTTATCTAACAAGTATACAATTCCAGGGATTCTGGTTTGAGTTCAGGGGCAATAAACATTTTAGGCCTTTAACATGCAAAAATAATTTTCTTGAAAATACAGCTCAGTTTTCTCTAATTACTTCACAGCTATACCTAACAATACTTTGATCCCTTACTTCCTTTGTATGATCTCCCTTGAGGAGCCCTCACAGAATGGCAGGAGGGCCATGTCCAAGTGATTAAGGTAGATTTTGAGTATTCTTATCATCATCCCAATTTCAGGGAATGGAAGGAGACCAGAAAAGCTCAATTCTGCAAACACAGGCTATGGAAGGAGAAAGATTGGTATGGATGACCTGACAAGTAGAAGTTGATGCAAGGATGAGACTATGTTTTATTCATTTCAGATTAAAAAAAAAAAAGCCCTGTCCATTTTTTAAAAATATAAAATCCAGTAGAGAAAACTAAACAGTAAAATATTCTCACTTGTAATCTACAGATAGAAGCAAAATACCATCAAAAGAATGTGAAATGTAGAAAAAAACAAAAGTATATTTTTAACCCAATTTAGCTGTTTTTTAGGACTTGACCAAAATTAGGTCATATCTCTGAACTTCAGTTTCTTCTTCTGTATCCCTCAGTCTACTGCAAAAATTAAAGATGATATACACAAAGCACCTGGAGCAGTCCTGGCACATGGGCTACACCCAATATTATTAGCTAAAAAATGCTGAAAGATAAAGAAATGGACAATTTTTGTCAAGAATTGGTAAATAACGGGGCGCCTGGGTGGCTCAGTCGTTAAGCCTCTGCCTTCGGCTCAGGTCATGGTCCCAGAGTCCTGGGATCGAGCCCCGCATCAGGCTCCCTGCTCTGTGGGAAGCCTGCTTCTCCCTCTCTCACTCCCCCTGCTGGTGTTCCCCCTCTCGCTGGATCTCTGTCAAATAAATAAGTAAAAATCTTAAAAAAAAAATAAATAAAAGAATTGGTAAATAACTTGAAGACACAGTTATACAAATAAATCAACAGGATTTGGAACACTAGCAATTCTATTTTTAATAAAATAAGTAAATACAGTTATTGAAATCCATCCCCTTAAGTCTTTATTAGAGTGTAAGGAGAGAGGGTTTGGCAGTATGTTAAGAAGCAGGAATCAATCATCAAAAATAATCAATGGGAGGAGATGCTTACCTAAAAGACTTGAATAAAAGAAATGGGCTTAGAGAACATCCTTTTTCTCACAGTCCAGGTTATAGTAGGTAAATGTCACTTATGTAATACCTTAGTAGGTAAATGGCACACAGTGACAGCTTCTGGTATCAGGGATTTTCCCCAAATTTTTAATTTTAATTTTTTTTCAGGAAGCTCTCAGCCTCCTAAGAATTTTTATAATAAATTTCTTGCATTCAGGAAACAATTTCCATTGCCTCTGTGAACACGTGATGAGTGGGGTTATTTGGGAAGTCTTGCATTGAAAACACAGGTTCAGAGATTCTTAATGCTCATTTGATTAAAAAAAACTTTTAGTGGGAAAAATTATGAATGTCAATGTTGACTGTATATTTTTGTCTAGTCTTTTCTTTGGCTTTAATCCCAATAGATTTCTCTGAAGCATCAGATCTTGGAAAAAAGTTGACATGGCCTCATGCACAAAACAACAAACCTGGCAGTCTTCTAAGGTAGAGCAGACTTAAAATATCCCTATGTCTGCAAGTCGCCTGCAAGTTTGACTGCCAAGGGAATTGCCCTGGTTGGCATTCACGTCCAGTGACCTACCAGTGAGAACACAGTGACAGAAGCTTGCCGGCCTGCCTATAGCTAAATAGGTGGTTTCTATCCAGGGCATCTGCTGCATTGTTAAGCAAAACCATATGGAGAGGCAAGTTTAGAGGGACTGGAGTTATTTATATTCACAATGGAATGTCCCTATATTGGGGTCTTAACATAGCATAGGAAATCCTCTTATGATGCTATGCCTAAAGTCCCATTTGTTCGCATAGATGAGTGAAGAGTCATTTTTACCAAAAAAGTTATACTCAAATTCAGAACGCCATGATAAATTGGATCTAAAGAAAAAAGTCTAAGCTATTTTGCGACAGCAGCACTTTCCACGTGTTTTATGTTAATATCCCATGCTGGCAAAGTACTTTGTCCTATTTTTTTATGATTTTAAAGAGAAAAGTGCCTACTTTCTCTATAAGCTTTATAAAAAAGGCCTCCTTAGACTCTCTTCTCTAAGAAATTGGGTCAATGAAGGAGAATGAAATATTAAAAGCACTTTAAGAGGAAAGGGAGCATAGCTATACAAATTAATGTCATTATCATTTTATTATATCTATTATTGGTTACTGTAAATGTATAGACCTTGTAATAAATATATCTGAGAGAAAGACACATAATCTTACCTGAAACTTTATTATAGATTGTTTATAATGTGTTTTTCCAATTATTGGAAAGGATATTGATACTTTGTTATGACTGACTCATTCTCTTTTCATTAATGGTGATGAGCATATATTATTGTATTTTATCTATTTGTACTATCCACGCTTAGCATTACCATAACTACTCCATACAGCAAAACCTACAGAACGAGTGATTGGAAAATACTCCTTCCCTTGGTTCTTTGATTGTGAAATTGAACTCTGACTCTATAGACAATTCTTAAGAGTGGCTCTTTTCCTGACTAGCTTATTCCCTTACTTTCTTCAGCTTAGAAGTTTTAAGTTCACCTGGGAAGTGAGTAGCAAAAGAGTAAAATATTCAAGTAATAATCCCCAGATATAGGGGGATTTCCTATCACTCTGCCTTGCCATGTTCTTGATTGTTTTCATTAGGAATGACATTTTCCTTTTTTTTTTTTTTTAAATCCTCGAAGTCACTCACGTCCTTCAAGGCCATTCCTCTTTGGAATTGCTATCTACTTTTTGTGATAGCTATGTTTGTATAAAGCAATCTCCTCTAACTATATCATAAACCTTCACAGCACAGAGAACAGAGAACATACGTTAGTAGTCTTTGGGAGTTGAACGACGTTTGTGAGGGAACGCGCAGAAAGGCACAGAGAAGAGAAAGAACCTTGTGCACAAAGAGGAATCATATCTGTGGCTGCTTGATCTTTCTTGAATTATAATTCCAATGAGATAGTTTCTGCTATTCTGTAGTGTTTCTTAGACCACTTTGCTTTCTGGTAATAAATGTGTTTTGGGTGCAAATTATGTTATTAACCTCCCTTTATCTCAGTTGTGGTATAATAATAACCAACATTCACTGACCACTTGGTACATATGAGAAACTCTCTAAGCACTTGATAGAAATTTTCATTGGAGACTCACAAAAAAAAGAAACTCTTTGGAAGGGCTATTATTATGCCCTTTTTATAGATGAGGAAATTGAGGATAAAAATACGTAAAACAAAATCGGTAGAGGCAGAATTAGATTCCAGGTCTGCCAACTCCAAAGTCTTAAACATCAAAATAATAATAATAAAAATAACAGTGTTGTGATGGTTTCTAAGACTATACTCTAATAATAAAATGCAATTTAAATATTTAACTGAAGTGTTGGTAAATCATATACCAGATGATATAAGGAATGTATATTTATCTAAATAAAGAAATAACATGTACTATGGGAGGTAGAGGGATTATTATTTTTTTTTTAAAGATTTTATTTATTTATTTCACAGAGGGAGAGAGATCACAAGGAGGCAGAGAGACAGGCAGAGAGAGAGGAGGGGGGGAAGCAGGCTCCCCGCTGAGCAGGGAGCCCGATGCGGGCCTCGATCCCAGGACCCTGAGATCATGACCTGAGCCGAAAGCAGAGGCTTTAACCCACTGAGCCACCCAGGCGCCCGGTAGAGGGATTATTTTTGAGTGGATGAATCAGAGAAGATTTCTTGAGAGAGGTGGAATATATAAAGGGTTAGCAATGGGTAGAACTATGACACTTGGGAATTGGGGCATTCCAGAAAAAAATGAATGTAAATACACACAGATAGAACACTGTGAAATATATATTCTGAGAGTTCCTGGTTCTGTCTACAGGAGTTTAGAGTACTTAGAGGGCCAGGGAAGTCTTTAACACATGCTAAGGAATGTGAATTGTATTCCACTGGTAATGTGGATTAAGTAAAGTCAAGCTGTGCTTTAAAATAAACTGATATGATTTAAAATAAAATAATTGATCTGGTAGTTGTGTTAAGTTAATGCTATGAGTGGCTAAAGGAGAGAAAATCATTTAATCCAACTCTCTAAATAAAAATAGGGAGAGTCTGGTTTGCAGCAGAGGAATGAAAGGAAGGATGACACCTTGCAGGAAAAAATTCTATATGCTAGCTATATGGGGAGAGAGTAAGGGGAGTGAGTCAGTTCAAATAGCAAGATTTTGTCCTGAAAAACTGGCCAATAAAATATTTTGTTTGAGGAGAAAATTTTAAGTCTATTTGGCATGTGTTAAATTTAAGATGCCAACCAGACACTCAGGACTATCTGGCCAGTCACTGGGATTGAATCATTAGTCACTGGTCAGGTGATTTGAGAAAAAGGAATGTGAAAGTGATCCAGAGAGAGATAATCCCTGAAATCCAGGCTATGCATTAAATGGTGACTTATACCAACGTGCCTTTCCTTTTTTCATCTTACTTCTATATTATTGTGTGTTGAGTGTGTTCCAAAAACTAATGTGAGTTTTTAAAATAAACTTTCACTAATTTTAATACAGAAAAGAAGGAAATACATCCATGTTTGGATAATAAAACACAAAACATTCTACAGCCCTGATATTTAGAAAAGAAAACAAACAGGACCTAGCCCTATGAACTTCAAAGTTCATGAAAACATACTGAAAATCATGTCTCGAAGCAATAGGAGAAAGCGTGTTAATTGACAATTTGTAGAATTCCCAGCACCAACCCACAAGTGAGGAACACTAGAGAAACAATGTGCCCTTCCATACTAATTGACTTCAATCCTTTGAGCATACTGTCTAATGAATAGATCAGGGTGAAACAGTGGACAGCTGGATATCAGAGAAGCATGTGATGCAACTGCATGACACATGGATTGATTTACAAGATCAAAAACATAGCTTAAGGGAAGAACTCTTGGAATGGATTACAGATTGGCTTGGGGACAGGAAACCAGTGTCAGCCAGAGGAAAGGGAATTGATGGCAGCAACTAATAAGCAGGGGACAGTCATTTGGTCTTCCCTGCATGTCCCTGAGAGTTGTATGCAGGATTTTTGGAGCATTTAAACTTTGTCATAGAAATCGAACTGAGGTAGTAACTGTTGCTAGGCAGAAGAGGAATAGAATTGTTCAGCTAGGAATAAGAATCCCAAAGGAGGCCCTCCACTGCAGCCCCAATGAGCTGTTTGCCCCGATCCTCAATGAGATTAATACAGAAATTCAGAGTAAGGCAGTAAGAACTCTTCATAGCAATTTGAAAGAATATCTTCTGTCTGTCAAACCTAGTAAAATAAAAATTTAGAGAGTTTTTTTGTGCCTTTTAATATTTTTCTATTAATTCAATTTTAGAGTATTTTATACTTAAAAAATTTTGACAGTTTGGAAGTTTAAAAAAAACAAACTGGTCCTTCCCCCCAGATAGCATGAGAAACATTGGTCTCAGAGTACATCATTTGATTGGTAATTGGGATTGGGGCACTTGGTTTTGACTGAGATAACTGGTTGAGATTTTGGAGCAAGGTACTTTTCAGGGAAATTTCTTACGAAGGAATGATTCTGATTTGGTGAATCTTAGGCCCAGAAATCTGTATTTCTTTTTAAACTCTGAGTGACTCCTATGATTTGGAAACACATCAAAAGAAGCTAGCATTGGGGTGCCTGGGTGGCTCAGTCACTTAAATGTCTGCCTTCAGCTCAGGTCATTATCCCAGGCTCCTGGATTCCAGACCCATGCTCAGCAGGGAGTCTGCTTCTCCCTCTCTTTCTGCCCCTCTTCTCTACTTGTGTGTTCTCTCTTTCAAATAGATAAATAAAAATCTTAAAAAAAAAAAAAAAGAAGACAGCAGTGATGGTTCCTTTGTTAGAAACATGAAAAAATGTCCCAAAATTGTAAAGCATGCACATGTGATTTGTGTGTGTGTGTATGTGTGTGAGTGTGTGTGTGTGTGAGAGAGAGAGAGATTCTTTGCTTAAAGGCAAAGTATCAGGCACTCAAAAAAAAAAAAAAAGTGTCCCAACAATGGGGAGTAGGAGTTGTGGTGGCTGCCTTCAGGCTGAAAAAGTGGAAGTCCAACATAACTTAATGAGATGGGTCTTAAAGGTACTCTGGGACCTGTGAACATGAGCTCCCTGCTCTAGTCTCCCCACACTTATGCTCCAGATGTAACCTCTTCTCTTTTTTCTTCTCCCCTTCCCATTTCCTCTTTCTTCCTATCTTTCTTCTCCTTGTTCTCTATTCCTACACTTCTTTCATCCATTTTCCTTCTTCCTTTGATTTTCTTACACTAACTCCTCTTTCACCATCCTTCTCCCTTCTATTTATTTATTCTCTTTTAATTATTAATTTACTTTTCTAATAACTATGCATTGGTCCCTTCTCAGGGCAAGACTGCAAAATCTGGGGATGAGAGGAGTCTTCAGGCTATTAGGATGATGGTCCAGGCTATATATATACATTGATAAAGCAGTCAGCTATTCCTCCAATACGAGATTAATTAACTCCTGCTTATTCTTTTTTTTCTCCTTTCCTTGCTGACCAAACTCAATTATTGACTCTTGCAAGACCCACATTTCAAACTATAGGATAATAAGATTTAACCCTAGATCCACATTTTTGTGTAAATTCTCAATTGCCATTTGCTTTACTAGGATAGAGTATTTTTTTCTTTAGCTTTTGCCAACTGAGATCTTTCTCTTTTTGTTCTCTCATGGTAACTGGACTGCCTCACACCTTTTTTCTTCTACCTTGCCATATACACAGTAATTGTCAGCCCTAGTGTTTTGCTTTTATCCTAAGATTGACACCCCAAGTCTTGCATATTATATCCTGAAACTGCTCTGACATATATATAGGCATTTACACTGTGCAATTATAAGCCCAGAGATGTATATTTCTGTTTGATTACCTGTTGCTGGGTTAAAAATTATCCCCCAATTTAGCAGCTTGAAAAAAAAAAAGCACATTGTCACAGGTTCTGTGAGTCGGGAATCTCAGGAGCATCTTAGCTAATTGGTTCTGACTCAGGGGCTCTCGTGAAGTTGCATCAAGATATCAGCTGGGGCTGCAATCATCTGAAAGCTTGACTGGGGCTAACGGATCCATACTTAGATGGCTTAATTTTATGATTTTTGCCTGAAGGCTTCAGTGTAATACAGATTGTTGATAGTAGGTCTCCATACCTTGATACATGAACCTCTTATAGAACTCCCTAAGTGTTCTCACCAGATGGTGGGTAGCATCCCCAGAGCAGAAGACCAAGAAAAAAGGCAAGGACTTCACTCCCACTTTTTTGGATGTGACTCATTAAATTCAACCTACACTCAAAGGGGGGGAAATTAGGCTTTTCCACCTAAAAGGAGGAATATGAATAATAATAAAGAATAAATGACATTTCAGTGTACTTGACTCCCTCATACTATTATACTCTATATCTAAATCAATGTCAAAATTGTTTTAGCCTGTTCAAAAGTCATTCAGCTCATATGTGTAACTCTAGGATAAAAATCTCATTCATTTTTTGAATACATATTTCTTTTATGATATCTTTATGTCTGGTATAAGTCCTCTTCAGTAAGCTTATATTAACTTGAGCAAAATATTATTACTTCCATTTATTAAAATACCACATCTTACCCATCTCAGTTTTTCCATTAGCTCACCAATGCTTTGAAAATCAAGTCTATATAGTTACTTCTTAGAATTAAATCTTGCCCTTAAACTAAAACTCTTATTCCCCTTTTCTTTCTCACAATAAGAATTGTTAGCCTCTCCTTCTGTAAGTCTCAGCAGAAACCATGATCAATCAACCTGAAGTTCAGACAAAATAGGGGTAGCATAGGAAATATTGTCTTAAACCTGAAGGAGTCTCTCCTGACTGGATATTAAGTGAAAGGAAGACTATATCTGTTCTGTTGACTGATGTATGCCCACTACCTGAAACAATGCCTGGCACACAGGGGCTTATAAACAACATTTACTAACCATAACAATAAATAAAAGTGATTGGATAAGTGAGCTGAATGAAATATCCTCTGTGGAGTTCACCCTAAAAGATTGTCACTGACAAGTTTGATGTTTTCATTCTTCCACATTGCGCAGGCCACGAAACTGCAACTTATTTTTCCTATATGTCCTTGTCAAAGTGCCAATATCTGTTTATCTATTTTCATTTACTCATTATTTATTCACTTTAAGCAGGTACATGTAAATCCTTGAACTTATTTAGAAGCCATTTATTCTCAATTTAAAAAATAAATTCTCATAATTTTAATTGTTGTACCCAAGAAAAAATATACACTATAAGAAATATTATATTTGTAGTGAAAAACAGTATAGTCTAAATACCAATCACATAACTGATATTCTTATCATAAACCCACTTAGTAACATAACCAAATTACTTTGATCCTTTGTTCAGACAAGAGGTTTGTCTCCCCCAAAAATCCCATCATCTCCTTATCATGGCCTTGTTCTTACCTCAAACTAAATCATGAGCCATAAGCCAGGTCTTTTTTCATAAAAGGTAAGAAGGAAGGAGAAAGGAAGGGGGAGGGGATAAACAACAAAGCAATTAATTAACATAAAATGAGTAGTTACAGTCTCTTTCAAAGCTGGTCACAAGGTCTATTTTAGTAACTATAGCTGCACTATTTACTTGTACCTGTCAGAACCTCAGATGGGGTTCTTTAGATAGTGAGATGACCCAAATCATTATTCCTGGCAGAATATGAATCCTTAGTGATCAGTTTATTAGGTATTTATGGCTTTCCATTGACCAGGACTACCGAGTAAGAAAACATAGTAAGAGATACCCTAGTGAGTCATCTGGGTTCCAAATATAGCTCTCTTTAGCAGCAGCCCGACTTACCCCCAGTAATTGCTATATCTACTTCAACCAGGCCAGAATGATTCCTTTTCAGAAACATGAAAAGCCAGGTGGCAGATATAGCTTCTACCAGAGAATACAGCCATTGTTTCGGGTGATGGGTGCATCATAAGACCAGTCATGCTTCCTTTGATGTAAAATATATTCTCTGGTTGGAGGAATGTTGGATGGAATATCATGATAAAGCAGAAATGTAAATCAACAAATGGTAAAGCTGGCCAAAGTTCCCCAGGCAGGAAAGGCAAAACTATTCCCAAAATTTGAGAATGTTCCTATGAAAACAAAGCACTGATCTGGCCATGAGGGAAAAGATCAAATATATTCAAGTGGCTACCAGGTAGCCACATGAATCCTCCAGAATTGTTATATTAGGGCTCATTCAACTTTAGGCTATCTTGGTAGGGAGTACCAGTAGCAAGAAGAGCCTTGGTGAGGGCGTGCAGTTGAGTTTACAGAGTTTATTTCTGACTGAGTAGTAGTCTTAGAAAAGAGATTCAGAGAAAAAGTTAAGGAGCTGCTTACTGAATCTGGCTTACCTTAGGCTTTAAGGAAAATATAACTTCTTTCCTAAACTGTAATACCCAGATACTCCAAAGTTTTCCAAGAAAGGAGATGGTGGACTCCTTATTCAAGTAAAGGAAAGTAAAGAAAAATATACGAAGATTCTGTAGACTTCTCCCCATGAGGAGAATCTCTTTCTCTCACAAATTTTGGAAGTTATGAGTTTTTATTAAAAGAGGGGATAAGTAAAGGATACTGCACATTGGATTACTCACAATCCCCTTGACCCCCTTTCTAGCATGTGTTTTTGTACTGTAAACTTTTTCTACTCAAATTGTGGTCTGTGGAGCAGTGTTGGCATCACCTGTGATCTTGTTGGCAATGACCACCAGACACACTAAGTCTGAATCTGCATTTTAACAAGATCTATA
The DNA here is from genome assembly GCA_002007465.1 of Ailurus styani. Taxonomy (NCBI): domain Eukaryota; kingdom Metazoa; phylum Chordata; class Mammalia; order Carnivora; family Ailuridae; genus Ailurus; species Ailurus styani. The sequence continues at coordinate 756,278 of LNAC01000068.1, read as the reverse complement.
AGTAATTCATGCATACTTTGAATTTTGAGAAGTACTGCTGTAGACTCCTTTGATCTGCTTTTTGGTAGAGGTCCTCCTATGACCCATGTTCTGCTAAACAGATATACCTGTATATGCATAAGATTTAGAGTAATGAAGTGAACAATTCCAAACTTTAGCTTGCATCAGAAATACAAATCATCAGGCCTTACCCCCACAGTATTTGAGTCAATAGGTCTGGGGTGGAGTCTGAGAATGTGCATTTCTAACACGTTACCAGGTGATGCCGATGCTGTTGCCAGGGACCACACTTTGAAAACCAATCTCAAACAGCATGCTGGCAGAGATGTTTGATTCTTCTGAAGCTAGCAGCAGTGGGAACCCTTGCCCAATGCAACATCTTCCTGATCATGGCAAAGGCATTGAGTTCCAAGGCCAATGGCAGCAGCAGCTTCTTTAGCGAGCCAGTTTTCAGTGTGGTTCTGGGCATTGCTCCCAGAAGCTCAGCCTAGAGTCTGTACTTTTAACTCTCCCAATAATTCTGTGAACTGTCATAAATCCCTTTCCAAGTAAACTTGCTAGGTCAGATTCTGTTGCCTGCAACTAAAAATCCTGGCCAAAGGAGATCTTACATACACTTGACAAAGGAGTTTTAAGGGACTGCATTTAATGTTTAGCTCAGTTCACTTCTTAGTCCATTCAGGCTGCAATAACAAAATACCAGGACTAGGTGACCTGTAAACCACAGAAATGTATTTCTCACAGGTATGGAGGTTATAGGTCTGAAATGAGACTGTTAGCATAGTCAGATGAGGGCGCTCTTACAGGTCAGACTTCTCATAAGCAATCTGAGCTTCCTTAATAATGGCACTAGTCACTGCCTTCCAAGGGCCCCTCCTCCTAAGTCCATCAACTCCCTCGGGAGCTGGAGCTTTAACATACATTTTGAGGGGATACATTCAGACTATAACACCTGGATAGGTCAGCAGATAGAAGGAACAAAACTTAGTCAAAAATAAAAAATGCATAAAAATAATATCACCTGTGTCAGATGTTTCAGGAGCCTAACCACATAGCAGGAGACTGAGTGTTGCACGGTTTCAGGACAGGTGAGGAACACTCAGTGTCTGATATTATCAAGAGGGCCTAAACTCAATACCTGAGGCATGAGTAGAACTTGCATTAAATCTTAACATGGTGATTAACAAAAATCACATTTTTTAAAGAAAGATCATATGTTTAATGTCCATTGAGAAATAGTCAATGGTATTTGGTTTGTGTATTCAAACCATATCATGAAGTAGCAATGAAAGGCTTGACTTCTGATCATGCATAAACATACATTTAAAATAATCTTTCATAGCAATTAGAGCTAATTATATGTACTAAATATACCTTCTCTTAGAAGAAGGGCTTGCTACTGAGTTATGATGATACCATTGTCAAGTGCTGGCTCCCTGAATACCACCAACATAGCCTGTTGATTTGTTGAGGCAGAGCAAAGTTTGATGCTTACCCTGTAAGGGAAGATACCACCCTGACAGTGCTTTGGCAGTGTCTCAGACAAGATCAGAATTTATTGAGAATTGAAAGTTTGGTTTAAGGTAGTCTTTTAATTTAGGACGTAGGGTTTGAGATGGGGGATTGGTTAGAATTGGGTAAGGATCATAAAAAAGCAAGGCAGGGATTTCTGAGACAAGGAGTTCAAAGAATTTGAGGGTGCAAACTGTTGAAGTTTTCAGTTTAAAGAGTTAAAGCCATTAGACTGGCAAGAGTTTTCTAAAACAATGAAGTTGTGTTAATAGAGATAGTATGCAATGGGGCAAAGTAGTTTTAGTCTTCAGTGTCTAAGCTTTGCATATGTATCGGGAGAGAGGTAAATTATTTTCTCACATCCCACTAGAAAGTTAAATTCTCAAATTCTACTGGAAGTAATATTTAGGGAAGGGACCTTTTACTACCAGTGCCTAGCAGATACCTAACACTGAATTAAATATTAGAAGGAAAGAAGAGAGGGAGGAGGAATTCACTATGGATTTTTTGCAGTCTCCTAAAAGTCCTGAAGGGTCTAATAGGTATCAGTGGCTACCAAATATTTTCTCATGGCAAAGAATTTCCTGAATGTAATAGGAAACCAACAGACAGGGAAGATTCTGGCGATCACCTAGAGAATAAGTCACTACAATGTAGATCATACAATTTGAGTCTGAAAGGGGGATGATGCTCCCTCCAAATCCAAAAGTTTGGGAGGGGTCTCCAAGTTCTAGACATGCAGACAATAAACTCCTGTGACAGGATTATTGTCCATCTGAATTGAAGTCAGTGCAGGGGAAATCAGTATAGAGAGATGGACACCCTTTCAAAAGTGTTGCATCCTGGCACACATTTATGATTAACATCAGCCCCAGAGAGAATTAGAAGAGGGGAATCTTAAATTTTAATGGATTTAAATTTTAAATCACTGAGAAACTACTAAAACTATAAGTTACTAAATGAAGTTTTCTGGTTCAGACTGAAAAGAGGGCTCAAGATTAAAATTAAGTCTAGTTATGGAAAGATAAAGTAATATTTTTGCATCTCTGTGGCTCATGCAATTTTTACATCGCTATACAAACATATATTTTTCCTTTCCAATCAAAGGATTAGGCTCCAAAAATCCTGTGCCAGCAGAATTCACATTTCCAAAAAAAAAAAAAAAAGTCTCTAAAGGAAAAGTAAGTTTGGGCCACCAAGGTTGAATAAAGCTATGAAAGTTAGTATAAATAGGCTTTTTCATTCTTGAAAGCCAAACAATGAAGACAGCATACTAAAATCTCTTTCCAGCATCTTCAATAACATACTTGTATATATATTTTCTGCTTTGTAGCAGGTAATATACCTCTCCTCTGCCCTATACATGTTGTATTGCATGTAACATTACATGCTTCTCTGGGTAGATGCATAGTTTGTTGAACTTGCCTCCTGGGTCACATGGTGACTCCAAATACGTACAGTACCTTGACTGAAAAAGCCCTAGGCAACTTTTATTCAAACAACTAGGCATACCAAGTAGGTACCTCTTTAGGCTTCATACTACCCACTAAAAGAACTTTAGGTCTGCTCATGACAGTTCCGTACTAGAAAACATACATCTCTCTTCCTTCCAGCCAATGGGATGAAGTTCTAACCTTACCTCAGCCACCTTAATTTCTCCCAAAGCTGCATTTTAAAAATCTCTCTCCTGCTCTGCCACCTGCTTTATCTGTTTTGTCTCTTTTTCCTATTCCCAGCTCCTGACTCCCTCTTTTTCAAGCTATCCCCAACAGGTGTGTATCTAACCAAAGAAAGATTCTCCTGATTGGGGGAAAGCATACAAAAGCAAGCCACATATGTACAATTTCATGAAAGGGAAATTGCTTTTGATAAGTGCTTTTTGTAAATGAAATTATGTGTGAAAACTGCTACAGTAGTTCTGTGGACAAACTGCTGGAAAAGCACTTGAAATAACTTTAAAACTTCAACACCAGGCAGCTAGAGTCAAGAGGAATTCATTGTAGTAGAAACCTATGCCAGGAGAATTCATATTTCCAAATAATAAGCCTTTGAGGAATAAATAAGATTGGACAACAAAGGTTGTGAGTGAAACTATGAAAGATATTACAGCTAACTTTCAATAAAAACTGGGATTTTTGCCTATAAATCCACTAATAAGAAAACCACAGTCAGATTAATATGTTTCATTTATTGATTCACTTTTTCAACAAATATTATTAAGAGCCTAACATGTTCTTACATCCATGTTAAACACTAGGAATACAAAGCCAAGCAAATGTACACTCTGGCCCTGCACTCGTGATTCTTGGAATTTAGTTTCCCCATGCCGTCCCCAAGGAGAGAGAAAACAAAAACAAAAACATCTTTCTTCAGTTTATTGTGTTTTTAAAACTAATCAAGTCTAAAATGAGATCCAAATTTTTGTTCTCATGATCATTTAACATTATACAAGTATTCCATAATTTTTTCCTTAACGCTTTTTTGTTTGTATTTTAAAAACCAATCTTCAGTACATGTCCTTCTTTAACAAAGTTTGATACTAGTGGAATATTATTAGACTACATTCTTTCCATCAATAAAATCTACATGCTTTGCTGTAATAAGAAGGTCACAATCCTACCATTTCTATAGGACTCATAATCTACCTATGATGTGGAAGAAACCATATTCAGTCTTTTCTGGAATTGTTTCATTCATTGACTCATAAGTGTATGCCTGCATGCAGAATTCATTTCAACAAATATTTGATGAGAAATTATTATATAACTGCCACTGAACTTAGCTATGAAGATTTAGAAGATAGTAAGTCATAGGCTCTGCCAAATAACCACTAGACTACTACAACTACTATAAGTAATAATAATTCAGTATCAGTGCTATAAAAAATAAACAAATTACTTTTGGAGGAAGGATTGACCAGTTCTGCCAAAGTATACCGATCAATATTTCACAGAAGATATTTGATCTAGTCCTCAACAAATGCATAGCATTTTACCCAAAAACATAATTTGCTTTCAAAACAGGATCTTATGAGCCATGTAGCTCCCATTACTCTGAGGTATTGTTTGTTAGTACTGTAGTTCCACATTTTCTTTGACCTAAGCACCCCATTAGTATAACATGTTAATAACATGTTTCCCACCATTAATAATTTGACTAACCTATTGTGAAACATGTTCTTAAATATCTTGATTTTACCTTCAGAATAAGCAACCCACAGATGTCATTGGTTGAACAAGATTTTTTTTTAAGATTTTATTTATTATTTGACAGAGAGAGAGCAAGAGAGAGAACATCAACAGGGGGAGTGGGAGAGGGAGAAGCAAGCCTCCCACCAAGCAGGGAGCCTGATGTGGGGCTTGATCCCAGGACCCTGGGATCCTGACCTGAGCTGAAGGCAGACGCTTAATGACTGAGCCGCCCAGGCGCCCCTGACCAAGACATTTTTAACGAATGCTTTGCTGTGGAAAAGGTTCTGCATAAAATTAATCAAATCAGATCCTACAATGTTATCTTGTGGTGCCTAGAGTGTCAATAGTGTTTTCTGCTAGATTACCTTCTCTGAAAGTAAGGGACATGAAGGTCTAACCAACAATCCCTCCATTAATAAAGCTGGTGGAACATTGCCCTAACTCTTCTAAGGAAAAAATTATAGTGCACATCAGTGTTTGGAACAGAAGATTTAGTCTTAACCCCAAGACTCAACACATAACCATGGTAATTTAGCTTCAAAATTAAGAACTAACATGGAAAAACAATGGGGTATTTAACTTTGAAGGAACACATTGGGTAATTCTAAGCCCTAGTCCTGCTAGAGGGATAGTTTCTCCAGGCAAACTAACCCTGGAGAATTGGCTTTTTTACTCTTATAATATGATTTTGCAAAGAGGCTAAAAAGTTACTTGCATTTGCCTGGTAGGCAGGTACTCCAAATGTCCTCAACATGGATAATGGACAAGGAGAAAAGAAAAATCCTAATGAGAATGGCAAAGTGAGCTTTCCCAAAAGACTTGACAGTATACTCCCCCTAGTCAGGTGATCTCACTAGAACTGTAGAACCTGAAATCCATAGAAGCTTGCCCGATCAAAAGGCAATGTGCTTCTTCATCTTCTTTGTCTGTGTATTATAAATTGCATTCTTTACCTACAACAAAGGACTTGTATTTGTTTCTTCTATTAGCATTTCTCCATGGATCACCATCAGCCTGTGACAACTGCATAGGCTATTATCTGGTGTGTTAAATAAATATTGTTGATCTTGATTTAAAGTGGTTCTTCACCATTAGCTTCTAATGCAGCCACTCTCAAAATGTCTAAAATATGTATGAAGATACTCCCTCCCAAAGGGCAAAAATCTTCAACACTGAAAATATCTACTGGCAACTCAATGCTAAAATCTTAGCAAATACAAATTAAGTATAAAGAAATAAACCTGAATTGAGAAACCCTATTCAAAGATTATCTTATTAAAAAGATAACCTGTGGGGCACCTGGGTGGCTCAGTGGGTTAAGCCTCTGCCTTTGGCTCAGGTCATGATCCCAGGGTCCTGGGATCGAGCCCGGCTCCGGCTCTCTGCTCGGCAGAAAGCCTGCTTCCCCCTCTCTCTCTGCCTGCCTCTCCACCTACTTGTGATCTCTCTCTCTGTCAAATAAATAAATAAAATCTTAAAAAAAAAAAAAAGACAACCTGTAAGAAGGAGAAAAGCATACCTCACTTTTTTGTACCACTATTTTAAATTTAACCCAGTGTGTTAAAAGCAAAACAAAATAATAATTAAAAAATAATAATAATAAAATAAGTACTTCTCTATGACACCACTTTCTTGGATGATGAGAATGCTGTGTCTGTAACACACTCTTAAACCCTACAACTTTTCTAAGTCTTTTCCATAAGAGCAGATCTCAAGAAATAATCGAGAAGGAAAGAAGGGGAAAATTTTAATGCACACTGTATCTTAGAAGGTCTGATCCCCAGAAGTAAGGGTATACACAGAAAGAGCTCTGAACAAAACACATGCATAAAATAAAATTTTTCAGTTACCTCCACTCCCAGTGGCAAAGAATGTTTAGAAATATGATATATCTAAAGAAAAGTAGAGGGTTTTGGTAAACAGCTAATAGTCTCTGCTCCATGTACAGCTCTACTAGATTAATTCCAGATATTAGAATTTGCTTAGAAGCTGGCACATTGTCTTATACTCCTGTTATAGCCCTATGTATGGAATTTCTCTATTGTTCAAGACTAGCAAATAGGACCAGCATTTTGATGACCTGGCATAGTATCAACTTAAAGTATTAGAGCAGGGTTGCAAATCCTATTAAGCCCAGAGCTATTTATGGCAAAGAGTTTGTAGAATCCCTATTTTTGCCCCAAAATTAAATTCATATATGATATAAACTATGCACACAATCTTCAAAATGTTAAAATATTAATATCATTCTTTAACTGTAATATAAAGTAAAAAGGATAAAAAAGTAATTTGTAATAGAATTATGTATTTTCCAATGAAAATGTTCAGGTATAATAAAAAAGAAGCCATATGAAGTAGTCAGATGTTTGTGTCTATACTTAGAATCAGTATGAATGTGACAACTACAAATGGAGTCAGGTACAGGTGTGTTGTATTGGCAACTCAAATACCACAAATGGCGTTGCCATTGGTGATATGATTTTCTGAAATGGTGAGCAACTCTTGATAGAGTTCTAACAAAACAAATTATAATCTTTTCTCAATTTACAATGTAGCTGCATTCCTAGAAATTTCAGCATATATTAAAATCACACAATAAACACTTCGTGTTTATATGTAAAATGGAATTAGGTTTTAGGTCCAAATAATTCTAAGTTGATCTTTTTCACATGAATCTCTGGAAGGATATTTGAAAATCATGTAGTTTTCAGAACTGTGCTTCATTTCAAGGTCTGTCTTACACATTGCAGGACATCTCAAATCACTGACTCACACACACTGTTAGTAATGCCACCAAATACCACAGTAAGCAAAGATGCACCCACAGATTAAAAAATGCCCCAGGGTGTGGTAGTTCCCTGTTAAAGAACTAAGAAAGGAAGGCAAGTGTGGTTAGTGTACAGAAAACAAAAGAAAGTAGTAGTAAATGAGTCAGAGTGGTAGGAAGGGACAAAATTATATTACTATTATTGTTGTTAAGTATTATGGGAAAACAACAGAATATTTTAAGAAGGAAGCAACACGACTTAAAATATTATTTTAAAAGATCACTTAGGGGGCACATGGCTAACTCAGTCAGTATAGCATGTGAGCCTTGATCTCCAGGTGGTGAGTTTGAGCCTCATGTTGGGTGTGGAGATTACTTAAAATCTTAAAAATAAATAAATAAATAAAAGATCACCGTTTACTGTGTATAGAATGGATTATAAAGGTACAAGAGTAGGGTGCCTGGGTGGCTCAGTGGGTTAAAGCCTCTGCCTTCAGCTCAGGTCATGATCTCAGGGTCCTGGGATAGAGCCCCACATTGGGCTCTCTGCTTGGCAGGGAGCCTGCTTCCTCCTCTCTGCCTGCCTCTCAGCCTACTTGTGATCTCTCTCTCTGTCAAATAAATAAATAAAATCTTTAAAAAAAAAAAGGTACAAGAGTAGAATTTATAGACCAATTAGGAAGCCATTGAAAATAGACTGGGGAATATGATAATGCCTTATACTAGGGTGATAGAGATGGATATGGGGAAACTTGTGTATTCAGGATTATTTTTGAGATTAAGACAAAAGAACTTACTGATAAAGTCAGATGTGAGAGGCTAAGGAAAGAGAAATCAAGAATGCTTCACAGATTTTTTTTTTTTTNCCTCTCTCTGCCTGCCTCTCTGCCTACTTGTAATCTCTCTCTGTGTCAAATGAGTAAATAAAATCTTTAAAAAAAAAAAAAAGAATGAAAATAGACTGGGGAATATGATAATGCCTTATACTAGGGTGATAGAGATGGATATGGGGAAACTTGTGTATTCAGGATTATTTTTGAGATTAAGACAAAAGAACTTACTGATAAAGTCAGATGTGAGAGGCTAAGGAAAGAGAAATCAAGAATGCTTCACAGATTTTTTTTTTTTTTTTGGCAACTAGGGAAATGGTGGACACTTTTTGAGATGGAAAACATTAGGGAATGAAGAGGTTTTGGTGGGAAAAAAAAGAGTTATTTTATTTTATACACGTTCAGATGTCTACTAAATATGCAAATAGAAGTACCAGGTAGGCAATGTTTATATTGGTCTGGAGATCAGTGAGTAGTAAAGTGAATTGAATGACTTAAGTTAGAGAGCATATAAATGGATCAAACTCAGGCACAATCACAGGTGGTATCAGAAAATGACCTATTAAAAGAGGCTGAGAAGGAGTAGCCAATCAGGTAGGAAGATACGGTATTACTGAAATCAAGAGGAGGAAAAATTCTCTAAGGAGGCACATATTTGTTGAATTATACTGAAAGACTGAGTAAGAAGAGGGTACAGAAGTGATTATTGGTGTTGGCATCATAGAGTTGATTGGTGAGTTTCATAAGAGCAGTTTCATTGTGGTGATAAGGAGAGAAATCCTACTGGATTTTGTTAGGAGAAAATTAAATGTGGAATCAGATGCAACTACATATCTTTCAAAAAGTTTTGATGTGAAACAGTGAAAGTAAATGAGGTAGACCTGGAAGGACATCTGGGAACTTTTTAAATGGGAAATTTTGTACTGATAGGAATCAATCAGTAGAGGGGCACCTGGGTGGCTCAGTTGTTTGGTTTTGGACTAGGTCATGATCCCAGGGTCCTGGGATGGAGTCCCACATCAGGCTCCCTGCTCAGTGGGAAGCCTGCTTCTTCCTCTCCCACTCCTTCTGCTTGTGTTCCCTCTCTCACTGTGTCTCTCTCTGTCAAATAAATAAAATCTTAAAAAAAAAGGAATAAATCAGTAGAGAAGAAGTGGTAGATATTGAGAAAGAGCAAAATATGTAAGGTACTGAAAAATAAGAGCTTAATCATCAAAATTTGAAGTTAGTAGGGCTGAGAAGTAGGGCAAAGAATATTAGATGCTGTTAGTGTTCTGTGCACATCCTCTTTGCACTCACCTCCACACACTAAGAGCAGATTACTGAGTAATACTTGCAGCTCTGCCTAAGGACTATTTTTCTAGACATAGGAACAAAGTAGGCCTACATGGTGGGCAAACTGAAAATACCAGAAATGTAATGTCCCCCAAGTAGTTTTCAGCCAATGATGGGTGAGGAATTGGCAGATAAATATACCAGCTTCTTCACCACTAAAAGTGATGCTGTGGTGTGTTCTATAATATTTCCCAGAGATTCCCAGTCAGGATTAGGCTCTAAGTACCTACAGTGGTTGTAACTTTCTTGAAACACACATTTTATTGACTTCCTTCCCTTTACTATCTATGTCACTGCCAGTATTTTTTGAGACAACTTCTGTAAGCATTAGTAATCATATTCTTGTCTTAAGGTATGTTTCTGGAAGAATGCAAACTAAGCAAGATCCTAAGCCATAGAATATCAAATGAACAGATAAATATAATTTCAACTTTGTCAAAATATATCATTTGAATCAAGGCTGATATAACACAACTAAATTGTTAATATTAGTTTATTTGGAGTGATGAGTGAATCCTAGAGGATTTTTTCCATTATAAATGGCAAAAAACTCACCCCAAACTGGCCTAATAAGAAACAGTATTTTTAACTTATATATCTAAAAAGTGCAAGAGGAAAGACATGGCTTGACTCAGGATTCAAATAATGTCCTCAAAACTTTGAATATCTCCTTATTCCAGCTATGACCTTTGAAGTTAGTCAAAAAGTGGCAAGATGGGACCATAGCTCCAGTTCCTATGTCCTCTCAGTTCTGAGAACCATGAAAAACAATGAGTCTACATCTTTGATAGTACAAATAAAAGTCGCAGAATTGAAATTTAGGCCTGATGAACAAACTTGAGACATGTGCCTATTTTTTATAATTTTTTTAAATTTTTATTTGACAGAGAGAGAGAGATCACAAGTAGGCAGAGAGGCAGGCAGAGAGAGAGGAGGAGTCAGGCTCTCCACTGAGCAGAGAGCCTGATGTGGGCCTTGATCCCAGGACCCTGAGATCATGACCCGAGTCAAAGGCAGAGGCTTTAACCCACTGAGCCACCCAGGTGCCTGACATGTGCCTATTTGTGAAGGAATCACTACGGCCACAGGGATGAAATGACCTCATTCCTTCAACTCCAGTAGCCCATGTAGACTTCCATTCTCCCATCCACAGGGCAAAGGGGACTAGCACTGGTCAGCAGATTCTACTTTGTGGAGTGGAGGCCTACTGATGACATTGGTACATCTAGGTATCCCTCACACACATCAAATAAGTTACCCAATCCTGTGGTCTCTGTATCTCAGACATAGACACATCTAACTCAAATAGCTGTACTCAGACTTGGTTTATGTCATATGGGTTAGTCAGAAGCCCTTAACTAGCAAAGATGCAATCTCTCTTATCAACTCAATTTATTCTTCTCAAACACCCAGAGACTTCTTTCTAAAACACAAAATTGATCATGTGACTTCCTTGTTTAGATCCTTTTAGTGCTTCCCATCACCCTTAAGATAAGACAAAGTCTTTTAAATTCCCAGTTTCCATCCTGACGCCCCCTTCAATCTCATCCAAGTTGTTTAGTTTTTCATACTCTCACCAGTCTGGATTTCTTTTGGTTCCTTGAACATGCCCTATTCTTTCCTGCCTTTACATAGGCCATATCCTCTGTTTAAAAATCATTTCTTGGAGTGCCTGGGTGGCTCAGTTCGTTGAATGACTGCCGCTTGATTTCAGCTCAGGTTATGATCTCAGGGTTGTGGGACTGAGCCCTGTGTTGGGTTCTGTGTTCAGTACAGAGTCTGCTTGGGAGTCTCTCTCTCTCCCTCTCCTCTTGGCCCTCTCCTCAACTCACATGTGTGTTCACATGTGCATGAGCGCTCTCTCAAATTAAATAAATAAACAAACGAATAAATAAATAAAATCTTTTAAAAAATAAAATAAAAATAATTTCTCCTCCCCAACTCCACATCCTTCACCAGCTAACTGATGTTTAGGTCTTGCCTTAAATATTTCTCTATCAACAAGTTTTCTTTGATATTGCCCATGCCCTTACACACGCCATAAAATAGGTAAAGTGTGCACATCATATGATCCCACAGCATTGTGTAGTTCTTTCTAACACTTCCCACACTTAAGATTAGTCTCTTACCCCACTAGACGGCAAACTCAGTTCTCATAAGGACTATACCCCCAACTTCTAACAGAGAAAGAACTTAATATATGAATAAACGAATGAATGAGTGAATGAAAGAAAAACTTCTGCTGCTTCTGACCTTACTAAAACTGAGATCCCAGGGACACCTGGGTGACTCAGTGGACTAAGCACCTGCCTTCAGCTCAGGTCATGGTCCCAGGGTCCTGGGATGGAGTCCCGCATCGGGCTTCTTGCTCAGCAAGGACCCTGCTTCTCCCTCTGCATGCTACTGTCCCTGCTTATACACTCTGTCTCTCTATATATAACAAATAAAATCTTAAAGAATCATTTAAAAAAAACCCTAAGATCCCAGAAAATATATGGCTAGAAAATTGAGAGTATATTATATATAACAAATATTTACAATTATTTCAAAGATTATAATAAGGCAATAAAAATACTACATGAGAACATTTCAAACTGTTAAGAGTGGCTTTCTTCCATTGTATCAGGGGCAGGGAGAGTGAGAAAGAGGCAATGGTTTTCCATATTTTGAAAATAATCTAAATGGATCATATATTAAATTGATGTTGAAAACATTTAAGGACAGAAAATTATCCATTGCTCAGATTCATTAAAAGAAAAAAGTACACCTAATCATTTCAAAGCTTGATTCTTGTAACTCTCAGCTTAAACTCTGAAATATCATCTAACTCTGGTTTTCAAACACATTTAGCATTTGAATCCTTTATTTTCAACTGAAATCTTATGTGGAAATCTGATACATACAACAGTTATACACATAATTATTTTCCTTGAGGCAAGATGGAAAACAAGGCAAGCCACTGAGACTGCACTCTCCCCAACCTATCCTTCTAGAGCAGCCTTGGGATAGCCTAAGTTCACAAAACTTAGGGCTATGGAAGATACAGTTTGAAAACCATGGATCTCACTCGAACACAGTAAGAACAATAAACCCAAGCCCCATAATCTCCAAAATGAAGCCCAAAACAAATATTTATCCCTCAAATCCCAAAGAGTTTATGGGTATGTTTTTTTTTTAAAAAATTGCTTTACAAATATGTAATGGTAGAAACTTGATATTGAGTAAGGTGATTTATATTTAAGATTTTTAAGTTTCTCTTCCATTGTTTTTTTCCTCTTTCCTTCAATTCCCTTCTTAAAAAATTCAGTTTAAAAAGAAGGCAGTAGGGTTGAGTATGGTAAATGTCCTCACCCAGTTGGAGGATATAGCCCAGAGCAAGATACAAAAGCCCACGTGGGTTAGAAATACCCAAGTAGGAACCCATGCAGGATGGCAGTAATAGCAGTGGTCTGTCATCTGAAATCAGAGCTCAGTAGGATGAGAAGAACATTCATACTTGGGATAGCAGCCAGAGTTGTCAAAACCCAGGCAGAGTAAGGGGGGCATTTTTGAGGGTGCAGAGTAGTAGCAACAATTGGAAATTGATCACATAGCGGGAGGTTGATTAAATAAGTAAATATATCAAGAATAATGGGAACCAGTTTTCTCACTGCTGAAGGGAACAACAAATGTGAAAAGGGAAGGAAAAAACAGAATGAACCCTGTGGTGCTAGAGAAAAATTTGAGGTGTTGATATGAACCCATGATTTCCAATATAGAGATAAACAGAAATGTAAATACATGGATATATATATGTATATATATATATGGATACATATATACATGGATATATATATGGATACATATATACATGGATATATATATACACACACACATATATATATTTATATATATATATAAATGAGAGGGCTTGGAAACAGTGACACTCCAATAGCAATGAGCACAAAGAACTTATTTTCTAAATATCATTCATCACTAAATGGAACCAGTCTCCTTAGGAAAACTGCTGATTCCAGGACTATGGCAAAAAAGAAAGTTCCCAATCATCTTGGAACATCTTTTTGAACCAGAAAGAAAGCAAGGGAGTTTTTAAAAACATATGTTGACATGTCAAAAAGACATAGAAGCCAGCTTGAAGGGGCTTCCCACTGGATAAATCTGGGCCAATTCAAATACCAAAATAAATAATGACAGTTACAAACAATGGTCAAAGTGTGGAAAGAGCCGAGATGCCATTCAATAGACGAATGGATAAAGAAGATGTGGTCCATATACACAATGGAATATTACTCGGCCATCAGAAAGGATGAATACCCAAATTTTGCATCAACTTGGATGGGACTGGAGGAGATTATGCTGAGTGAAATAAATCAAACAAAGAAAGTCAATTATCATATGATTTCACTTATTTGTGGAAAAAAAGGAATAGCACGGAGGACACTAGGAGAAGGGAAAAATGAAGAGGAAGAAAGCAGAGTGGGAGACTATGGACTCCAGCAAACAAATGGAGAGTTTTAGAAGGGAGGGTGGTAGGGGATGAGTGAGCCTGGTGATGAGTATTAAGGAGGGCACGGATTGCATTGAGCACTGGGTTTTATACACAAACAATGAATCATGGAACACTACATCAAAAACTAATGATGTGCTGTATGGTGATTAACATAATACAATAATAAAAAAAGGAGGGCACTTGATATAATGAGCACTGGGTATTATATGCAACTGATGAATCACTAAATTCTACCCCTGAAACTAATAATACAGCATATGCTAACTAAATTGAATTTAAATAAAAGTATTAAAAAATTAGAACCAGGTAATTAATACTAATGTAAGTAAATGCATACATTGAAATTTGATGGGGAAATGAATAATAAGCTTTATGATGAATATTTGCATAGTTGTAAAATATCTCCCCAGCAAATAATTATAAAGGGAAAAAGAGTAACATTACTATAGAGAAACCCGGCAGATACTATCTTTAGCAAGTGATCAAAGTAATAGCATCAGTAACAGGACAAATCAAAATGTTATGTACTTAATAGGATATATTGAGAACATAACATCACTGCTATGATATCCCTGGCAAATATGCATAACTTGAAACCATTTATGAGAAAAATATCAGATAAACTCAAATTTAAGGGCATTCTAAAAATAAGTAGCCTGTGATCTTCAAAAGTGTCAAGGTCATGAAAGTCAAGGAAAGATAAAGTAACAGTTTCAGACTGAAGAGGACTAAAGATTCATGACACCTAAATGCAAGATATAATTCTGAGCTAGATTTTTTGCTGAAGAAAAGACATTACTGGGAAAATTGTGAAACTTGAATGGGGTCTAAATATTATATGGTAGTCCTAGATCAGTGTTAATTTTCTTATTTTGATGATTTTTGGAGGGTTATTACAGAAAAATGTCCTCATGGTAGGAAATACACACTAAAGTATTCAGAGGTGATGGGGCATGACAACTCTCTTGAATGGTACAGGAAAATTAATTTCTTCATACCATATTTCCAACTTTTCTATGCTTGAGATTGAGTCAAATCTTTAAAAAATTATAACAGAAAAACATTGTAGGGTTGATTTTTCATTTAGGAGGACCTTGCAAACCAAATTACAATCTTATATGATGGTGGGTCTTTCTCTCTCACTCTTCTACTAAACCTGAGTGAGATGTCTAAATTTTCTCAATTGCTAGGTTCAGTCCCATTCTTTATATAAGCCACTGTTGTCTCTTAGCAGGGATAATGTAAGAAACTCTCTTCTCCACATTAAAAGTTCTCTAATCCATCTTACAGGTATTGGGAGTTTGCATCCTTGTCCTTCTGACCTGCTATCTGAAGACTAGTTTTAGGCCTGTTTTGCTCTAGCTACTTTGACCAAGTCCTTGGCATTCAGTTAGTCTTTTACTTTTTCCTCAGCTAACAAAAGGTAGAAAAATACTTGAGTACCAATTACATGCCAGACACCATCCTAACACAGGATAAAGATGTAGCCAAAGGTCTCTGTACAAAGCTCCAGGATCAAAACTGACAGGACTGATAATCTTTAGGAAAAGCTCATTTCCAAGGTCAAAAGTGTTAGTCTTCACACACACACACACACACACACACAGACACACACGCACACATACACACACGAGAAAGAAGAACATAATTTTAAAAAAGGGCTTCTAGATTGTTATTCTGATGCCATTCCTATTGGAATGGACAGCACAGTTCTGGAGGAAAATAAATGGCCAGTACCTGAGCCTATTAAATCGCTGTGACTCATTCCTAAAGTATCCCATTTGGCTTATAATTCTTCTGAATCAATTCTATTAAAAATATCATTAAGACTTGCTTACATCATTTACATAATGTGAAGGGACTAAATTAAAAGATTTGAGAACAAACAGTCTATCTCAAGGCCTGGATTTAGAGCCATTATATGCCACACAATTTCTAGCTCTTACTGTAACATCCTCTCTGACACCCAAGCTATTGCATAATCACTTGTCTCACCTTAAATGTTGTCATTTGTAAGCAACAAATCCGTTCTTCTGAACGACTTACAGATGCACACATCCTGCCCCAGACCAAACTGCTTCTGAAGAATCATGGGAGGGTTATTTTAGTGCAGGTTCATGCATTAGGTTCCAAACGTCAAGAAAATTTCACAGCTAGTGTCTTGCCTAAAGCTGCTTATACATTGTGCATTAAATATTTTAATGAAATTTAAGTTGTAATTTTATTTAAAAAATTGCAAACACATTGGTGTTAAAATACAAGATCTGGCAATCCTTTTGTCTAGATAAGCTACACAATTATTCCACCCAGATCTCCCTTCTATCTGATGTCCATAGGTACCACTGCTCTATTTAGACCATATCTCTCATGTAGTAGGTCTCTTGTTTGACACAGTTAATCAAATGGCTACTTTTACAACCCCTTTCCTTTGGTGAAAGTCCCTGGCTCCTTCTAGCCTAATCTACTTTAAAACCCACTCATCCAAACTTGATCATTGCTTGCTCACTCTGCTGCCATAAATTGTATACAAAACAGGCCAGAGGGTGCTCTAGTCCCTAATCAAATCAGCTATGAAATGACAGAAGCTCCTATTCTTTACTAACTTTCTGGCATTTTCAGAATATTGTAAAACCCTCTCCTTGTAATACCTCACACATTTGTGCAGTTATCCCTACACGTGGTGTGAAAGGATGTATTGTTAAGACCCATAGCATGGAAGAAGAAACACTATAAACAGATTGGTTTTAATCTTTGTGGTCTCTAGACTCCATATTTAATACAACATTTCACATTGCACTGAGATTAGGGTTGAGGAAGAGAGAGAATGTTTTGACTGAGATGTAGACAAAGAGATAATTGACATTCAATCCTAAAACTCCAGCAGGCACACTAAAAAATGAACAGGTTTATCTTACTGCCTTCAAACTCATACATCATCATCACCCAACATTAATAAGCCCATGAAGCTATGTCCCCCACAACTCCCAATCTTCAGAGCTTGTATTAATAATGTTTTGGCTCTTCTGGATGTTAGGAAAGTGTTAGACATGTGCAGAGTATTTTTGATTATACTTAATTTTTAATGTATACTCTATTTCCCAGTAGACTGTGACTTCTTCAAAAACAGACTGGGTCTGTTTGCCTTCTCTGCTATATGCCCCTGTAAATGACTAATACCTGGAACATAGTGGTGGCACTCAATACTTTTTGGATGACTGGCTGAATTGGGAGGAAATTAAAGCTCATGAAGAGTATAGGTTAAGCTTTTTAAAATATATATATATATTTATGTATATATGTATATATATATATATTATTTATTTATTTGACAGAGAGAAAGAGGGAGAAGAAGCAGAGGGAGCAGCAGAGGGAGAGGGAAAAGCAGGCTCCCCGCTGCCCCGAAAGCCCAATATGGGCTCAATCCCAGAACCCTGGGATCATGACCTGAGCCAAAGGCAGACACTTAACTGGCTGAGCCACCCAGGTACCCCTAAATTAAGCTTTAACACTATGTTTATCTAGAGATTCATCAATATTCCTAAAATAATCTCTCACCATTTAAATCAAACTCTTTTATTAAAAACCAAAAGCAACTGCCTGATGATTCACAGACCTGTACCCCTGGGGCAAATAATAATAAATAAAAAAAAAAGAAAAAAGAAAAACCAAAAGCAACTGGTAAAACTTCTCAGAGAAAAATTGTATGGATTTGGAGATACCAATTAGTAACTGATTGTGGATGACCAGAATCCGAGCGGGGAGCTAAAGTCAATGCTGGATTACAGATTCTGTAAACCTTTATTTCTGTAACTCTACCTTACCATTCCCACTGTGTACCTTCCAGAGGTCCCTACTGAGAGACGGGTGGACTCTTCCTGCTTGACAGACCATGACTCCAATTTTTTTTTTTTTGCCTCTTTAGCTCCAAAAGATTGCCAAATCCCACACTGCTTTTCAGAGACTTTCTAGTTTGTTTGTTTGTTTGTTTGTTTTGAAGATTTTATTTATTTTACAGAGAGAGACACAGCGAGAGAGGGAACACAAGCAGGGGGAGTGGGAGAGGGAGAAGCAGGCTTCCCACTGAGCAGGGAGCCCGATGTGGGGCTCGATCCCAGGACCCTGGGATCTGACCTGAGCTGAAGGCAGACGCTTAACAACTGAGCCACCCAGGCACCCTCTAGTTTGTTTCTTAAACACTTGCTCTGCCCAACTTAAGAATCTCACAAAAAAACGCAAGGCAGAATCCGAAAAGGTTGGATTTTTCTCTCTGTACTTCCCTTCTCTCCAGCATCTTGGTCCCTCAAGTCCTGGCCACCTTCATTACTCAGTCCTTCAATTTTTATCCTTCTCATACTGTGACACTATCAGAAGATTCATTGCTGCAGCCCTCTGCAGGATTCTTAGCCTCTCTCCACAGACCAGGAATTGGGAAATATCCCTAGGAAGAAAGCAGCTTATAAAATATCAGCTCATCTCTCTGTAATTACCTTCTTTTCTGTTACCTTCACTCCTCAGTTGTCTCAGCTGTTTTCCTAATTCTTCAAACAGATCATTTTATATATTGTCCAACTTTTCTGTCATTCTCAGGAGGAGTGTTGTTCTGCTGTAAACTAATGCATTGAGTATTTTGGGATCTTTTTTGATGAGTCTTTAATCTGAACATTCATCATAGTTTAAAAGAATGCAACTCAAATGCAACTTTGTAAAAGAGGTTTGTAACTCCTATTCCTGTGTTTCTGGAGCATTTTATTACCTCAGGTGATATGATTTGACTTGTGTAGAAAGGGGGTATCTGCCTCAAAATGTTTTAGTCACATAAGATCCTACCATAAGAAAGATGTTCATGGCATTGTCTGTTTACATACAGAGGCCTCTAGAAGATTAGCAGCCATTACATTGATGATGACGAATATCAGACTTTTGCAAGGGGAAAGAGACAGAGAAGGAATAGGAGTCTTGAGTTTTGCTGAAGAGAGAATCCCAAGGCCAGATTCAAGCTACCAGTACCCAAGAAAAGGGAAAGAAAGTAGAATGTGAGGAAAATACTGTGGTAGGATTAAGCTTTCCTACATCATGTCTTTCCAAAGACTGACTCTTATCTATAGGATTACTTCACCTCTATCCAGATTAACAAATATTATCATGTCTACCGAAGGTGGATATTCTTCCTAGGTGTTGGTGACACATTTTGTCTGCCTGCTTTGTAAAGGATGTGTAACCCAACTAGGCCTGAACTAGTGTCTACCCTCCTATTTTTCTCTCTGGTAATGTTTTAACTGATCCAGTATGTTAATATTTGTTACATGTTTTTTACTTTATCAGTCATGAAACCATGACAAAGCCTTGCACTTGCACAGCAAAAGGTAGGAAGTAGAAAGAAATGAAACCTTTGATCCTTATGAGACTGTGCTATGAGCAATATATGCTAAACCAAACAATTCTTCACCTCCAAACTTTGGACTCAGGTTTGGTTTGGACTAAAGCAAGTTCTGTTACTCATTATGAAATGAGTGTGTTTCCTGTTACCCAGGAAGTCGGTGCTGGTCTGCAACAAGATGCTTCATATAGAGACAGGAAAACCACAAATCAGTGTATGTGATCAGTATTTGACATTCTCCTAGCATGTTGCAGCTGCTTCCAGCTCTGCTGGGATAAAGCATTGACACGTTATTTGATAAGGTCTATGTGGGATGGACTGAGCTGTGAGAGGGAAGCCACAAGGCCAACCTGCTGCAAATGATGTTTTATTTTTTTCTAAAATGAATTAAAGTTATTACAACCCCTGCCAACCTTGGGCCCTCATGGCCAAATTTGTCCCAAACCCAAGAAATAGCTCGTACATCTCAAAGATTGACAGATGGAAAGAAATAGAAAAATACTCCTAGAAAAAATAACTAATTTCAAATGAGGAGTTAGGGGAGAAAATAATTTTTATTAATCTCCTACCACATACTTACTAGGCTCAGAGCTTATTTACATTATAAATTTTCATATTAGTCCTAGGGTAACTGGAATAACATTTTTTAAAAGAGATATGTGAGGCTCTGAAAAATTAGGTCATTTATCCAAGATGATCCAGTAATGAGTGGTAGATCTGAGATTTAAACCTGGAAATTCCAGTTTCAAAACTCATATGCTTTCTATTACTCATGATGCTGAAATACTCACTTTGTATAATCCTGTCTTTTGGACTTTATGAAGACCATATAACTGTGATAAGCCAAATTCAATGCCTTTTAAATTCTCATGAGGCATGTGTTCCTTATGTTACACAGTGAAACAGCTCAAGACATAAATTAAGGTCTAAGCATGTACTTGCCAGCACCCTGATAATATCATCCTGGCATAAACTGACATAGTCGTGGGCTTCCTCAATTCAAGTTCTGTCAAATCCAATCACTTAATTAAAGCCCTGGGTATGATGGGAATTTCAATAGCAGGGCACTCTAGGAGCATTCTATAATATAAAGCAAATACAGAAATAAAACTACTAGAGAGAACCTATCAAGCCATAATACATCTATTACCACAGGTGTTTCTCCCCAGACACTAGGCTCCCTCCTGAGCCTATTATTAAGTGCAAATGACCAGGCTCAGTGACTGTTATTTTTAAAAACATTACTTATCGTGTATTGTGTTCTGAAACTTGTTGACTTATTTTAATTTGCATAATTATAGTAATTTTCTCCTATGTCAATGCCATAGGATTATATTAGGGTTTTGCCTTTTATATAAAGAAATACACAGATTCAAAAGTAAAATGTTGTTATATCATTTTTGACCCTTTCAGGCAGTTGAGATGCAGTGATCATGAAAGGATACATTTTGCTAAGTTCATCCTTGGCTCAGGATTGAAAGAGGTGGCATGAAGTATGAGAGAACAAAACAGGGAGAGGTAAACAAAAGGGATTAGGATAGTAAAATAATGTACAAAGAGAGAAGAAGAGCTCTTTGTAGACCTTCCTCAGTGTGTACTTCAATTTTTATTGTAACATGTTTGCTTTTAGCAACTCAGGGAATTTGGCCACATCATCCTTATTTTATGGATAATGAATTTAAGAGTATTCGCTCATCTAGTTTACCTTAGAACCAAGTTTGACACCTAGATTTCTTTATTTCTTGGTCTGATCATGTTCCACTCCACAGAAGTAGAACTTTGTACAAGAAGATTTGCTCAGTGAAATACTGCGAGTCCCAGACAATTAGTTGTCCACACTTAGGCTATACAATAAGTCAGGAAATTTTCCATTTTATGGGTACTTTTATTTTTTTTTAAGGAAATTTGTCTATACTTGCCACATATTGCCATGACCTAAATTCTACTTCCCCAAGTATTTTCACAGGCACCCTTGGGTCCTTCTAGTATGTCTTAAAACCAGAACAATAACGGACCTCTGAAAGGATCAAGAAAATAAAACTCTGTACTTGGTTCCTGCCCATCAACCCTATGTTCAAAGATGTCCAAGAAAAGTATACACAGTCAGCATAAAATCCAGGACACCCACCCCCACTCCAAAGGGTGGGTGAAGATAGAAGCACATGTACCTAGAATGTGCATATTGGAACCCTGTCTTCCTATTTCTCCCTCCTCTTTTCAAAGTTCTGTAACCTTCTAATCAGTAATAGGAGGATCCAGACAGTTAAAACAGGATGGAAAGACATCCATCCAAGGGAGAAGGGGCAGCATGAGGATATAAATGAAGGTTACTAGACTTGTAGATTAGGAAAAAGCCTTCAGCATAGGTCATCTGAGCCCCGGATCTAGATTTCCAACTGTCTTTTTTCTTTTTTCTTATTTAAAATTAGTTAGCTAACATATCGTGTATTATTAGTTTCAGAGGTAGAGTTTAGTGTCTTCTAAATATACCTATTGATTCACTCATCACTCCTTCATGTGCCATAGGATCTATATCAAAGTTATCCTTTCCCCTCCTAAAGCAGTTCTTTGTAAGTCAAAATTTCCACTAAGGTCAGAAACCACAGAATTACCTCTAAATCCTCTCTCTCTCTCTCTCTGTTTTCATCCAAGCAGCAATGTGATATAATGTAGGAACAATGGACTTAGAACTAAAATGTCTGCATTTGAAACTCAGTAGTTCCCCCTCACTGCTGGTCTTTAGCCTCTCTAAGTCTCCCTCTCCTCATCTGTTCCTTGGAGATACCTTTCACAGGTAGGTTGTGAGGACTCAAAGATCTAATACATGAGTGCCTGTAAACACTTGAAAATGTTATATTTACTAAAGTGGTCCCTTCTTTTTCATTTCCAGCAGCTTCATACAATGTAAGCCCTTATTGCTTAGCAAGACAGTATTTTCTAGCTTTATGGTTCCCAAGAATTGGTCCAGTGCTCTTTTCTAGTATTATCTTTCAGTGGCGTTGTTTATGTCTGTTCTATTTCTGTTCTGATAACACTGTTATCAGAATACCTCTGTGCTTTTCTACTTCTCTGCATTTGTTCCTAATACCCCATTTTCCATGGAATGTTCTACTTTCTCTACTCTTTCTGGTCTATCCCAAATTTTCCCACTTCTATAAAGCCCTTGATCCTTCAAAGTAAATCTGACTTGTGTTATACTCTGAGTTGATCCCACTCTAAGAATTTTGTTAGTAATTTCCTTGTAACATAATGCAATTCCTTGAGTGTTAATGACTTAGGTCCACACAAAAAATTTAGGTTCTGCCTCCTTATTTTTAACTTCTTAAGATCAAGGTCTGACTTACATTTACACGACCAGGGTCTAACCTAATGACTTCCAGACATTTTAATTGTTTTCAGTGAATTCTTAGTTTGACTTGGAAAAACTTCCTTAAACTCCCCCCATAGTAACACAGGATACTATCAAATTAAATTTTAAGCACTCAATAGACAAAACTACACAGCTAGTCTCGAGATCACTGAAGCCTTCTAAGGGTATCACCAAGCCATGATTAAAAACTACTAATGTGAACTGAGGTGACTCTAAAATAAGCTATTTTCACAGTTGCAATATCGTATAGCCTTTAAATATGTTATCTTCAATACATACATATGAGATAAAGATTATATATATATATCACCAATAGGAGAACTGAGGTTTAGAAAAGATGAATAACTTGCTTATGGTAGCACAGGTAGAAAACAATTAAATCAATCCTTAAGCCAAACCTTTTTGTCTTTAGACACTGATCTCACTATTTTGCACCAACTGTTAGAGTTTTATCAACTCTACTTATAAAAACTTCAAGTTCTTCCTGGGTTTGGGAATAGGCAAAGAAGATTAAAATATAACATTTCCTGAACCACGCCAAAGCTTGGCAAACTTGCTGTAAAGGACCAGATAGTAAATATTTTAGGCTTTGTGGACCATATGGTCTACTCAAATCTGCCATTATAGCGTGAAAGTGGCCATAGAAAATAGCAATGGAATGAGCATGGCTGAGTTCCAATGACACTTTGGAAACTTTATAAAAATCAGACAGTGGGCCTGATTAGGCCTATAGGCTATAGCTTGACACCCCTGTTAAAATCCCCAATAAAGGTCTATCTACTGTCACCACAAAGGAGCAGGCTAAATGTTGTCTTGTGTCAGTATAAAATGATTAATTAAAATTTCATATTATACTTGTATTAGATATTTGGGGCACAATACTGCACAAAACATGGAAATTGACAAAATTATACATAATTATAACTCCAAAACACATGTTGTTCCCTCAACAGAAATTGAGATAATCTATTAAAACACATTTTAAAAATCTAAAGATAAAAAAACATTTTTCTCTGCAGTTGCTTGGATATAGGATATGTAATTAATAGATTTTAAGTCCAGAAAATAAATGAAGCCAAGTGCCTGTGACCTTTGGTTTCCACATTCTCGCTCCTGAAATAAATTGATCCGTTCCAGTGAGTGTGCAAATATAGCACCTCAGACTGGAGATGACTCAATAATGAGCTGATCTTTCATGAGAAAAAAAATTGCATTAGTGAATAGGAAATAAGATTACAGAAATCAAAGCACAGAGACTACAACTTGTTCTTAATAGAGATGGGTTTTGTTTTCACACAAGCTAGTGGAAATATTTGGCCGAACATGGCAAATGATAAGTTAATATATAAAACCCTCGTTTTCCCTTGTAAGCTGGATCAGAACATTCAGTGAGAGCTTCATATTGGCCATACGAATTGTGAAAAGCTCACTACATGAGGTTTTGACTGAATAAAAGAATAGTGTGAACAGTTTTTTTGTTGCCTCTCTGGAAAGCCTTGCCTAACCTTCACAGTAGGAGCACTATCTCCTTTAAATCTCCGTGTTCACGGTTCAGAATATTCATTTGTTTTGAGGTACTGATATTGTTACCCATTATCCAAATATGTGGCTTACTTTTGGGTTAGAATGTAATATATGGAATGGGATACATATCAGTCTAAACCTCAATTTCACTTTCTATTAGCTAATTGATACCAAATTCTTCATCTTCTCTGAATCTGTTTCAGGTAATAATAGCATCTGTTTCATAGGTGTGTTGTTGGCTCACATTTAGAAACCTGCATAACCACTGTCATCACCATCACTGTCAGTATTTTAATGTCTTTTCCTGTATGAAGTTTTCCTCAACTTCCCAACCAGAATTCAATGGCAGTCATCTGACAGACCTTTTGGAACTTTCCAATTCTTTATCTTTTTTATACTGCATTTAAATTGTTTGCAACTCTGCTTCCCCTGATATTAAATGATTTTGTAATGATCAAGAAAATTACCTTTTTAGACTTTGCTCTTCAGACTAGTACACAGTAGCATC
Organism: Ailurus styani; assembly: GCA_002007465.1. Lineage (NCBI taxonomy): Eukaryota > Metazoa > Chordata > Mammalia > Carnivora > Ailuridae > Ailurus > Ailurus styani. The sequence continues at coordinate 731,354 of LNAC01000068.1, read as the reverse complement.
AATAAAGACAAGCATAAATTTAGTGCATCTTCCTATGCTGATATATATTTTGCTTAGAACTCTCTTCCAGTTATCAGCCAAACTTGAGTTTTTGTAACTATGAATTGCCTAAATCTCTATGAAAACCAACATAATCAATTACAATGTTAAAAAAAGAAGAAAAATATGTCCTTTTAGAAAGATAACCAGAACATGTGAAAGGATTTCTAGTTCCTGGTGTCCATCTCACACATCAGGAAGTCCAGGATGAGGATAGGTCTGTTTGTCTATTGATTCCTTATGATTACAGATAAAAATAAGATAAAACAAATTAAAATGTGGGAAAGGGCTATTGGTCTCTTCTGAGACCAAGATTTCTCAGTTCCAAACCCAAGTCAGCTCCAGCAGCTGGACAAAATCAACCACCCTATAAGACCAAGCTGTTGTTGTTTTCCTAATTGTAGCTTCTATCACTAATTTTCCCAGACACTGCCTGGTCAGACTAGTGTAGCGTTCGACTCTTATCTCAAATTATCTACTGAGTATACCTACTTCTGTACATTTCCACCATTTAAACATGTACAAATTGAGGCACTTGACACTTAATCCTCCCAAGATTCCCCTTTGATCTGACTCCCTATCAAAGCCTGCCACATACCCCTATTTAACTTTTCCTCCAAATAGGGATTTCTAGATGATGCTACCTGATCAAGACCTTTGGTGACCTGCTGCTATACTTTTAAGTTAGACAAGATCACTACTGTAAAAGTAATCCTGAAATTCCAGCTTGCTCAACACAACAGAAATCTAGTTCATGCAACTATCCAATGTGGATATTCCTTTTCAAGTATCCATCCTACCCCAAGTGGCTTTCCATTAAGTGATGACTTAGGGACCCAAGTTTTATCTTTTGCCTCCACCTTCTAAATCTTCAGAGTCTTCTTAATCATACAAATTTTAAAAAAACGAAAATGTGGAAGGTCGCATCAGAGGTTTTTATGGGGCAGGCTTGGAACTGGCATACACTAACTTCACCACATCCCTTTGGCTGAAATTCAGTTATATGGCCCCACCTAACTGCAAAGGAAGGAAACTGGGAAATGCAGTCTAGCATGGGCCTAGAAAAGGAAGACAGGCTAAGGATGAACACATAACAATCTCAGCTGTCCAGATGAGGTATAAGCAGAGCAACTGGACAAGAACTCTTCTTTTTAATAATAGCATCTTAAATGAGAGACTATAAAACCATTTACAAAGTTCTTCCTAGAATACTATCTTTTCTCATCTTCCCAATGGATGTGGCATGCTTGCATTTTTATCCCCATTTTTCAGGTAAGGAAGTTAATAAAAACTGGTCAAAGTTATACAACTAGAAAATACGCAACAGAGTCAGAATATGAACTCAGGAAATTGAATTCTTATTTTACTGGTATTTCCACTGTACTGGGGCTAAAATTACTTATCTGGACCCACTTTACATACAGATCCTTAACTCTGGAATCAAAAGTCAGGCAAAAAAATGTATAAAACTCCTACCATGTAGCAGGTACAGGCACTGTCCCAGGTACTGAGGAAACAAGCCAGACACAAGCTGTGCCTGCCCTCATGGGCCTTATAATCCGGAAGCCATGTCTTCCAGTAGTTTTTTACTACAAAGGGTATGCTCTACTCAGATAAAGTTCTTCATCATTCTTTACCCTTGATATTTATGGCATGATAACCTTAACTCTCTCTTAGCTTATATGTTCCTAGTTTTCTGTCTACCAATATCCACTCGTATATCCTTTGTCGTCAAAATCTAGGTCAAGTATCTAGCTTTGTTTTCTCCCTGAAGACTTATTCACTACAGCAGTGCTTTTTTCTCTGACCAAAGTTTAGAACTTATTTATTACAAGGAAACATGTGATTGCATGCTATTTTGTATTATTTATTAATTTTTCATACCTCATTTCATACATCCCTGAACCATAGTAGCTAAACCTCTTCCGAAGTGGGTGGGTGGTTTGTTTGTTTGTTTATTTATTTATGTCCTTGGATCATTGAAGGAGGACATTAAAAAAAATAGTCCTATGAAGACCACTTGTATATAAATGTTGTTGACCATCTTATTATAAAGCTGAAAATGAAAATATTGTTTAATGTTTCCTTGATAAGGTCAATTGTGATAAATTCTTATGAGAATGCATTACCTGAGAAAATGTCACCTTTCTTTAAAAAATCAGATTACTGGGGTACCTGGGTCACTCAGTTGGTTCAGTGTCTGCCTTAGGCTCAAGGCATGATCTCAGGGTCCTGGATCAACCCAGGCTCCCTGTTCAGTGGGGAGTCTACTTCTCCCTCTCTTTTTGCTTGCCTCCCCCCCCAACTTGTGCTCTCTCTCTCTCAAATAAATAAAATCTCTTTTAAAAATCAGAATACTTCTTTCCTAAAGAAAATAAGAATTATTTAATTATGTTTTACTGGATCTTCCAGATTCTGAATGGAAACTTGTCCTATTTATTATGTTTGATTTTCCTTTTTCAGGGCTGTGTTTTCAAAAAAACAAAACAACAACAAAAAAAACCACTCAGTAACATATATATTAACATCTCTCAATTTACATGTTGGGTAGTTTCCTAGAAACTGGCAAGTGATTCAAAAACACTTAAACTGAAATTTTACATAAGAAAAAAAAAGATGAAATATACTTCGGTAAGTTAAAAAAAAAAGTCCAGGGGCACCTGAGTGGCTCAATAGATTAAGCCTCTGTCTTCGGCTCACGTCATGATCTCGGGATCCTGAGATCAAGCCCCACATTGGACTCTCTGCTCAGCAGAGAGCCTGCTTCCCCCTCTCCCTATGCCTGCCTCTCTGCCTACTTGTGATCTCTCCCTCTCTCTGTCAAGTAAATAAATAAAATCTTTAAAAAAAAAAAAGGCCAGTTGTGCACCATTTTTTTCCATATCACATCAAAATGAACTGTAGTTTATGTAAATGCATTAACATTATATTTATTCATGAACAGAAACACAGTTCCTGCAAATGTCCACTAGATCTGTAATAGACATAAGGCATGAAACCATTAATAATTCTTGCATACAAAGTGCTACATACAAAGGTGAAGCATCAAGCCAATAATGCTTATTAACTCATCTTTTAAAAGCATCTAAGAGAGCCCGGATTTTTATTCCATCGATGTCAGCCTATTTTATTTCTTTATCTGTGGAACTCCTGGTTCACATGGCATTTTTTAGTCATGATTTCACTTGAGTTAGAGACACGGGAGTCCATATGACATAATCCCAGAATGCTTGAAGGTTCATATAGTAACTGGAAAGGATTATGGATGCTGGCCAAGAAATCACTGCATTATGATGAGAGTAATGTCATATGCTGTTCACTTGGTGAACAATGCCCTCAAACTAAACTGCCACTGAGAGAACCCTTCACACCCCAAATTTGGCAGGCAGTTTAAAGCATGTCATTCCAAACTTAATACACATATCTGTTAGGTACTGTTAATTTATCCCTTTATTCCCATGACATGCAAATTAATCACACATAAATTACAAATTGACATATAGGTTTGAAAAACATAAAAATAATTTTAAATTGAATCCAGTCCTCAGCTTGTATAAGCCTTAGTTTTCCTAATTATAAATCAGTACTAATATACCCCTTTCATGGAGTTATTGTAGGAATTATATACAGTAATACAGAGTATGTAGTATAATACCTAACATAATAACTTACACATTGTTAGTCACTATTATTGCTTATTACTGAAAAGTGACAGAGTCTAATAACTGTTTACAAGTGCCTACTCTGTCCCTAGCCCTTCATGCCATTCTGATATACAAATAAAAAATGCCTCCATTTGCCCCATGAAGGTTAACAATGAACACTAGTCAAAATGTGTTCTAATCTTATATCTACCAAATTCCAATATTAAGTTCTAATGTTGGACACCTTAACCACCAGTTAACACCCAGAGATACATGCCTTTGTCTTGAAGAAATACTAATATTATAATTTTCTTAAGGGAAAAATCAATGTCTTTGTACCTATCTTTATACACCCTCACCTCAGTCTCATCTCTAAGTTCATGGGTATTCAGTAATAGTTGATGACTTAACTTCCTATCCGTTACACTAACCTCTGTTATCCAGGCACAGAACAGTCCTCGAACAGCAAGGAAAATAAAAGTTCTATCCTCTCTTCTCCCAGCTCATTTGCAACTAGAGCTATGAAAAACATTCACCTCAAGTCACCCACCATTCAACCTGAGCCTGCACCAAGACAATGCTATCTACGGATGCTCTTAGACTAAAAGAAACTGCCTGCCAATACAGGAAGGAGGAGCAGCTAGTGGTATATTTAAATGGATAGGTATTACAGAGACCCAAAGAATGCAAATGATATTTTAAAAGCTAAGGTCTCATGGGAAAGCTTTCAAATATTTCTTAAAAGACATAGGTGATTAGTAGGGATGAATTTTAACAATCTGCAAGTAAATTTGCAACAAATCCCTAGATGATTCTACGTCTACCTTTATCTTTTCTTTTTAGCTCTCAGAATCCTAAACAGATTCAATACTACCTCCAAAGGGACTGCCATTTATATGCACGTGCATACACATACAGTGGTTTGTGCAAGCCAGTGAGTTCTTGTTCACAGCCAAATGTTAAATAGTCAGGAATTTTTGAACTGGTTGATAACCTGTTGGTTGCCGAAATTGGCCATGGGGAAATATCTACACCACAGAAATCAGGAAACACTACAAATCAGGCCTTTTCTTTTTTCTTTCTTTCAGATAGCTAGTTTACCAGCACATAGTGGCATATGTCCTATTCTTTATGGAATTATAGGAAATACTCAGAACTTATCTTGGGGTCATCTATAGCAAAGTAACAGAGTAATTCATTTCCAAAAGAGGGTTCAGGTATCTGAAAGAATAGCTAGATATCAAAAAAGTAATTATTTTAAAGGTCAAGTTTAGAGGAATTGGACTCTGTCTTTCTCAGATATTGGTATAATTTTGAATGTTGCTAATGATGGTGACTTTTCTATTTATGCTATAGAAACCCACTCAAATTCTGAATCAAACTGGGAGTTCCTAGTAACACCATGGCTGCTTTCTGGACTAAGAACTCTAACATAAAGTAATAAAGGCTCATGGGATACAAGGGTGACTAAATCCTGCAGGTTAAACAAATGTAGATAGCCAAACTGGTCATTCAGGGCCCAAAATGCTTTCTAATAACAATTTCATGAACCAAATAATTGCCAGTGCTCCTAACACACAAACATGGAAGGGATGTCCTAAACGAAAGACTCACCAGAGTCCCTGACAGCCCTTTTTCTGTTATACGATGTATAGGTAAAAAATGATCCATTCTTTAAGAGGAGATATAAATGCAACTAAAGCTACTAAACTCCAGATCATGATGAGTAACATCAGCTGTGATTAGAATGGTAGAACTCTATTCCAAACTGCTAAGACTAACCATCATTCCACAGAACTACACATTTACTTTTCTTGCACTTTTTTCAAAAAGCAATTTCTTGTAATTTTTGTTCAAATATAGATATACCATAAATATTAAAATATCAATTACATGATTCATTACTATACTGTAAATGATGTCCCAACTGGTGCAAAAAACATCTTGAAACAATTTTGTAAATGGAAGAACAGTAAGAAGTTTTGAACATTAAGCTAATCACCATCAAAAATAATTTGAGCAAGAGTGTGTACATTTCATTGTTTTTAGGAATGCAAGCAAATATAAATTGAAGATGTACCTCATTTAAAAAAAACAAGAAATCAATATCTTTGTTTATGAATATCTTACTAGGAAATGCAATAGATGAACTCAGAAAGCTTCTAGAATTTACTTGTTTTATTTACTGAATTTAAGGACCAACGTTATAATAATATTCCCAGCAATAGGATAGCTGCCCACTGCTTTGTCCTTATATCATCTTATTTTTATGTTATAAACTTATGTTATTTCAATTTTTCTCTGAACAATGGGAAGTCCCTAGTTATAGTGGTGACTTACATCTAGGAAATTAGACAATTGCATAGTAATTTTTTTATTTTATCTCATATTCCTGTTTTGTTGTTATTATTAACTTTTGCATTTGCCAATTTTTCAGCTTTTTATATGTATTATCTTTTATTTTAAAGGGTTTCTGTAAACCCATTGATAATTTTTAAATGATAGGGAAAATTAAAACATTTGCCATGTGAAATTTTTCATCTTTAGCAACAATAAAAAATCTTTTTTACTATTTCTTGGTCATTTTTATTTATGATTTTTCTATTAATGTCCTTTACCCAATACCTATTGAGTGATTATATGTTTGCTTCTTTTTTCTTTGAACTGATTAGAAATTTGTGATACAACTAGATTTTCCAGGTCACTACTTGCCTTTTCAATGTGAATGTTGATTTTTGCTATAGCAAGCTCTTTTAAGAGTAAAATTTTTCTCTTTCAGTTATGGCTTCTCCTTTTGATGTCATGTTTAAAAAAACCCTTGGGTAGTCCAGCATCATATATGTTTTTACCTAGTTGCTTTAAATTGATATTTTGTATTTCACAACGTAAATCTTTTGAAACTTATTTCAAGTAATTTTTAAAATATCTTACTAAATATTTCAGCACCCATCAACCAACTGTTTCATCTTATGCCACTGATCTGATGGAACATGCTTATTATGTATTAGGTCTCTTTCTTGGCTTTCAGTTCTGTTCTTTTAAATTTTTTCATCTTGTGGAATGAGTACAAATATACTACAATTATTTTAGCTTTATAATCGGATTCAGAATCTGGCAGTTTAAGTACTTCCTCTTTATTCTTAAAAATCCCTAAACATTTTTCTTCCTATTTTTCTAAATAAATTTAAAAGTATTAAGTCCTCCCTCATCAACACACACACACACACACACACACACACACACACACACAGAGCTGGATTACATTTATGAATAAGTTAGAAAGCCAGATAATATAAATGCTTATCAGCCTGACAGAAAAAAATATACTGTCTCTGTGACTTCTTCCCCTAATTGACAAAATCAAACCATATTTATTTAGACCTGACCTGCTAAGGAACTTCGAATTCAGCCAAAATTGGTTTGTCATTGTCAAGTGCGATGGTAGGAGATGGATGTTGAAATTAGGTAAATTTAGGTCTCCTCCCTGGAAAATTTTATGATCTAATTTAAAGCCTCTACTTCAAAGGAGATACCAATAATGTTAGTAGAAAAAAATACATCTTTCCATGTGTATAGGCTTCAGTATTCACTCCACTAACTTTCTTTTTTAGGTATATCCCTTTCTTTTTTCTCACACATTCATCTTCTCAGTATTTTATATTTAAGATGTTCATTCTGCTAATGCATAGTTTATCGTTTGAGAATTTTTAATTTTGCCCTATAAAAACCATAAGAAGTATATTCTAATTTCTAAACTAAGATATAAGTGATATTCAAAGGCCACATAATATAGATTTTACTAATTTTACATTTTGATTTGGTATATTAAACAATGTTGTTTCTGTGTGTGTGTTTTCATATTTTACTGAGAAAGTACTAAATTTTGTCTTGAGGCCTCAGAGGCTGGCTTATTGGGGCCTTCTATTGCCATAATCCAGCACAAACCATGACTATGATTGGTATGTGATTAATAACATATACAAAAATTAAAACATGCTTACCTATATCTAAAGTATGTCTCTCATTTAAAGCAGATTTTGTTTTCAATTACATACCTTGAAGTGATAATGTTGAAAAACAGCATGTGCATACTTAATTATAAACTACTCATTTCACAGTTGAGAAAACAAGTGTCCAAGAATATAGAAACTGTACAAGATTACATGAACTTGCCAGTCAAGCTGACAAGTCAGTTTTGAAAGATTGTTATTCCATTACATTGTATAAAAAAATAACCATAGATATCACAATGAAAGAACAGCTCCCTTTTAACCTAGATCTTAGGAGCGAGCAGGAAACTGAGTCCCAAATTTCAGTACAAAGAGTCTGCATAAAGAGCCAGAACCAAAAGTTCTGGAACTGAGGATGAAACCCAAGTAGGATCCAGGTAGGCAAGAGTAGTTAGTAACAAACAGAGAAAGAGTCATCTGCCCCTTGCTTTTATGTTCCAGGTTTTGGTGATACGGGCTCATTTAAAAAGCAACAGGCAGAAAGGAATAGAGTGGAGAAAACAGGAGAATTTGACTAATTTTTCCTATTTCTAACAATTACATTCTCACTTGTAAAAATTTCAAACAAAAACAGTTAGTTTCATTTTCTTTCTTTCTTCTCCCAATACACACCCTCCTTCCTCATCTCGTTCTTTCCCAAAGGCAATCAATGCAAATAGTTTAAATACCTCATTTAACACCTTTTTTCAAGTTATTCCCCTACAAACAAATATGTAAATGCATGCTTTTTAATATAAAGGAAACCATATTATATGGCCTGCTCTGCATCTTACTACTTTCATTTAACAATTATATATTGGTATCTTTCCAAGTCCGTTTATAAAGACATAGCTCATTTTATTAAATATTTTTAAAGATTTTTATTTATTTATTTGACAGAGAGAGATCACAAGTAGGCAGAGAGGCAGGCAGAGAGAGGAGGAAGCAGGCTCCCTGCTGAGCAGGGAGCCGGATGCGGGCCTCAATCCCAGGACCCTGAGATCATGACCTGACGGAAGAAGGCAGAGGCTTTAACCCATTGAGCCACCCAGGAATCCCATAACTCATTCTTTTTAATGATTGAATAATATTTTACAATATACATAAATCACTATTCATTTAAGTATTACCTGACTGACAGAAACTTATGGAATTTCCATTTAGTGATGCTTCAATTACCATCTTTTACATGTATATTTTTGTAAGAGTATGAATTTTCTACAGATTAGGTATGTACTAAAACTAAGACTTCATACATATGTTTTCATAGACAGTCAAATAAATTTCTCTCAAAAAAGGCCATGCTTACTTCTAATGCCATCACAATATATAAGAATATGTGATTCCTCACACATAATAAATCCTGGATATCATCAGTATATTCAATAGTTGTCAATCTTAAAGGCAAAATTTTTTGTTTAGATTTTTAACTACCAGATAAGTAATGTTTATTCATTCAATCTTTTCATTTGTCCTATAAATTATTAACTTATATATTATGTTTATTTTCTTGGGTGGGTTTTGATTTTCTTACTGACCAGTAGAAACTCCTGAAATATTTTGACCACAAATTCCTGGGTTTTTCAGATGGACTCTTCCATTGTGTGCAGTGTGACCATTTCTCTCTCCCTTTGTAGTATTAGCATCTCTAATACTTTTTTTTTTGCCTCATATCTTAGGAATTTAATTTTAAAGGTATCAATGTCAGTAGATAGCTTCCTTTTGTCGCTAACTTCACTGGGTTGATTTTTAATATTTCATTAGTTATAAAGCTTGCTATAGAGTTTGAGGATCCTTATTGTGACATTTTCTATTTATGCTAATACAACCCCCAACTCCCTTTGATTTTCTCCCCATATCACAGGGTTAGAAGACTGGGAATAATACAGTCTAAAATTCTTTGCTTACACATTTCCAGTTTAGATTCAATCACCGAGAAGCACTTGTGTGAGATTTGGAAGGTGGGAGGGAAGCCAAAGCCATGGTTTCTCCTCCAACAATAGTGGGCAGATTATTGAGCTTTGGCAGATATGAGATCTCACAACATCCCTTAGAATTCTCTCTGGAGTCAAACCAACTCAGTGCAGCCAGCTGTTACCAACAGCAGTGGTTTCCTGAAGTTCCCAACTAGGATGTGAGTAGCAACTTCCTAATTTCCTGAAAGTTACAGACAAACTTGAGATCTGAGGGTGAACATTCCATAGCCTACATTTCTCTTGCCCTAGCAACTGATGTGTTCTAAAATATGTTTATAAGGAATCAATTTATTATAGAATATACATATATAGAATATATCTACATATATAATTTATTATAGATTATATGTTATATATAAATATATAATAAAATAATATATAAGTTATACATATTATTATAGAATATATGTACAACTATATATATATTTATTTATATATATAAAATTTTTGGAAATATCCAGAATAGCTTTTGTTTCATAGACAAAGCCCTGACTACTAATTATGGAGATTTCCTTTCATTTCTCTTTTGTTGAGAGTTTTAGTTAGAAAAGAAAAGAGTATTAAATTTTGCCAAGTGATTTGGCTGCTATGAGAATGGCAATTAATTATTTAATTTAATAAATTACATTTATAGATTTTCTAATGTTGAACCATTCTTGCATTTCTAGGATAAATAAAGCTTACTATATAACATGAAGTTAAGATGTTACTAAATTTGATTGGGTTATATTTTATTTAGTTTTTAAAATTTATTCATACATATAATAAATACATTTTTATTAATTCTTTAACAGAAATACCCTGATTTACAGAATGATTTGAATGATTTGAGATACTGTATGTCTTTTGTCAATACTCTGAAACAATATTTCTTAAGGATTCTTTTCTTTAGTGGTTTTGTCAAAATAAAACTTTTACAACTATGTGTGTCTAATACTGTTTCAAATATAGATCACTGACAATTTTTTGTTTTTTTCTGTGTTTACATGTTCAGTTGGCTACCTCTTGAGTCAGTTTTGACCATTTATATATTCCATAAAATAATATAGATTGTAGAACGCATTCTATATTAGTCATGCAATGCACTTTTTTTTTGTATCTTCAAAATCTTCTCCATAGCAATAACTAAGTTTTTTTTCCCCCTTGTACCCAATATATAGATAGTTGCTTATTTGTAGTTGGACTTTTGTTTATTTTATATGGTGTATTCAGAGAATCATCTTTTGCTTTCATTGATCATGTCTACTTTGTTATGCTTTTGTTTCATTAACACCTGTTTCTTGTCAATTTAATTTTTATTTCATTAATTCCTGCCTAATTGATTCCTTTATTCTGCTTGATTATTTTATTCAGTTTCATTTCTTACTCTAGATCATTGCCTTGAAATTTTAGTTCATTTATTTTCAACTTTTCTTATTATATAGTAAGTGCAGTTAAAGGCAAAAGTTAACAAATCAATTCTGTCTATCTTCAATAGGGAATTTATTGAAAAGGTATCAGTGGCTATTAGGAAGCAAATGAGCATGGAGTGCTACCTGTTGAAATACGGATGTCTTTCACCTGGGAGTGGAGCAGTTCATTGTACTAAAGAAAGATTATCCAGCAGATAAGAATGAGATTAGAGAACCAAAGTGAAGACTCTAGCTTTACCACTGACTAGGCTCTATGACGCTGGGCAAGTCACTGCACCTTTCTGATCCTTAATTTCCTCATTTATAAAAGGGGATAATAATCACAATTTTCCTCATAAATTACTTGGAAGGAATGGATAAGAATATACATTTAAATCTTATAAATATTGTTATATCCTCCTGAAAAGCTATTTTCTTCTATTTTCCTCCATATTTGCTGAGAAGCCTCTAGAGGTAAATCAAGCTTTTCTCTGCTTCATTCTTAGGCTCAATAGCCAAGCTGGTAACCCTCACAGGCTTTTTTCACTTTCTGAAAAGAGAAATTTCTGGAATGTAGTCTGAAAAAGTGGGCCATAGTAGAGATAAGGTCAGAAATGGAGGCCAGCAATTCCAAATGCCATCTTTAATGTCTCTGGATGGACGTGGGTATTTAAAATATTTAATATGGGGAGTACATGGACAATGATTGAGTAGGAGGATCCTGAGCTTGTCTCTCCAAGAGACACACTAAAAAAACTAAATATATTGCAACTCACTCTGAAAACAACCTAAGACTGGCAGAATAGGTCTCCATAGCTAGTCATCTCAAGGGCACATGGAATGGGTAGAAAGGACAGAGGCATGGTTGGGAATGAAATCCCCAGCACAACATAACTACAAACAATAGAGACATCACAGACGTGGAAAAGTGAAAGTATCAGACCCCTTAGACTGCGCACCCCCAGCAGTGGGAACCTACCTTAAGATGAGTCCCCATAATGTCCGGCTCTGAAAAATCAGTGGGGTGTAAGTCTGGGACAACTAGAGGGCTACTGGAAATCCATTCTTTGCCCTTGAAGAGCCAGCACATTAACTCAACTCAAGACACAGCATAGAAGCAATAGTTTAAAAAGTGCCTGGGCTATATATGAAGGAATTTTACTGACTACTTTTAGGACCTATGTCAGAGGAGCAGGGATTTACAGATTTCCCTGGCCAGGGGGGAATGCTGGTGGGTATAATTTTTTTTTTTTTTTTACCTTCCCCAAGCTTAGATAGCTCGATTCTTGGGTGGGGGGAAGCCTAAAAATCTCCATCTACCTTGTTACCACAGTATGATGCACCCTAGCATTTCTTTGTCGTCCTGTCCCACCCACCTTGCCCACATCAGCAGGCACTCCTAAAAAGCAACTCCTGCCTGGAGTTGGGGGTATGATGATCCTACACACTAGTGTACCCACAGTTACAGCAGCTGGGTTGTGTAGGGAACAAATCCTTAACCTTTGGTGCATTTGCAGCTGTCTTAGCAGCTAATTGTAGAGCCAGGCTGAGGGTTACCCCACCCGAGAGGCAACACACGGGGGCTACAGTCAGGGCTCTCAACAGAATAGGGAACAAACACTGCCTACCACATTCAACAAATGAAGTATGTTACTGAAGCCAAATGAGCTAAAGGCTAGTACTATGCACCAGCATGCACACAGCAATCAAGGTTTAACCATAATAGGAGGGTACATGTAACACAAACAGAGGATACCCTTTACAGAGTCTGGTTTTGATGACCATGGGGGACTGTGCTACAAAGTCACCACAGGACCCCAACAACAAAAGACACTACTTTCAAGACCAGGAAATGTAGCCGAATTACCTAGGATAATGTACAAATACAGAGAGACGAAATACAGAGATAGAGGAAAGCTCCAAATGAAAGAGCAAGACAAAATTAGAAAAAGACTAAATTCAATGGAGTTAGGGATGCCTGGGTGGGTCAGTAGGTTAAGCGTCTGCCTTCAGCTCAGGTCATGATCCCAGGGTCCTGGAATGGAGTCCCTCATTGGGCTCCTTGCTCAGGAGGGAATCTGCTTCTCCCTCTATTTCTCTTTCTCTGACAAGTGAATAAAATCTCAAAAAAAAAAAATTAAATGGAGATAATCAATATGCCTGATTACGAGTTCAAAGGAATGGTCATAAAGATACCAAAATTAAGAGGAGACTGGATGAACTCAGTGAGAATTTCAACAAAGTGATAGAAAATATGGAAAATAACCAGTCAGAGTTGGAGAATACAATTACAGGAGTGAGCAATGTATTAGAAGGAACTAAAAAAAGATTAGAAGATACAAAATAACAGATGAGTGATATGGAAACAAGGTAAAAGAAAGCAATATTCAGGGCACCTGGGTGGCTCAGTGTTAAGCCTCTGCCTTCAGCTCAGGTCATGATCTCAGTGTTCTGGGATTGAGTCCAGCATCCAGCTCTCTGCTCAGCAGGAAGCCTGCTTCCCTCTCTCTCTGCCTGCCTCTCTGCCTACTTGTGATCTCTCTCTGTTAAATAAGTAAATAAAAATCTTTAAAAAAAAAAAAAGCAACAAAGCAACACACTCTGAACAGCAAAAAGAAAAAAATAACCAAAAAAGAAATCACAAAAGATTAAGAAATTTCTGCAACATCATCAAGCATAACAACATTTGCATTATGGAGATACCAGAAAGAGAAGAGAGGGAAGGGAGTAGAAAATTTATTTAAAGAAATAGTAGCTGAGGGCGCCTGGGTGGCTCAGTGGGTTAAAAGCCTCTGCTTTCGGCTCAGGTCATGATCTCAGCGTCCTGGGATTGAGGCCCACATCGGGCTCCCTGCTCAGTGGGGAGCCTGGTTCCTCCTCTCCCTGTCTCTCTGCCTGCCTCTCTGCCTACTTGTAATCTCTCTCTCTGTGTCAAATAAATAAATAAAATCTTTAAAAAAAAAAAAAAAGAAATAGTAGCTGAAACTTGCATTATCTGGGGGAAGGAAACAGACATCCATATCCAGGGAGTACAGAAGGTCCCAGACTAGATCATACAGTAGAAGGTCTATATCAAAACACATAGTGATTAAGGGGTGCCTAGGTGCCTCAGTCAGTTAAGCATCTGCCTTTGGCCCAGGTCATGATCTCAGGGTCCTGGGATTGGGATCCACATCTCCCTATCCCTCTGCCACTGCTGCTGTGCACTGTCTCTGTCAAATAAATAAATAAAATCTTAAACATGCGCGTGCACACACACACACACACACACACACACACACACACAGTGATTAAAATGAAAACAATTAAATGATATTCCAGGAAAGATGGCAGAGTATTAGGACCATACACTAACCTCATTGCATGGATACAACTAGATAACACTCACATCAGTATAAATAACCCAAAAAATGACCTGAAGACTGGCAGAAAAAAACTCCAAGCTAAATGGACAGCAGAGACCACATCAAAGTTAAGAAGGGCAGAGATAAAGTTAGGAGGTAAATGGATACATGGGACTATCTGTAGGAGGGAGGGATGCCTTAGAGGCAGAGGGGAGAGAAATTAACTATCACACCAAGAAGCCTGTGGGGGAAGACAAATCCCATATTTGGATTGGAAAACCAGAGGGGCTAAATTTTGTGAGTTCTTATGACCAGTGGAACTTAAAAACCTGGAACTTTAAAAACCAACAGGCTCATGGGAGATCCAGGAGGGTGAGAGGAATCTGGTCCCTGCCCTTAAAGAGCACAGCAAGCAGTCCTTCAGAGATACAGCATAGCAGTTTGAAAAATGCTGGGGATATATGGGTGGGAGATTTGTTTACTGATCTCAGAGTGCCTGCTGGAGGGGCAGATATCCTTAACAGACTTCTGGGGAGACAAAAGAGGTGGCAGGCACAAATCTTCCCTTCCCCACAGAAACACATGGTTACCTGTAGAAAAAAGCAGGGGTCTAATACCCCCTACCTAACTTAGTAACACTTCACCTCCTGCTACCCAGTGCTTTGGCAGATAGGCCCCCACCAGCCAAGCTTGCCTCAATTTCTGCTGCTGGAGGTCATCTCCTATAGAGGGCCCCTGAACAACTTGCTAACAATATGTGGATCCACCCTTCCAATAAATACACTCTTGGCTGCAGCCAAGCCAAAGCAGTACCACAAGCCTGGCAGTGTGCCAATAGCCCCAACAGGGGACAGCACCATTCCAGTATCCTTCCTGCCCTGGGGATAGGGAAAGATAACCACACACACCACTCATACTGTCACCCCAGCAGTGGGCTGGGGGCAGACAACTGGTCTAACTACAGGTCCAACGCACCAATGAAAGGGTCTCAGGGGACAGCATGGGGAAAGTGTCCTGCAGTTTGCTGCTATTGCCTCTCTAACAAATGCCTGTTTGACTAAACTCAAGCCCAAGGCAGGCCCGGACTGTCCAACTAATAACCCTGCCCAAAACAGGCCACTCAGATGACTGGGCTGAAGGAAAAACTGATTCAACCATAATAGCAGGACACATACAACATACACAAAAGACACCCTTGAAGCACC
This sequence comes from Ailurus styani, assembly GCA_002007465.1. Taxonomy (NCBI): domain Eukaryota; kingdom Metazoa; phylum Chordata; class Mammalia; order Carnivora; family Ailuridae; genus Ailurus; species Ailurus styani. The sequence goes on along the minus strand of LNAC01000068.1, from coordinate 715,766 downwards.
AGGTTCTGGTGAACAGGGGACGCTGCACTGCAGGACCATTTCTTCATAAAGCTGCTACTTTCAAAACCAGGAGACATACCTGACTTTCCTAACACATAGAAATAGAAATGGTTAGACAAAATGATGAAACAGAGGAATATGTCCCAAATGAGAGAACAGGACAAATTTACAGAAAGAGACCTAAGTTAAACACACATAAGAGATATGGTTAATAATTCAAATAATTCATAAAGATACTCATTGGACTTGAGAAAAAAAAGTGGAAGACATCAGTGAGACCTTTTACAAACAGAACAAAAACAAACAAAAAGAACCAATCAGAGAAGAAGAACTCAACAAATAAAATAAAAAATATACTAGATGAAATAAAGAGAAGACTAGAGGAAGTAGCAGAATGAATCAACAACCTGGAGGACAGATTAATGTAAAGCAATCAAGCTGATCAGGTGAGAGAAAAAAATAACACAAAATGAAAACAGATTTAGGGAACTCAGCAACACAAATGTAATATATTTCATATTATAGGAATCTCAGAAGCAGATGAGAAGGAAAGAGGGCAGAAAGCTTACTTATAGGAATAGATCCAAGAGACTCAGATAGCCCCCAACAAAATCAACTCAAGGAGGTCTACACCAAGACATTCAGTAATTACAATGTCAAAAAAGGAGTGGTAAAGAAAGAATGTTAAATGCAGCAAGAGAAAAGAAAGCAGTTATATACAAGGGAAAAAACCCATAAAGCTATCAGGTGATTTTTCAGCAGAAACTTTGCAGGCCAGAGGAACTGGCATGATATGTATGAAGTTCTGAAAGGAAAAAAATCTGCAGCCAAGAATATTCTATCCAGCAAGACTATCATTCAGAATAGAAGAAGAGAGAGTTTCTCAGACAAATGAAAACTAAAGGAGTTCATGACTACAAATGAGCCCTACAAAAAATCTTGAGGGGACACTTTGAGTGGAAAGGAAAGACCATATGTGAGCATACAGAAAGTTGGAAGGACAAAAGCAGTAAACCTAAGTATATCTGTAAAAAATCAGTCAAGGGATTCATGAAATAAAAGGATGTAAAATATGACACCACATACCTAAAATATGTTGGGGCAGAGCAGTAAAGATTGGTTTCAAGGTGGATTTAACTCAGAAAATTCCACATTAAAACAGCAAAATACACATTCTTTGCACATGGAACATTCTCCAGAATAGATCCCATATTAGGCCACAAAAACAAATCTCAATAAATTCAACAATATTGAAGTCATACTTTTCATCTTTTCTGACCACATGCTATGAAACTAGAAATCAACCACAAGAAAAAATATTAAAAGTGTACAAGTACACAAAGATTAAGTCACATGCAACTGAACAATAAATGGACAACCAACAAACCTGGGAGGAAATTTTAAAAAATGCATGGAGACAAATGAAAATGAAAACACAGTGATCCAAAATGTTTGGGGAGAGGTCCCTGGTTCAAGAGCATTTGACTGCAAAATGTTTGGGGATACAACAAAAGCTATTCTAAGAGGAAAGTTTATAACAATACAGGCCTAACTCAAGAAGAAAAAAATTACAAAATAAATAACCTAATGGTGCAGCTAAAGGAGCTAGAAAAAGAAAAAAAAACCCAAATCCAATAAAAGGAAGGAAATAATAAAGATTGGAGCAGAAATAAATGAAATAGAAACAAATAAAATTATAGAACAGATCAATGAAGTCTTGAGCTGGTCCTATGAAAAGGTCAACAAAATCAAACCTTTAGCCACACTCATTGAAAAACAAGAGAGAGTACTCAAAATGAAAAATGAAACAGGAGAAACAACAAAAGATGCCACAGAAAATACAAAGGATTATAAGAGAATATTCTGAAAAGTTACATGACAAAAAATTGAACAACCTAGAAGAAATGGATAAATTCCTAGAAACATATAACCTACCAAAACTGAAGCAGGAAGATATATGAAATTTGAACAGAGCAATTCTCAGCAATGAAATTGAATCAGTAATCAAATTCCCAAGAAACAAAAATCCAGGACCAGACAGTTTCACAAGTGAATTCTACCAAACATTTCAAAAAGAGTTAATACCTCTGCTTCTCAAACTATTCCCAAAAATAGAGGGAGGAAATCTTCCAAATTAATTCTACAAGGCCAGTATCACCCTGCTGCCAAGACTAGATAAAGACACTACAAACAAAAGAAAAATATAGGGAAATGTCTCTGATGAACACAAATGCAAAAATCCTCAGCAAAATATGAGCAAACCAAATCCAACAATACATTAAAAAAATAATTCACCATGACCAAGTGGGTTTTATTCCCAGGGTGCAAGGTGGCTCAATTTTTGCAAATCAATCAATGTGATATATCAATAAGAGAAAGGGTAAAAACCATATGACCATTTCAATAGATACAGAAAAAGCATTTGACGAACTACAACATCCATTCATGATAAAATATCTCAAAAAAGTAGTACAGAGGGAACATAATTCAAAATAATAAAGGTCATATATGACAAACCAACAGCTAACATATACTCAATGGTGAAAAACTGAGAACCTTTCCCCTAAAATCAAGAATAAGACAAGGATGTTCACTCACCTCTTTTACTCAACTCAGTACTGGAATTTCTAGCCACAGCAATCAGATAAGAGGAAGGAGTTAAAAGGTATCCAAATTGGTAAGGAAGAAATAAAACTCACCACTTGAAAATGTCAAGATTCTATATAGAGAAAACCCTAAAAACTCCACCAAAATAACCACTAGAGCTGATAAATTATTCAATTTAGAATACATTAGTGTATAGAAAAATCACTGCATTTCTATAAACTAATAATGAAGGAGCAGAAAAAGAAATTAAGAGAAAAATCCCACTTACAATTGCACCAAAAATAATGACATACCTAAGAATAAACCTAACCAAGCAGGTTAAAGACCTATACTCTGAAAACTATAAAGCACTGATGAAAGAAATTGAAGATGACACAAACAAATGGAAAAATATTCCATGCTCATGGATTGGAAGAACAAATGTTAAAATGTCCATATTACCCAAAGCAATCTACAGATTTAATGCAATCCCTACCAAAATGCCAACAGCATTTTTTACAGAACTAGAACGATCCTAAAATTTGTATGGAACCACAGAAGACCTTGAAAAGCCAAAGCATTCTCGAAAAAGAACAAAAGTGGAGGTATCACAGTTCAAGATGTCAAGTAATACTACAAAGCTGTATTTATCAAAACAGTATGGTAGTAGCACAAAAATAGATACATAGATCAATGCAAGAGGATAGAGAACCTAGAAATTAGCCCATGGTTATATGGTCTATTAGCCCTCAACAAAAGAGATAGAATATGCAGTGGGAAAAAGTTTCTTCAACAAATGGTACTGGGGAAACTGGACAGTTACATGCAAAAGAATGAAACTGGACCACTTTCTAACACCACACCCAAACTCAAAATGGTTTATAGACCTAAGTGTGAGATCAGAAACCATAAAACCCTAGAAGAGAGCACAGGCAGTAATTTCTCTGACATAGACAATACCACCATTTTTCTAGATAGGTCTCCTGAGGCAAGGGAAACAAAAGTAAAAATAATCTATTGAACTACATCAAGTGAAAAGTCTGCACAGCAAAGGAAACTATCAACAAAACTAAAAGAAAACCTACTGAACTGGACAAGATATTTGCAAATAAGATATCTGATAAAGTATTAGTATCCAAAATATATAAATTTTACAACTCGGGCGCCTGGGTGGCTCAGTGGGTTAAAAGCCTCTGCTTTCAGCTCAGGTCATGATCTCAGGGTCCTGGGATCAAGGCCCACATCGGGCTCCCTGCTCAGTGGGGAACCTGTTTCCCCCCCCCTCTGCCTGCCTTTCTGCCTCCTTGTGATCTCTCTCACTCTGTGAAATAAATAAATAAATAAATAAATAAATAAATAAGAAATTTTACAACTCAATGCCCAAAAAAAGCCTCCACAAAGAATCCAATTTAAAATTTGGAAGAGAAAATACCTAAATTAAATANAATTTTACAACTCAATGCCCAAAAAAAGCCTCCACAAAGAATCCAATTTAAAATTTGGAAGAATTAAATTAAATTAAATTAAATTAAATTAAATTAAATTTGGAAGAAGATATGAACAGACATTTCTCCAAAGAAGACATACAAATAGCCAACAGATGCTCAGCATCATTCATCATGAGGGAAATACAAGTCAAAACCATAATACATATCAACTCACAACTATCAGAATGGCTAAAATAAAAAACAAAGAAAACAGCAAGTGTTGACAAGGATGTGGAGAAAAGGGAACTCGTGTGCACTACTGGTTGAAATGCAAATTGGTGCAACCACTGTGGAAAATACTATGAAAGTCCGTCAAAAAAATAAAAATAGAATTACCCTATGATCTTGTAATCTCACTACTGCATATTTTCCCAAAACACAAAACACTAATTTGAAAGGATATATGCACCCCTATGTTTATTACATCATTATAATAGCCACACTATGAAAGCAACCTAAGTGTCCATCAATAGATGAATGAAAAACAAAGAAATTATATAATATATAATACACACACAGAATATTTTTGAGCCATAAAAAAGAATAAAATCTTGCCATTTACACCAACATGCATGGGTCTAGAGAGTATAATGCTAAGGAAAATAAGTCAGTCAGAGAAATGCAAATACCATATTATTTCAGTCATACATGGAATTTAAGAAGCAAAATGAACAACTGAAAAAAAAAAAAGGCAAACCAAAAAACCGGCTCTTAACTGCAGAGAACAAACAGACCAGAGGAAACATGGCTGAAATTGGTAGCAGGAATTGAGAATACACTTATCTTGATGAGCACTGAGTAATATATAAAATTATTTAATCACTATATTATACATTTGAAACTAATAACACTGCATGTTAACTATACTGGAATTTAAATAAAATAAATGAAATACAAAGAGAACCTTAAATCAATAAGAAAAGAAACAATCAGTCGCATACAAGGGAATCCCCTTAAGGATATCAGCTAATTTTTCAGTAGAAACTTTGCAGGATAGAAAGTAATGCCATGATATATTCAAAGTGCTGAAGGAAAAACAAACAAACAAAGAAAAACAACCCTACAACTAAGAATACTCTACCTGGTAAGAGTATTCCATGCCAAGGTTATCATTCAAGATTGAAGTAGAGATAAAAATAATTTCCCAGAAAAACAAAAGTTAAAGGAATTTATCACCACAAAGTCAGCCTTATAAGATTGGTTAAAGAGAATACTTTAACCAATTGGAATTAATTAGGAAAGAATTGGAAATGAAAGACCATAACTAAAAGAAGTTATGAAAGGAAAAAATTTCAGTGATAAAAGCAAACATACAGTAATGAAAGTATACTAATCACTTATAAAGCTAGTAGGGAGGTAAAAACACAATAAAACAAAATCAATTGCATTTACCAAAAATTAGTCATGAGATACACAAATATAAAGACGTAAAATATGACATCATAAACATAAAATATGAAAGGTAGAGTAAAAATCTAGTGCTTTTAAAGTGTATTCAAACTTAAGCAGTAGTTAACTTAATATAGACTCCTACATATAGGATGTACTATATGAACCCCATGGTAACCACAAATCAAAAACCTAAAATAGAAACACACACACAGAAGAGAAAGGAATCCAAGCATAACACTAAAGAAAGTAATCAAATCACAAAGAAGAGACCAAGAGGAAAGGGACAGAAACTACAAGAACAACCAGAAAAGAGTTTTTAAAATGGCAATAAGTCCATACCTATAAATAATTACTTATATGTAAATGGAAAAACTGTTCCAATCAAAATGCCTAAGGTAAGTGATTGGATTTTAAAAAGACCAGTCTACATGATGATCTAAAGAATTCACTAGAGACCTACAGACATAGAAAGTTAAAAGAAGAAGAAAGATATTCCATAGCAAGGAAGTGAAAAGAAAGCTGGGATAGCAATACTTATATCTGACAAAATAGACTTTAAAACAAAAACTATATAGCAAGGAACAAAGCTCATTACATAATGATAAAGAGATCCATTCAACAAGAGGATATAACAAAAAAGAGGAAAAACAAATATCTGTGCACCTAACATTGGAGCACCTAAATATATAAAGCAAATATTAACAAAGTGAGAAACCAATCATAATATAATATTAGTAGGGAATTTTAACACCCCACTTACATCAATGCTTAGTTCATCCAGGCAGAAAATCATAGGGTAGTAGTGGCTTTGAATGACACATTAGAGCAGATGGAATCAACAGATATATATAGAGAGAACATTCCATCCCAAAACAGCAGAATACACATTGTTTTCAAATGCACATGAAATATTCTCCAGGATAGATCATATGTCAGAAAACAAGCCTTGATAAATTTGAGAAGACTGAAATCATTATTAAGCATCTTTTCCCTACCACAACAGTCTGAAACTAGAAATCAAATTCAAGGAAAAAAAAAAAAACCTGGGGGGGGGGGAACCTGGAGGCTAAACAACATGGTACTAAACAACCAATGCATCAATGAAGAAACCAAAGAAGAAATAAAAAACCATAGGAGACAAATGATAATGGAGACACAACAGTCCAAAAATCTTTGGGACACAGGAAAAGCAGTTTTAAGAAGGAAGTTTATAGTGATACAGACCTACCTCAAACACAAAAACCTCAAACGAACCATCTAACCTCACACCTAAAAGAATTAGAAAAGGAAGAAAAAGCAAGGCCAGTGTTAGTTCAGGGAAGAAAATAATAAAGAATAGGACAGAAATACTTAAAATCAAGTGTAAAAAAATTAAAAAGATCAATGAAACCAAGAGTTGGTTCTTTGAAAAGGTAAAGAAAATTGTTATATGTTTAGCCAGACTCAAGGGAAAAAAAAAGAAAACTCAATGAAATCAGAAATGAAAGAAAAGTGAACACAACACTACAAAGGATTATAAAAGGATATTATGAAAAATTATACATCAACAAAGAAGAAATGGATTTTAAAAAACATAAAAAAGAGAGAGTGAAAGAGAAGGAGGGATGGAGGGATGAAGAAAGAAAGGAAACTGTAGGCCAATGTCTGTAATGAAAATAGATGCAAAAATCACCAAAAAAATATTAGTGAATCAAATTCAACAATACCTTAAAAGGATCATTCACCATGATCAAGTGCGTTTATTCCATGGATGCAAGGATATTTCAACATTTGCAAATCAACTGATTTGCAAATCAATTGGCATGACACAACATATTAAGAATAAAAAACATATGATCATCTCAATAGATGAAAAAAGTATCTTATAAAATTAAACATAGATTCGTGATAAAGACTCTAACTCATTAGAGTTTAGAGGGAACACACCTTGACATAATGGAGGCCACATATGATAACCCCACAACTATCATACTCAGTAGTGAAAAGGTAAAGCTTTTACCTCTCAGATCAGGAACAATATAAGGATATCTATTCCCACCACTTTTATTCAACATAGTACTAAAAATCCTAGCCACAGCAATCAGACAAGAAAAAAGAAATAAAAAGCATTCACATTGGTAAGGAAGAAGTTAAACTGTCACTATAAGCATATGACATGATTCTATACTTAGAAAATCCTAAAGATGCCACCAAAAAATCTATTCGAATACATGAATTCTTTAAATTTGCAGAACAAAAAATTTAAGCACAGAAATTAGTTGCATTTCTATACACTAATAACAAAGTACTAGAAGGAAAAATTAAGAATATCTCATTTATATTGCACCAAAAATAATAACATCTCTCAAAATAAATTTAATCAAAGAGGTGAAAGACCTATCCTCTGAAAACTGTAACACACTGATGAAAGAAATTGAAGGTTACACAAATGGAAAGGTCTACCATATTCAGGGATTTAAAGTATTAATATCATTTAACTGTTTGTACTACTCAAAGCAACCTATATATTCAATGTAATCCCTGTCAAAAATCTAACAGTGTTTTTCATGGAACAACAACAACAACAACAAAAACAACAACAACAAAAACAAAACAAAAAAAACCCCACCAAAAACCAAAAACCAAACAAACAAAAAAGAACCATCCTAAAATTGGTATGGAACCACAAAAGACTCCAAATAGCGAAAGCAATCTTGACAAAGAAGAACAAAGCAAGACTGTGTTTCACACATTCCAGGTATCACAATTCCAGATTTCAAGATATACTACAAAGCTGTACTCATCGAAACAGTATGGTAATGGCACGAAATTTGACACATTAGATCAATGAAACAGGAAAGAGTCCAGAAATAAATCCATGCTTAAATGCACAATTAATCTCTAACAAAGGAGAGAAGACATTTTCTTCAATGGCATTGGGAAAACTGGATAAGTATATGAAAAAGAAAAATAGGACCATTTCTTACACCATATACAAAAATAAACACAAAATAAAGATCTAAATATGAGACCTGAAACCACAGCACTCTTAGAAGAAAACAAACAGTAATCTCTTGGACATCTGCCTTAACTTATTTATGAACATGTCTCCTCAGGGAAGGGAAACAAAAGCAAAAATAAACTATTGAAAGTACACCAAAATGAAGGGCTTTTGCAAACCAAAGGTAACCATCAACAAAACAAAAGGCAATATACTGAATCGGAGAAGATATTCACAAATGATATTCTTGATAAGGTATTAACGCAAATAAATTTAACAGAACTCAACACCAAAAAACCCCAAACAGTCAGATTAAAAATGGGGAGAGGACCTGAATAGACATCTAAAGATATCAAAGACATTCAAATGGCTAACAAACACCTTAAGGATATGCTCAACATAATTTATTACCAGGGCAATGCACATGAAAACCACAATGAGATATCACATCACACCAGTTAGAATGGCTAGTATCAAAAACACAAAAAATAACAAGTATTGATAAAAATGTGGAGAAAGGAGACCCAGTGCATTTTCTGTAGAAATGTAATCTGGTGCAACCACTGTGGAAAACAGTATGAAGATTCCTCAAAAATTAAAGAAATACTGTATGATCCAGTAATTCCACTACTAGGTATGTACTCAAAGAAAACAGAAACATTAATTTGAGAAGATATGTGCACTCCTATGTTTCTTGCATCATTGTTTACAGTAGCAAAGATATGGTAGCAAACTATGTGTTCATCAACAGACAAATGGATAAGAAGAAGGAAGTACACACACACACACATACACACACACAATGGGGTATTACTCAGATATAAAAAAATATTTAGATCTAGGGGTACCTGGGTGACTCAGTCATTAAGCATCTGCCTTCGGCTCAGGTCATGATCCTAGGGTCCTGGGTTGGAGCCCCACATTGGACTCCCTGCTTAGTGGGAAGCCTGCTTCTCCCTCCCCCACTTCCCCTGCTTGTGTTTCCTCTCTGGCTGTATCTCTCTGTGTCAAATAAATAAAATAAAAATCTTAAAAAAAAAAAAAGAATTAGACCTAGCCATTTGTGGCAACATGGATGGACATAGTAGATACTATGCTAAGTTAAATAAGCCAAAGAAAGACAATGTATTTCACTTATATGTGGAACCTAAAAAAAAAAAAAAAATCAAACAAGTAAACAAAAACTAGAAACTCATAAATATAGAGAACTAATGGTTGTCAGAGGGGATAGGTATTGGGGTGATGAGTGAAATAGGTGAAGGGATTAAGAGGTGCAAACTTAACAGTTATCAAATAAATCACAGAGATGAGAAGAACAGTATAGGGAATAGAGTCAATAATATTGTAATAATTTTTCTCATGACAGACTTACCATGATGAGCATTGAGTAATGTATAGAACTGTCCAATCACTATGTTGTGCAAATGAAACTAATATGACTTTGTATATCAGGTTTATTCAATTAGGAAAAATAAAATAAGAAAATAAAATATTAAACATAGGCATCTGGGTACCTTAAAATCAGAACAGCAGCAAGATTCTGAAGGGAACCTGTGTGCCCAGTATTAAGTCCTTGGATGCTGGGTCAATGAGAGATTAAATGGTTTCTGGCCAAGAGCCCTGAGTACTCTGGGCTCATGGCAGGAGCTATTTATCGGTTTATAGAATGCATTTTCATATTTAAAAACTGGTGTAACTGTACCTTTGTAGGTCTAAATACTGGCCCTGCTTAGAACCCAGTCTGCTCTTTAGTTTATTATCTCACCTTTTAGCATCACTAGATAAACTTACTTCCGTGGGGTTTTTTCTTGTGTCTGTTTTAAAATGTGTTTTCACAAGTCTTCTATCAATCTGATCTCATCTTTTTCCTATCTTCCAAGCAATTCCTCAAAGGCTTTGACCAAATTATTATATCTTTTCCTGGTTTTCATTAGAATTTAAAATATACAGATAGGTAGATACATATAGAAAAGTTATTTTATAGACACTTGTAGATCTTTCTCAGTCATTTCAATGAAATTGGAATGAGAGGGAAGACACATGCATTTCATTTATCAGCTTGATTATACTTCTTTTTAATGTGTGCTGATTACGGATTTATCTGAGAAAATTCACTTCCACTCCACCCCCGAAAGGCCAGTTTTTCAATACACTTCAATTAATTAAGTAGAGGCTAAGGTTAAGACAAATTTTAAGAAGCATTCTACTTCCTCTTGCAATAAATTAACTATAAATGTTAAACCAGTGTTAAATTATGATGATTACTTAAGTTTTTAAAACTAAAAGTTTGACTCATGGCAAAATTTTAAGTAATATAAAAAGCTCCTATAACTAATACAAACTGACTACCTATTAATAATATTATAACCTTTGAATTAATAGCTGTGCCTTAAAGATTGTAGATTTTGGGTGGGGTTTACATAAAAAAAACTGTCAAGGGGTGTCTGGGTGGCTCAATTGGCTAAGGGTCTGACTCTTGATTTCAGCTCTAGTTATGATCTCAAGGCTATGAGATTGAGCCCCGCACTGGTCTCCATGCTCAACAGGGAGTCTGCCTGATGATTCTCTCTCTCTCCCTTTCCCTCTGTCTCTCCACCCAATGTGCTCCAAAATGAATAAATAAATCTTTAAAAACAAAACAAAAACAAAACAACAACAACAAACCTGTCCAAATTACCTATATTGGCATCCCATGGTTCTCAATTCATGGCTTATACTGACATTATAGAAATCTGAAAATTTAAAAACGGGGGCAGGGGAGTGAACCTGGTTTGGAATTGGACTTGCTAGAAAGAAGTGGGGAAATTCTATCAAAGAAATTCTGACACTTATTATCATCCACTTAGATAGGAAAATCAATGAAATGATGGCAGGAAAGAAAACAGTACAGATTCTGACCCTAACACAGAGCCAAGTCTATATAATGTTTTCTAAAATGACACAAATGAGTCATACTCTGAAAATAATCAGCAAGAGCCTCTACAGATAGAAGAGGAATGGCAAGTGACACAGAATGTAAGGAGCCAGATCAGAAGGCACCCAATGAAGAATTTAGTGCAAGGGATGTACAGAGCTCACTAGTGCTCCAAATATAAAGATAAGGAAAGAAGTGAAGAAAAAGGAAAGGGTGGGGGAAAGTTGATATTAAATGTGATTGGGTATGCAGTGACAGTTTTAATGATCTTAGCAATCAAAGTGAAATTAAATTCTGGTCAGAATAGTCAATTTGATTTTTTTCAAGAATATTCTCCAGACCAAAGCTCATCACTGAAAACAAGTTCATGGATGAGAGGAAACATGGACTTCATTTTTAGAATCTTCTGCAAAGTCTTGTATATATATATATAAGGCAAATACAAAAAGTAGTTTGTGGCCAAACATATAATTATCTCAGTCTTGTATAATTTCAGACTTTTGTTTCAAAGACCTACTCATATTGTCATTACCTTACCAATCTCAAGTAGTCCTGCCAGAAGAATGGAACTTCAGTATGTGAGTCATGTACCTTCATACTCAGATAAGGACTCAGAGTATTTTATATACTCCTCCTCTTAGAGTTTTACTTGGTGAGAATCAAAACATTCAACTTGAAGTAATTAATTTACACACTCTCAGATTTCCTAGTCCCAAAACATAAAGACTACGGTTGTTCTTCTAATCATGACAGATAGTGTCTTATAGGACTTAAAATCCTACTTGAGAAATATTTTCCCTCCTGTCCCTATACTGAGATGCATTTCTTACTCATGACCTCATCTTCTTCTACCCTCCTCACAAAACATACTGAGACATCCTCATTTATTTGTTCATCTTTCACAAACTTTAGTTGGGGGGGGGCTACAAGATTACAAAAAATAAGCAAATAAGTTTTACTTTCATGTCATCTTTAGGCAGTGCTACAGGCTAAATGTTGAAAACCTAATGCCCCAGGTGATGGTATTTAGAGGTGGGGTTATTGAGAAGTGATAATAAGGACATGAGGGTGGAACACTTGTGAAGAGGATTAGTGCCCTTATAAAACAGATCCCAGAGAGCTAGCTCACTCTTTCCTTATGAGAAGACACAGCAAGAAGCCTGTGACCTGCAAAAAAGAGCCATCACTCATTTATGTTGGCACCCTTATCTCAGACTCCCAGCCTCCAAACTGTGAGAAATAAGTTTTTCTTTCATAAGCTACTCAGTGCATAATATTTTGTTATAGCAGCCTGAGCAGACTATGACAGGCAGAGTAGAATGAGGCTGATTGGCCCAGATTTTAATTATTGTGAATAATTTTTCAATATTCTGTCCTTTGTTTTCATTTTTTTCTGTCTTAAATCTCTCCTCTTTCATAATATCAAAATCATCTTTTGCTCTAATTTTAATTTGCAAATCCCCTGCACATGAACGTCAACATCATTCCCTAAGCTATACTGTCCCATATTTTTATGTCATTTTGCCTACCTATCCAAATTGCTCACTGATATCTCAAACCTTATATATGAAAATGAACCTGCCATCACCCTGATTCCACAAAACCAAACCAAAACAAAAATAAACAAAAGAAAACAAACAAGAAACTCCTCCCATTTTTGGCTATGGTGTTCTTTCTCCAATATCAGTGTCAATGTCATAATTATTTAGGTTTAAAATCTTGCCTTCAGGTTTTACATTTCTCTTTGTTTCCTAAATATGGTCAATTCTACTCCCACCATGTTTCTAAATACACGTTTTTCTCTGTCCTTATGAAAACCACCATGGCATCAGTGGTTCATTAGCTCTGGCATAAGCTGCTATTATAACAAGACTCCATGCTTCTAAGAAATCTGATTCGAACTTATTTTTGATACTGATTGTCAAAAAATTTTCCCAATGCACTGTCCTGTTTATACCTCTCTGCTGTCAATAAACCTGTTTTAGTTACCAAATGATGTCTCAGCTCCTCTGGCTAGGCATTGAAGACTTTTTAATGATTTATCCCCAACCAGAATTTCTTAACTTTTCTCCTTTGTGTGTTTTTTACTCTCTGTACAATCTTAACTAGGTTATTTCAGTCCCAATTTCATTTGCTGATATGTGTGTGGGGGTGTGTGTTTATATATATAACAAATAGAATGAGGCAAAAGTGATAATGTGTAACTTTCAAGGCAACTCAGTTTCTGCCTGACATTGAAACAAGGCCATTATGTCGTTAAAAAAGAAGGAAAGAAAGAAAGAAAGAAAGAAAGAAAGAAAGAAAGAAAGAAAGAAAGAAAGAAAAGAAAGCTCAATCTATATGGAGAAGCCACATATAGGTGTTCCACCACAGTCACAGCTGAAGTCCCAGCTGATAGCCAATATCCTCTTTCAGATACTTGAATGAGTGAGCATTCAGATAATTCTATCCCATATTTCTAATACCTAGTAAAGTTATCTCTACTGAGTCTAAAATTTAAATTCATGAACAACATAAATGTTGCTGTTCCTTTAGTCTACTAAGTTTTGGGATGCTTTCTTACACAACAAAAGATAAGAAACTATAGAGAAAGATATATAATTTTTTAATATATATCTCAAGCTTTTATAGAGAGGAGGGAAACCAAGGCTCAATGAGACTAAGAAAAAAGTGTCCAAGACCATCTACTTCCCAAATGACTAAGTTGAAATTTAAGTCCTCTCAATTTAAAGGCAAAGTTACATTTTTCCCCCTCCATCACTACTTTCTCCCTGGTTCTTTAGAAACAAAACAAAACAAAAACACCTTCTTATAACTTTTGTATCTTTAAAATTTCAAAGAAGAGAAAAACACAACTATTTCATGAAAATATGCATTCAATGATAAAAGTCACAATTTTCTTAAAAAAAAAAAGGTTTCATCTCTTCTATGCTCACAAACAGTTATGTCCTTAGGCAATTATTAGCAAAAGATTCTCAACACATCAAAAGCCCCTGAAAGTATAGCACATTCCCTAGGAATTTAAGCCCTTAATTAGATAAAGCACATTTACATTTTAGTCATTCTTTTTAATATTTAAAGTTAGGAAATTATATGTATACACACATATATAACACAAATATATAAATAAATTTTCCAATAGTTTCATGACTGATAACTGCAATTAGATCAATGGACATATGACAATTAGAAATTTATTAGAAACCAACTGCTAAGATCTGTTTAGTTGAAATTTAGAGACTAGATGTCAACAGGTGTCCCAGAAGTCCAATGAATTATTCACATTTATGAACCACGAACCCTTTCTTTCAAGTAGTCACACATCTTGATCCTCATCTCTTAAGCTGACTACCAGAAAGACGAACCTCATAAGGTTGAAATTGCGCCATCTATCAGTTTATTATATTTAAAAGAAATTTTCATGCCACTCTTGTATTTGGAGGTCAACACTCCAAAGGCATTGCACAATCCCAAAGTTCTACTTTTAGAGAGAAAATCTACCTCAGGTCAATTTGTATTATAAATGAAATGTACAAGTTAAATAAAGGTCTCCCTCGGCAAAGTAGAACCTGATATACAAATAATAGCAACAGGTAATTTGTGACATTTATTTACAATCAGACTGTTCCAATAAACTTTAAAAACTACTACTTTATGAAGCTCAGTGACTCCCAAAATCTTCAGTCTTTTCAGCTATGGGTCATGTTAAGGTAGACGGTGATTATTCTGGCATAGAACCTACAAAGTACATTCCTATGGCCCTTAAACATCCACACCATGCCCCAAAATAATAGGTAGAGATGAGTAATAAGATAAAGGAGAACAAGAGAGCATATTAAAAAAAAAACAGTGCTTTATTAAGATGAAGTTAATAATAACTGGAAATATATTTGCGTATATATTATTACAACAGTGCCTGGGTCATATCACTCATCTAATCCAAAAGACAAACTTATGATATAGGATATTATATCTATGACTAAACTTCATTTTTTTTAAAGATTGTATTTATTTATTTAACACAGAGAGAGAGATTACAAGTAGGCAGAGAGGCAGGCAGAGAGAGAGGAGGAAGCAGGATCCCTGCTGAGCAGAGAGCCCGATGTGGGCCTCGATCCCAGGACCCTGAGATCATGACCTGAGCCAAAGGCAGTGGCTTTAACCCACTGAGCAACCCAGGCGCCCTATGACTAAACTTCAAATAGCTTCTCTCCCTCTTCTCTTCCTGTCAATAACAGAACATCCAAAATTTAACAGGGCACATGGTTACCCAGAAAGGAGACTAGATTTCTCCACTTTAGTGGCTTGGTCATGAGATAACAAGCCAATGAGATAACAGGCAGATAAGTAAGTAGATACAGAAATGATGGGTGGATGTATGGATGGATGTATGGAAAGAAAGAAGGAAAGAAAAGAAAAAAAAGAAATAAGAAAAAAAGAACTGTAACAAATTGTTAACTATTTTAGGGATCTGAGTGATGGATATATGAGAATTCTTTACACTAATCTTTTATCCTTTTCATGGATAAAGTTCTGAAGTTTTATAAAATAAACATTTTTTATAAAAACTAAAAATTCCAATTATAAGTCAATCACTTCTAAAAATTGGGTACGAGCTAATATTGTTGGGCATTTTAAAAATGATGACCTACACCCCCCAGGACCTCATCTTCATAAGACCACTACTTTAAAAATCATGAGATTTAATTTATTTTCCTAATACACAAAAACACTGAGAGTTAGACAAGATGAAGAGACAGAGGAGTATACCCCAGATAAGAGAAAAGGACAAAATCACAGCAAAAGAGGCAAATGAATCAGAGATAAGAAATATTCCTGATAAAGAATTCCAAGTAATGGTGATAAAGGTACTCAATGGATTTGAAAAAAGAGTAGAGAATCTCAGTCAGACATTCAACAAAGAGATAGAAAATATAAAAAAGAACCAGTCAGAGATAACTCAACAACTAAAATAAAATATATACTAGGGGTAAAAAAATAAAAAAATAGACTACAAGAAGCAAAAGAATAATTAGCAACCTGGAAAACAGGGTAACAGAAAGTAACCAAGCTGAACAACAAAAAGAATGAAGAGTGAAAAATTAGAAGAGGTTAAGGATACACAACAACATAATCAAGTGTATAATATTTGCATTATGGGAATCCCAAAAGAAGAAAAACAAGAGAGATAGAAAGGGGGCAGAAAATTATTTGAAGAAATAATAACTGAAAATTTCTCTAACCTGGGGAAGGCAACAGACATCTAGATCCAAGCAGGACAGAGAGCTCCCAAAGAAATTAACCTCAGGAGGTCCACACCAAGACACATAGTTAACATGGCAAAAAAGTAGTGGTAAAGATAGAATTTTAAAAACAGCAAGAGAAAAGCAAATCGTTAATATGAAGGAAACAGCATAAGGATATCAGCTGATTTTTCAGCAGAAACCTTGAATGTATCATGCCACTCTCTTCTGACCAGCAAAGCACTGAAAAGAAAAAAATCTGCAACCAAGAATATTCCACCCAAAAAGGTTATCACTAATAGAAGGAGAGACAGTGTTTCCCAAACAAAAGTTAAAGGAGTTTATCACCACAAAACCAGACTTACAAGAAAAGTTAAAGAAAATTCTATAAGTGGAAAGGAAAACCCATAATCTGAAGTATGGAAATTATGAAAAGGACAAATTTCACAGGCAACATAAACATATAATAATATATTAAGTACTTACAAAACCAGTATGGAGTTTAAAGCACCAAAGCAGCAAAATCAATTTTATCTATAAAAATCAGTCAATGAATACACAAAAGAATGTAAAGTATGACATCATATACATAAAATGTGGGGAGAGAGGAGTAAAAATTTAGTGCTTTAGAATGGGCTCAATCTTAAGTGACCATCAACTTAATATAAATTGCCATATACATAGGATGTTATACTTAAAGGCATAAAGATATAACCTAATGGTAACCACACATCAAAAACCTGTAATAGATACAATAAAGAGAAAGGAAGCCAAGCGTATCACAAAAGAAAGCTATCAAACCATAAAGGAAAAGAGAAAGAGCAAAAGAAAGGAAGAGAGAAGTACAAAAAGAACCATAAAACAATGAAGAAAATGGAAGTACATATCTATCAAGAATTACTTTGAATGCAAGTGGAGTAAATGCTTCAATCAAAAGACATAGGGTGGAAGAATAGATAAAAAACCAAGTTCTGCCTACAAGAGACTCACTTCAGACCTAAAGATACATGCAGATTGAAGGTAAAGGGATGGAAAAACATTTACCATGCAAATGGAAACAAAAAGAAAATGGGGGTAGCAAGACTTCTATCAGACAAAATAGACTTTAAAACAAAGACTTTATCAAGAGACAAAAAGGGACACCGCATAATGATAAAGGGACAACCCAACAGATTATAACACTGTAAGTATTCATGCACACAATACAGAAGCACCTAACACATAAAGCAACTATTAACAGACAAAAAGGAAGAAATTGACAGTAATACAATAATAGTAGGGAACCTTACCACCCCACTTACATCAATGGCTAGATCATCCAGACAGAAAATCAGAAAGGACTAGGCTCTCTGAAGGACACGTTGGACCAGATGGATCTAACAGATATATTTAGAACTTTCCATCTAAGGACAGAAGAATGCACATTTTTTTTTCAAGTAAACAGGGAACATTCTCCAGAAGAGAGCACATGTTAGGCCACAAAAAAACATCTTAATTAGTGTAAGAAGATTGAAATAATATCTTGCACTATTTTTCTGACTGCAACAGTATGAAACTAGAAATAATTCACAGGGGGAATAAATCTGAATAGAAAAAAAATACATGGAAACTAAATAGCATGTTACTAAACAATGAATGGGGCAACCAAGTAATCAAAGAGGAAATAAAAAAATACATTGGACAAATGAAAATGAAAACACAAATGGTTCGAAATCTTTGGGACAGCAAAAATTGTTTTAAGAGGGAAGAGTATAGCAATCTATCAATCTCAAATAAACAACCTACTTTGACACCTAAAGGTGAAGTCTATGACCAAATGGCTTCAGAGATGAATTCTACCAAATATTGCAAGAAAAGTCAGGGACACCTTGGTGGCTCAGTTGGGTAAGGTAAGCATATGACTTTGGCTCAGGTCATGATCCCAGGGTCTTGGGATTGAGCCCCACATTGGGCTTCCTGCTTAGTGGGGATTCTGCTTCCCCCTCTCACTCTCCCTCTGCTTGTATGCACTCTCTCTCTCTCTTTCTCTCCATCCCCCCACCCAAAAAAAGAGGAACGAAAGCTTCCAAATTCATTCTACAAGGCCAGCATTACCTTGCTACCAAAACTGGACAAAGACACTAGAAAAGAAACAACAACAAAAACTATAGGCCAGTGTTTCTGATGAATACAAATACAAAAATCCTCAACAAAATATTAGCAAACCAAATTCAACAATACATTTAAAAAATCACTCCCCATGAACAAGTGGGATGTATTCCAGTGATTCAAGGTTCAATATTCTCAAAATCAACATGATTCATCCCATGAATAAGAGAAAGGGTAAATACCATAGATCATCTCAAAAGATGTACACAGAAAGCATTTGATGAAACACAACATCCACTCATGATAAAACTTCTCAACAAAGTAGGTTGAGAGGGAAAGTACCTCAATATAATGAAGACTACATATGAAAAAGCACCACTAACATCATATTCAATAGTGAAATACTTTTCTTCTAAGAACTTTTCCTCTAAGAGGAGGCACAACACAAGAATGTCCACTCTCACTACTTCTATTAAACACACTACTAAAAGTTTTGACCACAGCAATCAGACAAGTAAAACAAAATGCATTCATATTGGTAAAAAAAAAAAACCAGTAAAATTCTCACTATTTGCAGAAAACATACTCTATACAGAAAACCCCAAAGACTCCACCAAAACCCTACTAGAACTAATAATGAATTCAGTATAGTCACAGGTTAAAAAAATTAATATAGAGAAATCTGTTGCATTTCTTTCTTTATTTATTTTTTTTTTGNCCAAAACCCTACTAGAACTAATAATGAATTCAGTATAGTCACAGGTTAAAAAAATTAATATACAGAAATCTGTTGCATTTCTTTATTTATTTTTTTTTTTTTNTCCCAAGTAGGCAGAGAGGCAGGCAGAGAGAGAGGAGGAAGCAGGCTCCCCGCTGAGCAGGGAGCCTGATGCAGGCCTTGATCCCAGGATCCTGAGATCATGACCTGAGCCGAAGGCAGAGAGAAGCTTTAACCCACTGAGCCACCCAGGAGCCCTGCATTTCTATATAATAATAATAAAGTAGCAGAAAGAGAAATTAAGAAAATAATCCCATTTTCAATTTCACCAAAAAGAATAAAATATCCAGGTATAAATTTAAACAAGGAGTTGAAAACCTATACTCTGAAAACTATAAAACATTGATGGAAGAAATTGAAGATAACACAAATAGGAAGATACTCCATGCTCGTATATTGGGAGAACCAAAATTGTTAAAATGTTCATACCACCCAAGCAATCTACAGATTTAATGCAATATCTATAAAAGTACCAACAGCAGGGTGCCTGGGTGGCTCACTGGGTTAAAGCCTCTGCCTTCAGCTCAGGTCGTGATCTCAGAGTCCTGGGGTCAAGGCCCACATCAGGCTCCAAGCTCAGCAGGGAGCCTGCTTCCTCCTCTCTCTCTGCCTGCCTCTCAGCCTACTTGTGATCTCTCTGTCAAATAAATAAATAGAATCTTTAAAAAAAAAAAAAGTACGAACAGCATTTTTCACAGACTAATTCTAAAATTGTTGTAAAAATAATAAATAAATAAACAAATAAATAAAATTGTTGGAAACACAAAAGACCCCAAATAGCCAAAACAATCTTAAAACAGAAGGATAAAACTATAAATATCACAATCCCAGATTTCAAGTTATGTTACAAAGCTGCAGTAGTTATCAAAACAGTATGGTACAAGCACAAGAATAGACACATAAATCAATGGAATAGGAAAGAGTACAGAAATAAACTCACACGGATATGGTCAATTAATCTATGACAAAGGAGGCAAGACTATACAATGGGGGAAAGACAAGTCTCTTCAACAAATGGTACTGTGAAAACTGGATGGTTACATGTAAAAAAAGAATTTGGACCACCTTCTCACACGATACACAAAAGTAAACTCACAATGTATTTATTTGCTTTTCTCTCACTGACCTATTTCTCTTACCATTATAAACTTCTGAGTCTGCCCATGCCATTGCAAAATGCAAGATTTCATTCTTTTTTGTGACTAACATTCTGTTGTATATATATATATATATATATATATATATATATATATATATATATATATATATNCGTTATCCATTTATGTATGGATTGACTTTTGGCTTGCTAAGTCATTCATATATAATTACATATGACCTAGTAATTCTACTACTGGCTATTTATCCAAAGAAAATGAAAACAGTTATTCAAAAAGATACATGCATCCTTATGTTTATTGTAGTATTATTTGTAATATTCAAGATATGGAAGCAATCAAGTGTCTATCAATAGATAAATGATAAAGATGATGTGGTATATATATATACACACACAATAGAATATTACTCAGCCATATAAAAGAATGAAATCTTGTCATTTTTAACAACACACTTGACCTAGTAGATATGCTAAATGAAATAAGTCAGAGAAAAACAAATACCATATGATTTTACTTGTATGTGGAGTTTTAGAAGCAAAACAAATGAACAAAGGAAAAAAAAAGAGAGAGAGAAAATACTGTTAGATATAGAGAACAGACTAGTACTTGCCAGAAAGGAGGTGTGGGGGGTAGTGGTGTAGGGGGGGAGAGATGGGTTAAATAAAGAAAGAAGATTAAGAGTACACTTATCTTAATAATCACTGAAAGTGTAGAATTATACTTCAATTAAAAATAAATAAAAATAAAAATCATGACCCTAACATAAACAAACAACATGTACTGCTTTCAAAGAAGTAGAATAAACATAATCTCTTTTAGGTGGTGGTGAAGAACTTGGGGCCTAGAGCCAGAGTTCCCAGATTTCAAATCTAGTTTCACCTTTCAATATCTGTATAAAGAAAAGTTATTCAATCTTTGTGACTTGGTTACCTAACTGGCACTTAGTTGCTTATTTATCTAACAAAATGGGCATCAAAAGGGTATATACCACCTGTGATTATTATGAGTATAAAATGAGCTAATACCATGCCCAACATAGAGTGTTTAATAAATATTAGCTATTATTATATACTGTATGAAAGTTTAGGAAGCAAAAACTGTGTCTGTGGAGGCAGATACTTTCTTTTCATAATTCATTAAAATAAATATAAACAAAGCATATCCATTAGAATTTATAGTGAAATGAGAAGTCTGTTTTGCATGTGTAACAGAACTATAAATGTAGTAGCAGATGTTTGAAACAGAATATCTCAACTAAAAGTATTTGAAACATTCTGAGATGTAGTCCCTGAAATTATCTTGCAAAAGTGCATTATCAAGCAAGATAGTTTTGGTTTCTTCTCACAGGAAAATGGATTCTTTTGAGAGGTTATGGTTTATTTTTTAGCTTTACCATTTATTTTTCTGTCAAACCCTGCTTCAAGCTGATACACATGCTTTCATGTGAGGATTTTTAAAATATATGACACAAAATATATGACATTTCAAATATATGACACAGTGAGGCTAACATTAGATGATGATGATCACCCCCTATACTGATGACCCCTCTAATGGTGATTATTACATAAAGGGTATAGTGTTTGTTTTAATAATCAACAGATGAAATTCTTCAGACAGTTTCTTTATTGTGTTAGTCATTAGCCCATACTATGCAATATCCTCTTTTGCCTTACCCAACCAGAGTGACAGATCATGATCGGACTAAGCCAATCCTGACCATTTGTTGACAACTTCCCAGCTTCCTTTGCAGTCAGTGTTGGACATACGACTTATTAATGCCAAATGAGATGTATGGAGATGTTCCTGGGAAAGTCTTCCTCTCCTGACAAAAGGCTCAGAAAGAGCTAAACTTGTATCTTCTTTCTTTCCTGAACACATATGTATGTGATGTTTGGATCTGCTAGTCCCCTTCTCGTAACCAAGAGGTGACAACTTTAAAGGAAAAACGAAGAGATTCTGGCCCTTTCACCATTAAATCACTAAATCAAAACCAGTAGCCATCTACTTCCAGGCCTTTTGTTACCTAACAAGCATAAACCCCAATTCTTCCAAAGCACTGTAAACATGGTGGCTGTTACTTACAGCTGAAAATATTTCTCACTGGTACAATACACAATTTAAGACCTTAGGTAATAGAGATCTCATACCTTTGATTGTATAATTTTTTCATTATGAATCAGTAAATCAAGAAAGTCAATATAAAAAATTTTGTAGAGTGATACTAAATATATATAATAAAGGAAACTCAGAGCTTCAATAACTCCTCTAAGCTTGTAAAGTATTTCATAGCAATTGAACAAGGAATGCTAGTGCTCTAGTATGTAGAATCATAATTAAAAGTGGAGATTATTTTTTAAACGTCAAAAGAAGTTTATAATTAGTACCAATTGTAAACACTAAGTCACAGAATTCTTGAGTCTCCTGATAGCATCACAATCCCTTAATCAGTTTGTGACTGTTAGTGCTCTTATAATCAACTATTTGTGAATAATAAGAAACCAGAGTCTCAGTGCATTTTTGGTTGATTGTGTCAAAGCCAAATCACCCTGACGAACTTAGGGGAACAAGCAACAATAAGATACAATGATCTATATTCACTACAACATGAACATAGACTTTTAAAGTCCTGAAAACATTATTAAATTCAAAGACAAGCACTATTTAACTTCCAAATCCAGAGGAGGATTTTTCTTCAAAAGGTGATGAAATCAATCATTCACTTTTCATTTTTAGAAGCAAAACATGATAGAAATGGTAGTTTCAGCAGACTTAATCTCTTTTATTTCTCAGTAAATGTATTATGGATTGCATAAATTGTACCTTGGGGAAGCTTAGGGTCAGCTGCTTTGATTCAATTTTCCTGAAAGGTAATACTGAAAATTCTAAGTTTTTTCCTAAATAAATTATTAATGTGTCAAAAGATTTTCAAATATCTTAAATATTTCCCCAAACTTATCTTTCTGTTAATTTCATAGTTAGGATTTCATGGATACATGGTATAGATTTGGAATTAGAAGCAGCAAAAATCAAATGTCATAACCCATCAGCTTTAAAACACGTCTTTTTAAACAAGTCAACAAGAGAGAACTGTAAAAAGTGAAGGCAGTACAAACTGATGACTAATGTATCCAATCTCACAAATTGCAAATGCCAAACAACCTGACCTGCTCGTCTAAACTTGACTGGAGTAAATATCTAGAGTCCAAGCTGATGGGCCAGCACATGGCAGTAGGTTCTGACAAATGTAATGCATATTCAATGGGAAGGATAATCTTGTTACCAGAGGAAAGGAGTCCATTCATTCCCATTGAAATAGGAATGCAAAATTAACAGGAACTCTGAGGACCTGGTCACCCTTCCCAGGAAAAGGAAAAAAAAAAAAAAAAGGACCACACAGATAGTAAAGGCCAAGTGGTTCTATAGAAGTCCTGAAGAAACCCAACCATTGGAACTAGGTAAATTATAGGACTAGAGAAGAAAGGATTTAGCCTACTAAGCACAATGATGATCAGGAATAAAATGATGATAGCTTTAGGGTAGCAAAACTAAATGTAGATCCTGCCCTCTGGCACCTAATAGATTGCAATACTTGGGTAAGGTCTTCTAAGATAATGCACAGAGTTGAGAATGCAGGGAGAATAACTTCATAAGTGTTTCCTGTCATTATGGGATAGATAGGAAGTGCCATTCTGATAAAGGCAGTTAAGAATTTCCTTTAGTAAATGCGATAGCTTGAGCATCTTCAGGATTTGTGGGTAATATACTATTATTACAATAAACAAAGTCAAGTTTTACAAGCTATAAGGTGAGAAGTGACTAGATTTCTAATATAGACTCCACAGAAGTGTCTCAAACATCCCATGTCATATTATACTATTAAAGTTGAGTTTGTGCACAATTGATGTACATATATATACATATATGTATATATACATGTATATATGTATATGTATATATACATGTATGTATATCTTATAGCTGGAATATCCAGCTGTAAGTGGCTAGATGAAAAATAGCTCAATTTAACGGCCAAAATATCTTCACTTTTTCCACATACAATTTTTCCTTTCAAGTTAATCTTGAAATTACCAAATCCAAATGAATTCACATTAGCTCTCCTTCATTAATTCCTGCTTCCTTGGTGAACATTTTGATAAATCTTGGGCAAGTTTCTGAAGTCTGGGTATTCTAACAGTATAAATCCCAAAATACGGTTCAAGTTCTTTTTGTAAAGCAATGGTCTTCCATGGCTTATTTGCTTAATTTTTTTCAATGGGACTCAATTGGTCACAAAATGATTCATAATTCAGTTCCTAAAGCATTACCTGCATAATCATTGTGAATGGCTTCAACAAATCTGGCAAATTCCTTGAACAAAAATATGTCCATATTGCTTGAGTTTACTTACTAGTTGTATTTCACAATTTTAGCCTTTGGTGAGAACTTGTATAGATACAGCAATGCCCTGGGGTATTTTCCCCAGCAATTTCATGTCCAGTTGATTAATATATCCAGATGCCATACATGTTAGTTAGGACTCCTTTTATTGCAAGCGATAGAAACAATGAAAATTCATCTGAGCCTCACACAAAAACACACAAAAAGATAATTTACAATGTGGTATATGCTTGGTAAAGAAGAGTAAGATCAAAATGGTAGCTGTTGTGAGTGCACTGAATCTGTAAAATAATCCCTTAATATCTAGGTCATGAAATAAGGACTTTTCATTGTCTCTAGATTATAAATTTTAGAGTTGACTGAGACAGTCAACGTTCATATAAAGTTTCCAAATGAGACAGTTTTATAATTTAACCCATTTGATAAATTTTTAAATCCACACAAGTCAATGCATGAATATGATGATTTTCCTGTACTCGTATACAAAAAAATTACATTGTGCTACTGTTTTTACTAAAAGGTCATGATAGTTATATCTTTATTGTGGTCATTTCCTTAAAGATTCTTCATTCCAGGTAGCCTACTGAATGGGAGAGGAGATTTGCAAATGATATATCTAATAATAGGTTAAATTTCCAAAAAATGTAAAGAACTTAGACAACTCAATACCAAAACAAAACAAAACAAAAACAAAACAAACAAAAACATGAAAACCTGATTTTAAAATAAGAGGGCCTAGACATTTTTTTCCAAAGAAGACATGCAGATGGCCAAGAAACACATGAAAAGATGCTCAAAATCATTAATCATCAGGGAGATGCAAATCAATACCAAAATGAGGTATCACCTCTCTTTTTGATGGCTAGTATCAAAAAGACAAGTGTTGGTGAGGATGGGGAGCAAAGGGAAACCTTGGCATTGTTGGTGGGAAGGTAAACTGGTACAACCACTATAGAAAACAGTATGGAGATTCTCAAAAATTTAAAAATAGAAATACCATACAATCTAGTAATTCCACTACTGGATATTTACCCAAAGGAAACAAAAACACTAATTTAAGTAGATACATGCACCTCTTGCTTATTGCAGCATTATTTATAATAGCCAAGTTATGGAAGCAACCTGTTCACCAATAGATGAATGGATAAAGATGTAGTATACCAATACAATGAAATATCATTCATTTATAAAAAGAATAAAATAAATTGCCATTTGCAACAATGTAGATGGACCTAGAAGCCATTATGCTAAGTTAAATAAATCAAATGTTATTTTTACTTATGTGTAGAATCTATAAAATGACAAATGGAATCATAAACATAGAGAACAAACTTTCCAGAGAGGAAAGGGTTGAGGAGATGGCTGAAATAGATGGAGATCAAGAGGTGCAAACTTCCAGTTATTAAAAAAAAAAGTCATGGGGAAAAAATTACAGCATAAGGAATATAGTCAATAATATTGTAGTAATATTGTATGGTGACAATGGTAACTATACAAATTGTGGTGAGCACAATGTAATATACAGAATTGTCAAATCACTTTGTTAAAAAAAAAAAAAGTTTTCCATATAAGGTTTCCCCTGCATTGACTTCTGTAGGGTATGAATTTTGCTAACCTGCAGTTTTTGTTTCCTTTGATTTAAGTACACTTTCTCATCTTCTTCGTCACCTTTTATGTAGTCTCTTTTTAAAGTAGACCTCAACATTCTGTAAATGGTTTCAGTTTCATTTTGTTTTTAAATAGATCTGGTGGTCTACTCTCGTTTTTGTTTTTTCTTTGAAGTGGAGAAGTTCATATTCAAATCATCATGGTCATTTTAACAGATAATTTTGGATTTACTTCTGCCATTTAACTTTGTGACTCATTTGTTTTATCTTTTAATAGGTGTCATGTTATTGTTTTCATTTTGGTTTGCTATTTATTCTAGTCCAGAAAAACCCTTTTCTTTGACATTTTGTAATTTGAAACCTGAAATATTAATTGCCTATCTTCTCTTCCCACTAGCATTTTAGTTGCCTCCTTCTAGAATTTTCATGCCAGAATATCATTATCAAAATATTATTTTATAATGTGGCACTTACTTTAAAAATACAATAATTACCTTCATCTTGGTAAAAAAAAAAATTGCTAAATTTAACCAGACATCACTGTAAGACTTTTAAAAGTATTTGATATACAGCACATTTTCTTTCATACCTTGAATTTCTCAGTGAGGCCTCCCCCATTTTTTAAGCTGTGTAATATATCCTATATATAAAATGAATGATTTTAAGGTACATTTTAATAAAGATGAAAAAAATCTATGTTATTACTCATTTATGTTCAAACTTGATTTTATTCCTTGCCTTTTTTAATAGTTTTGTCACACATATACATATATGTATGTACACATGTAAATACACAGACATATATATGCTTTCCTAATGCATTATTTCATTTTGTCTGGTTTGGACTCATCATGTAATCAATTACATGTATCATTTTAAGATTTTTCTCAAAGTTTTGTTTTTGAAATTCATCTACGTTGCTGTGTATAGTTGTAGTTTTTAAATTTCCACTTAGAA
This sequence comes from Ailurus styani, assembly GCA_002007465.1. Classification (NCBI taxonomy): domain Eukaryota; kingdom Metazoa; phylum Chordata; class Mammalia; order Carnivora; family Ailuridae; genus Ailurus; species Ailurus styani. Next base: position 688,215 of record LNAC01000068.1, on the reverse strand, counting down.
AATTCTACTATAGAAAGCACAAATCATGTATTCATTTCATTGGAACTGGATGCAGGATTTGTACATATGTAAATCTCCTGGTACTAAGTATGAGTTTCTCTTCAGCGTATGGTGCATATATTTAGTTACTAGTGATTTTTGCTAGTTAGTGACAGTCATATCATCCTTAAACCCAATAATAATATGTGAGTGCTCCCATTGCTTTACAACAGTGTCAGCACTTTACTACCATTCCAGAGTGTATGGAATGGGATCTTATAATTTTAATTCTTTTTTCCCTTTTAATGTAGAAATTTGAGAATATGTTCATCTCTCTTTGCCATCTTTTCTCTCTGTGAAAGACCTATTCAGATCCCTTTGCTCAGCCATTTTTCTAAATGATTGATAACCAATTTCTATATATTTAGGATGGCATGTTAGCTAAAGGTATTTAGAGCTCTTCCTTGTAGCTTGCCTTTTCACTATTATATGAGGTCTTTGGTAAACATATATTCTTAACTTTAACTGGATGAAATTATTCATTTTTTCCTGTACTTTGAGTCTCAATGAAGAGATCTTTACTACCACAAGTCTTGAAGATATTCTCTTATATTATCAATTAAAATTGTAAATTTTGTGATCCACATTTAAGTTCAACCCATGTGGAATTTGTGTAATGTGAGGTACAGATCCATTTAAATATATTTTTCCAAAATAATGAGTTTTAGGGCGCCTGGGTGGCTCAGTGGGTTAAAGCCTCTGCTTTCGGCTCGGGTCATGATCTCAGGGTCCTGGGATTGAGGCCCGCATCGGGCTCCCTGCTCGGCGGGGAGCCTGCTTCCCCCTCTCTCTCTCTGCCTGCCTCTCTGCCTCCTTGTGATCTCTCTCCCTCTGTGAAATAAATAAATAAATAAATCTTTAAAAAAAAAATGAGTTTTCCTGGCATTATTTAATTAATTCTCCATCANTCCTTGTGATCTCTCTCCCTCTGTGAAATAAATAAATAAATAAATCTTTAAAAAAAAATGAGTTTTCCTGGCATTATTTAATTAATTCTCCATCTTTTCCCTACTTGTCTTCAATGCCAGCTCTGTCATAAATTAAACTTTTGAGTATGTGAGTCTGTTTTAAAGGTCATCATTTTTGCCATTCACTTTGTTATCTCTACACAGATACTAAACTGTTTTCAATACTGTATTCTACTTCTGGATATCCAAAATACAAACTCAGAAGATTATTCTTCAGGACTGAATCTTTTACTTTCAAATAAACTGAAGTTCGGAAATTTTCTTATATTAAAAAAAATCGATTGTGATTTTTATTGGCATTACATTGAATTTATAGGTTAATTTGTGAAGAAATAACATTATAAAGATATTGTCTCTGTTTATTCAGGTCTTCTTGCATGACTTTTAATAACATTTGATTATTCTTAATACTTTCTACATAAAAGTCATTTAAAGCCTTATTTTTATTACTAATAAAAGTAATATACTTTTAATGTTTTGGTTATCTATTATTATGAAACAAACGACCCCCAAACTTAGTTATTTAGAAATAACAATGTATTATTGCTCATGATTCTACCTTCTGGGCTGAACCAGGCTGGGTAATTTCTTTGCTCTACATGATGTCTTCTAGAACTGGAAAGTCCAGATGGCTCTTTCACCCATATGATGTTGCCTCTGCTGGGATGTATGGAATTACTGGGGGTTGGATAAACATGTCTTCCTCTACATGTAGCATGCTTTAGTTTTGCTTGGCAAGATGGCTTCAGGGTGGTTGGACTTCTTTCTGATGACTGGCTCTCAAAAGAAAGAAATAGAATCCCCAAACCTCTTAAAGGATACTAGAATTAGCGCAGCATAAATACTGTCCCACTATATTGGACAAATCCCATCACAAAGTTAGCCCAATCTCAAGGGAAAGAGAAATGGACTCTACTTTTTGATATGAAGAATCGTATGTATATAAGAAAGATGGAATTAATGTTGGTTTCATACCACAATTCATATCCCCTTCACATGTTAAGTATGCCCACCCTCACTCAGGACCCCAACATTTCATTCCACTCTGGCATCAGACCCCAGTTTTTCATGTAGAATATTTTTATCTAAATATGGTCTGTATCCAGAAGTAAAGAAGTCTCCTCAGCTGGAATCTTTTAGGTACAGAGACTTGTGAACTAAAAATTGCATAATATTGACTTCAGAGATGCCTAACAAATAATGGGGTAAGAACAGGATAATGTCATTAGACTCATTATTCAAAAGTAGAAAAAGATACGCATATAGAAATTTACCTATCCCATAGCAATTCTGAAATACACACAGTCATGTATTTCCAGTTCCCTCTGCTCCAAGAACAAGGAATATTTCTGGTTATGTCCCCAATTCTGCTCTCTTGGAATATTTCTCTGTGGTTCATGGCTCCGTCCTGAGTCATCCATCCTTTTCCATAAGATACATCCCACATCTGTGGCTGAATGGCTTTCTCACCATATCTGTTGCCTTTGTAAGGACAGGGATCCTAAGACCACTTTTTATTTTTGTATGTTTTTGGTGGTGGTGTTCAAATTGGCAATGATCTCTCCCATCAGTTTTCTTAGAAGCTTAGTGGGTTTTCTAAGAATTTTATTTCAGTAGACTCCATCAGACAAGAGTTGCACCCACAGATACTGTCTAGACAGAATGTTCTCTGCATGTCAGAATGCTGTGGGACAACACACTTCAAGTTCTTAGAAATCTTCTTTACCGACCTAGAAATTCTTTAAGACACGGATTCCCAATCTTTTGGATATTTCTAGAAACATCTCACAGCCATACATTTGATTTGATCTCAACCCCAAGGTACAGATTTTACTGACATCTCCCTATGTTTGATCTCTACTGTAATACCATTTTTTATTTGGAGAACACTTGCCAGCTGGAGAAACTGGTAATAAGAAATAGCATACTTTCAAAATGCTCTGCATTGGATTTTTTCCCCCTGAATTCTGGTGTAAACTGAGCAGTTCCTTTTCTATTTTCTCTCTCAGTTTATATACTTTATCATAGACAGCTTACAAAATTCTGCCTAGAAATCTCCTCAGCCAAATCTACAAGTTTATTAGGTACATTTTCTTTATTTTATGTACTTGCAGACAATGGTGCTGCCAAACATCCCACCATGACATAACACAGGTTGTCTTTTTTGTGATCTTCCAACAACAATTCCCTCACTGCCTTTTAGTCTCCCACTCACTGCTTAGTCATAAAGCCAATTTCACATTTTAGCTTTTTGTTTTGGAAGTACCCCACATCTAGATGCCACATTATGTTATAGTTATTTATTGCTGCATAACAAACTACCCCAAAAGTTACATTTGAAAACACAAATGTATTTTTTTCCCTTTTAAAAAAATGTTTTATTTATGATTCTCCCATCTTGATTGGGCCCAGCTAGGCAGTTTCTCTGCCTTATGTGATGTCCTCCAGACCTAGAATATCCAAGATGGCTAGCTCCTTCCTTCATGTTTGTTCCTCAGATGGGATGAATGGAAGAGCTGGGATTTAGCTAAACATCTCTTTTTATCTCCATATGTCTCTATTGTGTTTTCTCAAGCCTGGTGTTATCAGGGCAGTTTGACTTCTTACATGGTGACTGGCTTCTAAGAGAAAGAGAATAAGCTGCCAGCCTTCTTAAATGCTAAGTCTGGAAATGTCATAGTATCACTTTTACCACATTCCACCACGAGTTTCAAAGGAATCTTTGATTCCAGATTCAAAGGAAAAAGAAATAGACTATCTTTTACTGTGAGGAGCAGCATGCATATTGATAGTGACCACATTTGGAAACTAACACCATTAAAATTTTCTTATTCTTTAAAAATTGATACATGAAAATAAAACAACTTTCACTAATATATCAGAAAAATTATTAGGAATAAAAAGAATTTCTGAAGGTTGTCCATCAATTCCTTTTTACTTTGTCAATAATCTACCTTAATAAGTCTTTTTAAAATTTAACTTAGGGGCACCTGGGTGGCTCAGTCAGTTAAGCATCTGCCTTTGGCACAGGTCATCATGATTCCAGGGTCCTGGTGTTCGAGGCCCACATCATGCTCCCTGCTCAGGGGGGAGCCTGCTTCTCCCTCTCTTCCCCACTTGTGTTCTCTCTATTTCTGTCTCTCTCTCTCTCTCAAATAAATGATTAAAATCTTTAAAAAAATAAAATTTTATTTAATTCCAGTATAGTCATCAGTGCTATATTAGTTGCAGGTATACAATATACTGATTCAACAATTCCATAGAACACGCAGTGCTTGTCACAAGAGTGCTCTGTAACCCCTATCACCGATTTCACCCATCCTCTAATCCACCTTCCTTCTGGTAACCATCACTTTGTTCTCTACAATTAAGAGTCTTAGTTTACCTTCATGAATTCTTTTTATTTCTAATAATTTTTCATCAATTCTTTTCAGTTTTCTGTGTAGACAATAATGTCGTATCTGGCAAGGACACCCAATACACGTAATCACTGTCTTGGCTTAGATTTTATTATTCACAAAACAATCCAAACTATTCATGAGCTTTTATCCCAAGTTAACTCTAGAACCTACATTTAAGAAGTCCCTAGTAATGTGAGCAAGTCTGGGCCAAACTTATTCTTAGCAAAAACCATTTTTAAAAAAAGTATCTGCACAATATTTAGAGAAACATATTGCATTCTTAAGAGAATATCTGTACTCAAATATGATTGCTGCAAAAAGACTAAGTAGCAATTCTCATGTTACTCTCTGAGGCAACTGTGTTTGGAACGGACAGAATCTCTGTTTTAATAATGCCCCATTTCAATATGGCATAGTTTGCAAATACAATAACCAAATATTTGCTTTAGGTAAACCCTGACTTAAAAAATAAATCCAGAATCTGGGCACCTGAGTTTCTCAACCCTCCTTTTACACCTACCAGCTTTATGACTGGTAAATACTGCTTAACCTGCAAGATCCTCAGTGTTGTTATCTTTAAAATGGAACTAATAAATTATTGCCTTGTCTATAGGAGGCAATTACAATGAATATGGGATCAAAAGACTTATTTTTAAAATAATTTCTATATAAGAATCCCCAAATTTGTAAGATATTTAAGACAACATTTTTGAAACATTTCTTACTTAAAGATAGCATTCGTTTGCTCTCCTGTTACCACAATTTCCTGGAATCCATAGTTCCAGTGTATGAACTTGTGACAGTATTTTCATTGCTGGCCTAGAATGGTTTTTGGAAACTGAGAATACATTTGGGACATCTAGAAGAACTGATAAAATCTCTGTTGTCATTGTATTGTCCTCCTGTTGTTTGCATTTATTATTTTCTCTATTGCATATTCTACAGTTTTTCTGTGACAGAATTAGATGAGGATTTATTTCATTTATCCTCCTGACATGTTCTTGATATGTATGTATATTTTAAAGCAAAGGGCTCAGGTCTTTTAAGTATTGAAATTTTTCAGCCATTATCTCCTCCAATATTGTCTGTCCCTGATTCTCTCTTTGTTTTTTTAATTCCTGTTAAACTTCTGTTGGACCATCTCATTAAAGCCCCCATGTTTTGTTTTTTTTTATTACCTCCCTTGATATCTCCCATCTGTTTATCTCATCTCTTCCATCTGTTTATCACTCTATAATACATTCTGGTTGATTTCCTCAGATCCATCTTCCAGTTTGATTTGGTTCTTTGTTCAAGTTTGTCTTTCTGCTTTATTTTTTATTTTTTATTTTTTTTGGTTAAGATTTTATTTATTTATTTGACAGAGAGATTACAAGTAGGCAGAGAGAGGAGGAAGTAGGCTCCCTGCTGAGCAGGGAGCCCGATGCGGGCCTGGATCCCAGGACCCTGAGATCATGACCTGAGCCGAAGGCAGAGGCTTTAACCCACTGAGCCACCCAGGCGCCCTGCTTTATCTTTTCTTATTCTCCCATGGTTTCAGTTTCCCCTTCCCTCTTTGATGACTGTAAATATATAAGCAAACGTTTAAAGTGTTTTTACTTAGTGTGGATTGTGATTAAAAATAGAAATTTTCCTGGGGTTTCTTTTATACCAGATAACACTTTCTTGCCATCGTTCAACTCCTTTGTGGGGCTTATATATTTATTTCCATCCTCAGTTACTAAGGATGTCCATACTCTTTCTGGACACACAGATTGTATTTCCCTGCATGCACCGAACTTAGTTGTGTTCAAATGATTCTCTTTTGATAGTAAAATGTAAATAGAATTACCTCATCTTGTTTACTTGTAGAATCTTTAAGGCAGAACTTCTTTCATCATGTTCCCTTGGTTCCTGCTTTGGAAATCATGTGGGTCAAGTTGGATCCTCAATCTAGGGCCCTGTGAGCACTAGAGGACTATCACAGCATAGTTGCCTGCCAACCCCAGCTGGACATGCAATGTGAGTCAGGTTAAGCTGGTTTACCTGACTGAATTAGCTTATTTCCACCATGATTAACCCCTCTGTGGGATCCCTTTCTTTCCTAGATTATAAAAAAATCCTGATTGATATTTAATTTAAATTCAGATACTTATTCAAATTGTCTTGGTCATTAGCATCCTTATCGCTTTCTAGTGGGAGGAAAGCCTTACAATGTTAACTAATTTGACCATGTTGCTGGAAGCTAACAATTAAACTGTTGGTTATTCTGTTTACAATTTTAAATGATTATTAGTCATAATACATACGTATTGCATGCAGTCAACTCTTGCCTATTACATTGAACAAAAGGAAAGAACATCGTACTGAATCCAAAAGAGATGCTAAATCAAACTTCCATAATTATGACTAATTGGGGTAGATTGTTTTCAACTTGATAAAAGTTTGAAATTATTGTCTCCTTTTAGAAAAAGGAATGCTTATTACTTTTAAGTACTTATTTTTTTCCAATTATTTAAAAGAGAATTCTAAGAAGTTACCTGTTGAAATGATTAGTGTCTTACCCTTGTAAATAAAAACCTAAAGTTCTCAAAAGCAGTTTATATAAGGTCAAGTTAAACTTTAACCAAATTTAAGGTTAATGATCAAAATTTTCAAAGAGATTCTACTGGGATTGTTCATATTAGGAATTACCATAATATGGTATCATCAATTATCACCATATTCTTCTATAATCTTCATTCTTCCTTCTCTGATCTGTTCTACCTTTTTTCCCATGACCGGCACACAATAAACAACTAATACTGGCATGGAACTGAATTGGTGTCATTTTGGTTGTTCTTACGCTACCAAAAGTAGCAACTAAATTCTGAGAAGGTTAAATGAACATCTCAGTGGATTTTGACTAGTGGATCAGAATGAAGACTGGAACACTCTCAGACATTCTCTCTTTTAAACAAGTATTTCTAAAATTACAGTTATAGGATGTATTTTCAGAATTCAACAAGTTATTTATGAGACTTTTAAAATTCTGTGTTTTCATTTTCATGATAATTTAAAAAGTTATATGAACATATTCTGGATTTTCTGGAAGACTGCCTTCTAACTGGTATTTGCCCACTGATTTGATAATCAAATATATCACATATCTCATGGTCAAAGTGAGGCCAACCAGTCCCTCATTAATTGTCATGAGCCAATGGGACAAGAAGAGAAGCAAATGGCATAAATTAGGTATTCACACCAGGGAAGGCCAAACAGCATCACAATGCTCTAGTAATCAAAAGACACATTAGCATTGGCATGCCACACTCTACTAAATTAGTGCCTGGTTTATTACCATGATTTTACTGTGAGTGCCCTATTTATTTTTAGCAATCAACATTTTCTTTTACATTTAATTAATGCTCGTTTACATTTGATTGATTTTGTGGTTTTGTTTTTAATTTGTTTAGGTTTTATAGATAGAAAAAGTTACATTCATAAAAAGGCTATTGCTAGCTTAAAAGACTTAGTCAAAACTGGAGGGTCAAATTGTGTCTTTTAAATGGAATCTGTGTAGCCAACACAATCTTGAGCAAGAACAAATCTGGAGATATCACAATACCACATTTCCAGATATACTACTGGGGCGACTGTGTGACTCAGTCCATTAAGCATCTGACTCAATTTCAGCTCAGGTCATGAACTCAGGGTCATGAGATCAAGTCTCATCTCTCTCTCTCTCTCTCTCTCTCTCTCTCTCTCTCTCTCTCTCTCTGCAAATAAATTAAATCTTTATTTTTTTAATTTTAAAATTTTTAAAAAGATGTTATTTATTTGACAGAGAGAGAGAGAGAGAGAGCACACTCAGGAAGAGCAGCAGAGGGAGAGGGAGAAGCAGGTTTCCTACCAAGCAGAGAGCCCAATGTGGGGCTCCTGGGAACATGACTTGAGCCCAAGACGGACACTTAAATGACTGAGCCACCCAGGTGCCCCAGTAAATAAAAAANAAAAAAAAAAAAAAAAAAAAAAAAAAAAAAAAAAAAAAAAGATATACCACAAAGTTACAGTAATCAAAATATGGTACTAGAACAAAAATAAACATAGTTCACTGGAACAGAACAGAGACCCCAATAATATATCCACACTTACATGGCCATTAATGTTCAACAAAGGAGGCAAGAATATGCAATGGGGAAAAGACAGTCTTTTCAACAAATAGTACAGGGAAAACTGGACAGCTACATGCAAAAGAATGAAACTGGATCTCTTTCTTACACCATAACCAAAAATAAACTCAAAATGGATTAAAGACCTAAATGTGAGACTTGAAACTATAAAACTTCTAAAAGAAAACCTAGCCAGTAATCTCTTGGACATTGGCCTTAGTGACATATTTACAGACATGTCTCCTCAGGCAAGGGAAACAAAAGCAAAAATAAACCACTGGGACTACACCAAAACAACAAGCTTTTGCAGAGCAAAGGAAACCATTAGCAAAATGAAAAGGCCATCTACTGATAAAGAAAAAATATTTGTAAGTGATATATCTGATCAGGGGTTAATATCTAAAATATGTAAAGAATTTATATAAGTCAACACCAAAAAAAAAAAATCTGATTTTAAAATGGGCAGAGGACTTGAATAGGCATTTTCCCAAAAGAACATATACATGGCAAATGGACACATGAAAACATGTTCAACATCACCAATCATCAGGGAAATGCAAATATGAACCACACCAAAAAAAACCCCCAAATAATCTAATTTAAAAAGGGGCAGAGTGCCTGAACAGGCATTTCCCCAACAAGACATCCACGTAGCCAACAGACACATGAAAACACGTTCAACATCACTAATTAGGGAAATGAAAATCGGAACCATGGTGAGTTATCACCTCACACCATTTAGAATGGCTAGTATCAAAGAGATAAGAAATAACAAATGGTGGCAAGAATGTGGAGAAAAGGGAACCCTTGTGCACTGCTGGGGGCAGGGGGAATGTAAACTGATGCAACCGCTGTGGAAAACAGCATGGAAGTATCTTAAAAAATGAAAAATAGAAATACAATATGATCTACTAACTCCACTACTGGATATTTATCCCAAAGATAACAAAAACATTCATTCAAAGGATATATGCACCCTTATGTTCACTGCAGCGCTGTTTACAGTAGTCGTTATAGAAGCCACTCAAGTGTTCGACAGGTGAATGGATAAAGCAGATGTGGTATATATACAAAATGGAATGTTACTCAGTCATAAAAAAGGAGATCCTACCATTTGTGACAACATGGCTGGACCTAGAGGGTATTATACTAACTGAAATAAGTCAGAGAAAGACAAATATGATTTCACTTGCATATGAAATCTAAAAATCAAAATCAACAAATAAAATCATAAACACAGAGAGCAAACTGTTGATTGCCCCAGAGGAGGGGTTTGAGAGGCATGGGCAAAATAGGTAGAGATCGAGGTACAAACTTCCAATTATAAAATAAATAAGTCATGGGAATAGAAACACAGGGAATCAATAAAATTTTAATAACATTATATAGTGACAGATGGTAACTACATATATCATAGTGAGCACAGCATAATATATAGCATTGTCAAATCACGATGTTGTACTTCCAAAACTAATGTAAAATTGTATGTCAACTATAGTTCAGTTAAAAAATAAAAGTAAATGGAATCCGGGCAATACTCGACAAACACTGTACTGTTTAAAATATCAACTCATAACAGCCTACTGTAAAAGTGTTAGAATATTTACATTTATTGTCCCAGTTTTAGATCTGATATAAATAAAATCATCAATATACACAAAGAACAAATGCTGATTCTTTCTCTGTACGAAGGATTTCTCATGTTACCGAGGCTAAAAGGGAACTCAAAAATATTCCTTTCTTATGAGGTCAGTGAATTCTAATCAGCCAGTTGTCTTTATGAATACTTTCACTTATACGAGTAGTTAATTATTGTTTGTCAACTAAAAGTGTCTTGAGGCTGACCACCATTTAAACAAAAATCCACACTGAAAAAAAAAAGTGCTTAAAAAATGTGAAAAATCAAGGGTATTTGTCTTTCAACTAAAGAGAAAAAGTCCTTTCAAACATAAAAATGATTACGGCCATTTGGTCATTTCAGCACCAAGATAGAGCTGGCAATCAAAGATACTGCTAATGGTAAAGACAGCCTCCAGCAGCTAAAGCATCCAGGAGAAGGATTACTTTTTTAGGGTAAATAATACTTCCTGTGACCACAGATTCAGACATCGAAGGCCCCATGCATCAAGTTGATGGCATCATTTACATGACGTCTCCACTGTGATCAGCTCTCTGACTTACACATGAAAGAAAATGCTTCCAAGGTCCAGTTAAAATTCTGATTAATAGGTTGGTCAGGTAGAGCCAAGATTTGCAACGGGCTGCAGTTGGTGCTTTGTCCGGGACCATGGATCATTTAGAATGAATAGAGCCCTCAGTAATGGAGTTAACAGCATCTCTCAGGCAGCAACTTGAAATGCAGTCTTAGGGTTTGTTTGGCCCTGCAGTTGGCACTGCAGCCAGCAAACACTCCAGCTGGGCAGCAGAACCCCAGCCAGCCCTTCTCACCTGATCTGCCAAGTTTGGCAGCCGTTCCCTTTTCACTGTCCAGATTCTGAATGTGTGTGCAGTGAAGGGAGAAGATGTGGTCGTGCTTCTTAATGGTGAGGAAGTTGGAAGAGGTTGGTGGCTGGTTTTTTTTTTTTTTTTTTTAAGTACACTATTGTTTAAGATAGGTCAGTTTGTGAGGGGGAAAAAAGTCAAGCTTTGAATACAGAAAATTGGGAGAGGCTGCAGCCCCAAGAAAAACAAATCTTCATAGGCGATATAGCAGCTGAGTTTGTGCAATATTTTTTCCTGGTGAAAAGGGGCGTGAGGCTTCAGTCATAGAAGGGAACCACAAACATGCAAGAGCAGGGATACTCTAGCCGCTCAGTCTTAGAGATACAGCTGCTGCCTGACGCTGCCTCACAAAGAACCTGGTTGAGAGGCAAAATGGTTTCAGGTTTTCATGCTGTGGTCATTAGACATGTGAGCTGCTCTCTGAGGGTGTGTTGGGCCTGGGAAGCTAGGCACCTGTTGCCGGCAGAAACACAATACACTTATTGATTTGAGAGGGTTGCACAGGGTAACTAAAGAGGACATACAAAAATCCAAAATAATAAATGGACGCATTCCCCACTGACGTTGCAAAGGGGCCTCTAGAGGAAAGCCACAGATCCAAATTGCTTTGTCTAAGGCGATACGAAGAAGAAAATATTGTTTATGGAAGTTCGGAGGAAGGGCAGTGAGAGAAGAGCGAGGAGGGAAGCCCTGCTTAATAAAAACTGGTGTTGTACTGGAGGCCATCTAAAAGAAGCCCTTCTGATTTATCTTCTCCCCAAGCTGCAGCAGCAGCGACTGAAGCGACTATAATAGCCCAGGAGAAATGTTGGTACTATTACTGGGGTGATTGATGGAAGCGCTGCCAAAACAGCTAGGGAATTTGTCAATGTGTTTTTTGAAGTTTGTAAATGATGACACTGGCAAAGTGTAAACAAACTCAGCTCCAGCAGACACGTTACACAGTCCCCAAAATGACACTTCCAGAGACTCATTTGGTGGATTGTTTCAATTAGGAATCATCAGCTGGAGTACAGTGCTCTGGTTTCTCAGGCCAGGGCAGATGGGCTTGTGCAACATGCAAGATTTAAAGAAAGTCATCAAAATAACTTGCGTTGACTCATCCAAAGGACTGAACTGTCAGTTTGTTGCAGGAAACCTGGCAGATGAAAAGCAAAAAAGTCCAGAGATATTTGTTTTCCAAAGACTCGGAGTCTTATAACTCTATGACTGTTGGACAAGTCACATTAATTTTTAAAGGTCATATTACAATGACTCAAGCCCCCATCAACTCAGTGAAGCAAAGGGACAAGATCTTTCTTGTCCAAAAAACCGGAGTAGCAAACAAGAAGACTTGAAGGGTAAAGGAGCAGGGTGTCTTTAAGAAAGACAGAGACATTCAGAAGGAGAATAAGGTCAGGTCATATAGGACCTTTAGACTATGTTAAGGATTTTGGTTTATGTCTGTAGACAAAGCCATTGAAAGATTTCATGCATGGGAATTATGTTCTCAATTTACATTTGAAGATCACTCTGGTTGGAATGCAGAGAATGCATTGAGGGAAGCAAGTGTGAACAAAGGTTGGTAGTAAGGTTATTGTCATGTCTAGCTGAGAGTTGTTAGATTGGACCAAGAATATGGCAGCAGGAATGGAAGAAAAGGAACAGATTAGAGAAACATTTAGGGAGTAAAAATCCACAAGTCCTGATTATTGAGTGCATATGGAAAATGAGAGAGAAGGAGGTGTCCCTCCCACTTGTCAGGTGTTATTGTCAGTGGTATGAATGGCATACAGTTTATTCATACAGGTAATTGTCTCAATAAGCTCCAGAAAAGGGTCAAAACAGCATGTCCATGGCATCATGTTGCCCCATTAATAAGACACAACACAAAGCAGGAAAATGTAGATATTTTTGAACAAAGTCCTGGATGATGGAAATATATTGAAATATATATCACCAACTTTTAAATGTTTTCTTCAAAATATCAGCAGGCTGGGACAAAAGAAAAGGACATATGAGATCTACAGAATCCCCTAGAGAAAGGAGGCAGGTCATGTCACCTATAATAGTGATTTTTAAAAGGAACCAGAGAATCAAAAATTATACCCATGAAGGATACATAGGGTACCCCAAAAACACAATGTGTAACAGAGAATGGCCAGTTTTTATCAAGCAGAACAAAGTTTTTAATATATGTGTTGCTCTGGATTAGACTGTGGAGCCAGGGCTGTGAAACCAAGAGAAACCTAAGAACCCCGAGCTAAGTCCATTCTCAAAACAACATTCTCACTCCCCTGTTCAGCAAGTGGTAAGATTAGTCTTGATTGTGTTCCTGTTATATTTTTAAAATATGAGTCTTCAAAAAAAAAAAATAACCTGAAATAAGTTCTATGTTTCCTGACAAGCTAAGTCAAAATGTTTTCCTGTTTTCTTACAAGAATTTTCACAATGCAAGTTTGTAATTTTAGGAAAAAACATATCTCTATGCACATATCCGAGCATAATTTGCTTAAAATCTGCTTTGATGCCAGCACCTGGCTGAAATCCCCCACCTCCAGGCCATCCCATTTCCAAGGGCACATTCCACAGCCGTCAGCTTACTGCTTTCCCAGCATGATCCTGGATTCAGAGCACACCAGTGCCCAAGTGTCCAAGGGATTCACAAAGAGAGATGAGCTTGTCAAGATATTTTTATTCTCACTTTGATGCTGCAGGGACTTAGTTGCTTTGCAGTAAGGGACATCCAGACAGACTTCCAGCAAGGCAGTGACTGGCACTGAAAGTAACTAAGTCTGTCAAAGACTCTTCGTGGAAAAGCAAAAGAAAAACGTGTACTATTGAAACAAACTGAAAGCATGTCAGAGTGATTGGCAAGCTGACTCTTCGAAAGAAGAAATAATTATTGCTTGATAATGGCAGCTTACGTCAGATGTGCATTTCTGGGCCACCATTTGGGTTACTGCAGGCTGCCTTGACATCACAGGAAGGGTTTTGTGCCTTCCAAAGCAAAACTGTGAAGTGGTGTTGGCCCCATTATTTCAACAGTGGCAGCCTCGGCATGTACCTCTGACATGTCTATCCCTCCCTGTTTTAACCATCAGACAAAGCAGGTTAGAAGGAGAGGGACTCATGGATCTGTAGTCATGGCATCTGCTATTTTGGACTAGACTAATCTTTCCTGCCATAGTACTAGTCAATGTTTGCACGATTTATTTAAGCCCTCCCCCCCAAAATAAGTCTGCTTTTCATTTTACTGGTTTCTAAACAGTTAACATTCCTCTCCCCACCAGCAAAAAGATGTAGTCCCTGCATGCAAGTTTAGAATCCTTTACTAGCTATATTTTTCATTCCTTGGGGTGACTTTCTTATGGTCTTCTTTTGTGTTTAAATTTTTTCTTATGTTTTCCATAGAAGTGCAAAAGAAAAAAAACTTGAATTGTTAAGGACTTAGAGGGCATAAACTACCTCATAAATAAGATCTAGGGAAAATGATTTGCATATCAAGAGTAACTATTTCACTCTATTCATTATGTAACTAAACTTGTCCTTTGACAACTACGACTAGCAAATGTGCATCTCCTTTGACTCTTCCAAATCATACAGGTGTAGATATATTTGCTCATTCACTTAATTATTTTAATAAAAAATCACTTACCTACTATGTTCCAGGCATGGTCAAGGTATTGAAGGACTTATTTCAAACAGCTATTTCTGAATGACTCTAGAATACAGGAGTGTGGTATACGCTACTTTCTGAGAGAAAAAGAGGTCTGTACGGAGGAAAGATTTTCCCCTAGAATACAGAAATCACATTGCTCTTTGAGTCAGACACTGCTAATTACCTACCCAATGTCCATTCTCCCTTTCTTCCCTACTAATTAAACTGACTTAAAACAAAGTAGAAATGTTCCTAGGTAAAATATCCTATTTCCCAGCCTTCCTTGCTACTAACAATAGTCACTTAACTCAAGTCTGGTTAATAAATTATTGCCAGAAATCTCAGGTGAAGGCATATTTTTCTTGAATAAAAGAGAAAAACAATCTCTGTTGTCACTATAGTGTCAGCGCATCAACTTTGGACAACCTACCTTGAGCCTTCTCATACATAAGAACAAATTCCTATTTGTTCAAAACACTATAGCAGAGATTGCTAGTGCTATTCTTTAAAACCATTTTCTCTTCTTCCTGAACAAACAGCTAGATTACTTTTCCCAGCCTCCCTTACAGTTAAATGTGGTTATAGGAATATAGTAAGAGGGACAAGCACTACTACAGACCTGATCCACATAAATTTCCTTTGTGTATGCCTACATGCTCTTCCTACTTCTGCTAGCTCAAAGCCAATGTCCAAAGCAAACTTGAAAGACATATATTGAAGGTAGGTGATAGCAAAGTCTCCATCAGCATGGGTCCCTGACAGACGGTGTGGGTCAGAACCCACCCACACCAGCAGGCACAACTACTTTGGATTTCACGTAAGAAAAAATAAACTTAGGATACATTAAGTCAGTGAAATTTGTGACTAGTTTGTTACAACAGCTAGCATTGTCCTAAATACTAACATTATCCTATTTGAACTAAAATCTGCTAGAGCAAAACCCCAAATAATTGGCATTGGGTTAGCATTCAGATGGTAGATTTCTAGAAGGTTGGAGAATGCTGTTTTGTTGTGGCAAGATGGATGACAAAAAGGGCTGCCTGCAACAATCTGGAAGGGAGACCAGGTATCTACTGAGACTGGCAACAGGGGACATAGTTGAAAAGACAGACTCTGTTAGTGTGTTTAGCTGTTGTATGCTGTTTATTGCAAGTTATTATGAGGAAGATTGCAGCTAAGGCAAGAATTAACAACTGTTGAGTAAAATTCCAGTATCAAAGTGAGTCCAGAAATTTGAAGGTTCACATGGTAGGGAAAATCAACAGCTGCTGAACTCCCCCCAAAATATGCAATAGATGGGAAAAGGGCACTAAGTGGAAATGAACAAAGGACTCAAATTGTTTCACACTTGATCTTAGCCAAAAGGCCGAGAAGCGATCTCAAATTGTTTCAAAGACCTCAAAACAACCTCTATTAATTTGAGAGAAAGAGGCATTTAGGAGGAGGTTGCAAAGAAATATAGCAGGTTTGAGAAATATCCAAGAAAGAACTTTGGTTCATGATTATGGGCACATAAAACCAGCTTTGAAACACATAGATCTAGTGAGCTTTTTAGAGTTGTATTACAATAAATAAATAAATAAATAAATAAATAAATAAATAAATAAATCATGAACTTGGCTAAAATAAGAAACTAAAAACTAGCCTATGACTATAGAAGTCTTGCCACCCCAAATTTGCACCAGCAGAGAACAAGTTGCAAAAGGCGTTTTTTTTCCAAGGAAGGAAGCCTTACTAGTAATGACTTCACATAAACAGAAAAGATAATAATTTCAAGTCAAAGAAGACCACCTCCAAGGCAGATCAAGAGCAGAAGAAGAAAACAGTAAAAAAGGGGATGAGAGTAAATCCAGGGTCTGCGGAGACATGTCCTCCTCTGCGGAGGTGGGGAGGTCCTCACAATGCTTGTTCGACGAGAGTCCATTCTTGAAATGGACATGACTACCCAGCGACATCTTATTTTTTCCTTTTCTAAGGGGAAACCATCTTGCAATTATCCAGTTCTTCACCTAGTATTGTGTATCTGTTGGTGGGAAGCGGGAGGGCTGGGAGAGATTTTTTTTTCCCCCTTTTTTATAGAACTGGCTGGAATTCATGGAGCCTTATCTGTAACAGATTAGAGGAATTTGTCATTCAGAAATGACAGACTTTGATCCGTAGACAATAACTAAATAGTACTATCAATTTTCTCCTTTGGAAAGGGGCAAAGTATAGATCTTTGCATAGAAAACAGAATCAAAATGTTTTTTTTTTATCAAAATGTGTCCTCTTTGCCCTGCATTGCTTAGCTACCATTAAAATGATAAAGAAATAAACCGGATTTGAGATTTATGTTTAAAAAGGAACTTTGAGGATAGTGATTGGTACCTGGAACTAACTTGGAAGCAAATAGTTATTTGTTTATTGTTCTTACCAGGCATCTCAATTTCTGTTTCAGTGAGTTCCATCCAGTGGAACGTGAATAGAAGGGCCTGATATTCACTATTTCCCAAATGGATCCAGAAAAATCCCCCATGCATTTTCCTCCATGTTCTTAATTAATGGAAAACACACATGGAAGATGGCAGTCTTCCATGGGTTTGCCAGGGTTTCATGGTTAACATTGTGTAGTAGAGCCTTAGCTCTCAAATTCTGTGACCAGTAACACCCACATAGGACTAATAATGAGTGAGAAATAAATTTCTATTGTTTCAGCCACAAAATATTGGGGTTTATCCTAAGATTAGTGTTTTCTGAATGCTAAATAACATGGGAGCTAACATTACCCTTACTGTGTACACACAATTCCTAACTGATACTTTATCAGTGAATGAAAGCTGTTGTTCAAATGTGTTTATATCATAGGTGGTGATGTTTGGAGAGTCTGCATACTCAGGAGAAGCAGAAGCCATGAAGCTCATTTCTTTTTTTTTTTTTTCTATTTTATCTGTTTATTTGCATGTAATGTACTATTTCTCCTGTATTCATTTCAACTTTCATCAGCTCAGGGGAATTTTCTTTGTGATTTTCCTTTTATATTACAGAGAATGGAAAATAATCTCCAATGCCAGTCAGAGGAGTCTAGGGATTTCACTGTGACAGCTTCTCCAAATCTCTAGTTAAGGTCTGAAAAAGAGCAGAAGCAGAGAAAGCAACCTAAAAAATGGCCGCTATAGGAACACAGAATAGGAAAGGAGACATTGAGCAACAGGGAGAGCAATTGGATAGGACAGAAAAGATAAAAATCTATCCAAACCCTGAAAAGAGGTTTGGAATCAGGTGGTTCCACTTATGACAGAAACTTAAGAAAGATATGTTAAAGGAGTATCTGCAATTATTATCCCCGAGGATTTGGAGAAAGTATGTGCAGCTATATGTGAACTCTCTATTAAAAGTAGGTAGCCCAGGGGAATTGCAATATTTGGTTCTAGAGTTTCTCACATTTAACCCACCATGCAGAAGTAGAATTGATAAGGATGGAGAGTTAAGTGCACTGAGCACCTGCCGGGTATTACACACTAACTACAGATGGATACATGAATTTAATCCCATCCTCCAGCTGCCACCACACCAAGTACCACAGTTCCAAATGACACTTACCAGGGGTAGCAAAAAACAAAAAACCTTTTGATTTAATGAAGTTTAATATAATAGAGTGAATTTTTTGTTCTCGTTTATCCTTATAATTTAAAAATGTGCCATATTTATGGAAAAGTACAGATTGTCCTTATTCCAAACACAGTAGTAGTCTCTTTTCTAAAAATAAATATGGCCAATTATATTTGGGGAAGATTTATTTTCCTTTGTCTTACTTTCAAAAAAATTTTTAAATGTTTTAAAAAGTTCTGAAATCTTATCATAGAACAAAATTCAACACTAAATAGGACCATGGGTATTTTTGCTGGTACATTAATAGTCTACCACTCTAAGTTTTAATCTCTATTCACCAAGTATTTGTTGAAAATTATCACATGACCATCACTATATCAGGTAAGTGGCAGTAAAAGGAAATTAAAATCTGGCAGGTCTAATTACAGATAAAAGGTTGGTATCCAAGATCTATGAGGAACTTCTCAAACTCAACATCCAAAAAACCAAATAATCCAGTCAAGAAATGGGCAGAAGACATGAACAGAACAGACACTACTCCAAAGAAGACATTCAAATGGCTAATGGACACATGAAAAAAATGTACAACATCACTAGCCATCAAGGAAATACAAATCAAAACCACAATAAGATATCACCTTATACCAGTTAGAATGGCCCAAATGAACAACAAATACTGGCAAGGATGTAGAGAAAGGGGAATCTTCTTACACTTTTGGTGGGACTGCAAGCTGGTACAGCCACTCTGGAAAATAGTATGGAGGCTCCTCAAGAAGTTAAAAATAGAGATACCCTATCATCCAACAATTACACTACTAAGTATTTACCCCAAAGATACAAATGTAATGAAAAGGGTCATATGAACTCCAATGTTCATAGCAGCAATGTCCACAATAGCCAAACTGTGGAAAGAGCTGAGATGCCCTTCAACAGATGAATGGATAAAGAAGATGTGGTTCATACATACAATGGAATATTACTCAGCCATCAGAAAGGATGAATACCCACCATATGCATCAACATGGATGGAAATGGAGGGGATTATGCTGAGTGAAAAAAGTCAGTAAGGGAAGACAATTATCATATGGTTTCATTCATATGTGGAACACAAGGAATAGCCCAGAGGACCACAGAGAAAGGGAGGGAAAACTGAATGGGAAGAAATCAGAGAGGGAGACAAACCATGAGAGACTCTGGACTCCAGGAACCAAACCGAGGGTTACAGAAGGGAGGGGGATAAGGGATGGGCTAACCAGGTGATGAGTATTAAGGAGGGCACATGTGGTGATGAGCACTGGGTGTTATACACAACTAAGGAATCATTGAACACTGCATCAAAAACTAATGATGTACTATATGCTGGCTAATTGAACATAATAAAAATAAATATAAATAAATAAATAACATCTGGCAGGTCTTTAAGAAACATATACTCTATGGAAGAGAGTGACCATCAATCCATTGATTATGGAATAGTGTAAGATATGCTGGTTTTCAAAGTGAGTTGAAACTCTTCGCTTTCCATGAAACTAGTAACGACTTGGTTATTTTCATACCTCAATGATGCAGTAAAAATAATAATAGCTTCTAACATTTACTGAAGTGTTATGTGCCATGTAGACTAATAAATGTTTTCTATGGATTAATACTATCTTTAAAAATTCTATGAGGTAGATAAAAAATAGAAATTTTCATAATTTTTCAAAATACAGCACATGCAACACCAAAAAGTGTAATAAATTAACCAAGATTGCTTTTCTGAAGAGTGGTAAAGCCAAAATTTGAACTCAGGTGGTCAAAGATTCTTCTATCTAGAATCTGTACTATTTAACACATGATCCATTTGAACCAAATCTTGCCTAGAAATCTAAGTCAGGATACTTGGACCCCTAGAAATACACTTCATATGTGATCTTCCAACAACTTAGGACTAGGATGCTCACAGCCAGTCCATATCCCAATTGGTGCTAGTATCTAACCCACTATTAGACACATTGTAGGCCTTATTGGACCTGGTGATTTGAGGAGTCCAATCAATTTCCTAATTCCTCTCAAAGTTCTAACTATTTGCGAAGATTTCTTGGATGGAAGACAATTGATTAATCTTAAACTTGCAGTACTTCCCCTAATCTAAGCACCTTGACTCAGAATCAACTCATACCTTTAAGAAACAAGCAGCTCCAAACTCTGTGCACATACATAACCACCCAACACTCAGAGGAATCTCTCCACCAAAAGCCACTCATTTCACATGCCTCAGCATCTCTTACTTCATTCCTTTATCTATTCGGTCAACAATATTCAGTGCCTATTAGAGTCAAGTATTGTATAAAGCAGTGAATTAAAATAGCTGCCACAGTTCTTACCCTTATGGAGAAGATGGTCCACTAAGAAAAACAGTGACAGGTAATTCTGTGGAAATAGACCTTTAAGTGTGTAATTTTTATAAACACTTACTTTAAGTTATTTACATCAATTTGCATAATGCAAGAAGAGTTCTAAGATAATTTATTTGTGAAGTTAGAATAGCTATACCTGTTCCAGATACACCTGGTAAATAAGCCACTCTAGATAGGATAACATGATTCGTCTAAATGCTTCTAAAAGAAGAGACTGTGGTGATTTTAGAAGAAGTTACAAGATTACTTGTAACTACTAGATTAAAACCAGTTATAGGACTTTAAGTTCATATGAAATTAGCAAATCTAGAAAGTCCATTCCGGTAAATATTTCATATTTGTAAAATATCAGCAAGCTGAAGTTTAATTACAAGAGGACTTTAGAACTTCAGATTTACAACAAAAATGAACTCTTTCAAATGCCTAGTGACATTGCCTCCCTCACTCAAGTAATGCTCAAAAGATCCACAGTTGTGATTATGTCCTTGTACTGGAACTGATTTCATCGTAACCTTCTTCAGTAAGAACTAAATCCTGAATCTGATACTGAGCTTCTAGAAAACAGAAACAACACTCCTGATTTCTCAAGAATTCCAGTGCATGGAAAATGAAAGTGAGAAGGTGAAGTGACAATAATTGGTTTCAAGGAGATGAAACATTTTACCAAGGACAGTGATTACAGCTCCCTATCTCCACGGAAGAATGAGAGAAGGCTTCAGATTGCAATAGATGTGACTGAAGGTAGATATCTAGAAGAAATCACCAGTTGCCTGGGGCAGGAAAGCAATGAGCCCCATAAGAATCATTGGTGAATCTCTGCCTTGTGAAGTCATCTCCAAGAAAAAGTTTCACTGCCTGCTACTGTGATGCATTCCAGAGACAGAGCACTGCTCTAAGAGATCTCAGAGGTCTCTTCCAGTCCACAAAGCTATGAGCATGCTGCTTCCTAATCTGTCATCTTATCCTCCTCTAATCTGTGAATACTAAGCATGGACTCTGACCTCAATACTGCAGATAATACAAACAGGAAGACATTGCCTCTATGATAATGGATTTATGGAGACAGAACTAAGAAGCAACTATATAAAAGCAAATAGTAGATCAGTTTAAAATAAAGTGCTAAATGGGGTGATTCCACTTATAGGAAAAGATAAAGATAAAAGCACACTGCTTACACGCCAGACCCTTTTTATACTTTTCTAAATTAATCCCACAACAACCTCATAAAATAAATATTGTTTTTCCCCACTTAGTAGCTTAGGAAATTATAGTTTAGAGGGGACATATACAAGATTATAACTAGATGAAGGAAAAACTAAGAATCACACCTATATCTAACTCCAAAGCTCTTCTCATAAAACCATGATAATACTATATTTTGGATCCTGTTAGTAACATACTCTCTACAGTGGAAATGAGATGCTGTAGTGCATCAACCCTAATGTCTTCCTCAATTTGAGTATCTCTCAAAAAAGTAAAAATCTTTAGAACTATTGCTAAGTGAATAAATAAACACAGATCTTGAATTTCTATTTTCTTCTCTACAAATCTTTTCTAATCAATAATAGCATTTGCATTTTATTATTTGTGATTTCAGGAGGACTCCCAGGGAATTAGTTGAATTTAGGGTAGGAAAGCAGTTAGCTCTAGGCATAGAGATGAGTGGATTTAGAGGCACTAAATGAGGAAACCAATGGGCTCTCACAGTTCAATGTTTTAGAACTAGCTTTCAGTACTCAACAAACAAATCAAGAACCAACATTAAAAGCTCAGAGATGGGCAGGACCTCTTGTTTCTTTTAAAATCCACATTGTGGGTTTTAAGTTCATAACACTATGTCTAATAATGGCATCTTTTAAGAGCTAAAATTTTGAGAGGCCATGAAGGATCAAACTGCTAACCTCCACATAATAGTCACGGCCTACACATTTTTAAAAATTTTAATTAAGAAGTTCCCAACTCTTCTAATGCTGGGTACAGTCTGCATGGCCTATGTGAGCCAACATTTCCTCAACTGCAGTCATTCCCATGCCAACTGCACACCAACTGCTCTATTAGATCTTTAATCCTTTGCCTTAAAGTGATTCCCTTTTAAAACTAAAATTTGTTTTAAAAAAGAATTTTCCCGTGCAATTATAATGACAAATTCACTTAATTTGCCAGAAATTAGAGGTTGCTATAATAATAAATGCATAACTATTTACAAATATTATACAAAATGTTGTTTTGAAACATCTAACGTCCTCTTACATGCCACCAGTTGCTTGTGTATTATTCTCCAGTAAACTGGATTTTCATCTATCCCTCTCCTTGTTTCCCCAGAACTATCCCCAGCAAACAGGAGGACACAGATGGATGAGGGAGAGTGTCTTCCCTTATCTCAAGTGAGATCAGCATGAAGGATCACTTTTCCCAGGAGTGAAAGCTTAGGCATGTCTTTCAGATGCTCACCAAGGTGAAAAAGAAAACAGTACTCTGATAGCCCAGAGGAATTGTTCTTTTCCTTTTCTGCTGATACCTGAGCTATCATGGTTGGTATCTGAGATGCTTTGTAAGAGGCCTGCCTCGACCACGGCCACGGGGGTAGGGGGGTGAGGGGAAGGCGGTGGTGCTGAGAGCAGAAGTCAGAACCACCATGACTCTTCGCTGTGACTGCTGATTGGAAATCAACAGAAAAAGTCAGGACAGTCATTCCCCAGAGAGTCCCTGATGAGCATCAGTTTTTCCTTTTCTAAGGTTCAATATAGCTTGAGCACATCTACTTCTAACTCCATCTCATCTGCAGTGTGGTAACTGGGTTTCCTAAACAAAATTAACACAAGTGTCAAGGTGAAATTGAAAGTGAAACTGGCAGCAAAGGGCAAATCTGGAGGCCTTTAATGGATTGGAAAACCTAACGGCAATTTCCAGCTAGTCCCTTGCCTTAGGCTGGACTAAAAACAAGGCAGTCGCATTTCAGTCTGCTCTTTCAATAGTTTTATCAATACATTAAGCATCACAAAGTTTATGCACAAAGACAATCCTATGCTTAGTTAGAATAGGTGGTCACCTCTATATGAGGTTTTAGAATATTCCCCAAATGATCCTTCCTCCCAAATTTATCTCCCCGTATGGTCCCCCATGTCCTTGAAACTCCTGGCTGCTTCTTTGGAAATGAAGCTATGGAGATCACTAATAAAGAGCAAATGCTGATCCAAAAGGGCAGCCCATTAAAGCAGGGTGAGTGCAAAGCGGCAACCACATGTTAAATGTTTGAATTAGACATTTAGTCACTTTTTTAAAAAAAAATTTATTTGACAGAGAGAGAGATCACAAGTAGGCAGAGAGGCAGGCAGAGAGAGGAGGAACCAGGTTCCCTGCCTAGCAGGGAGCCCGATGCAGGGCTTGATCCCAGGACCCCGAGATCATGATCTGAGCCGAAGGCAGAGGCTTTAACCCACTGAGCCACCCCAGTGCCCCTAGACATTTAGTCACTTTAAGCTAGGGCTTAAATCTAGGGGATCGAGACAGGCAAATTTGGACAAAAAGTGAAGTAATGAGGATCATGTCAAAATTCCCTATAAGTTGTTTGTTTGTTTGCTTTTTAATATACATGCCCAATACCCAAGCCCAGATATTCTGCCTCCATAGACCTGGGAAGACAGCCAACAGGGTACCACAATTGGGTCAGAGACCTAAATGGGAATAAGAGGTTTCTGAGAAGAAATTCCCCCTACTTAATACAAACTTGTCTCTATATTTGAGGTAATAGTCATGGTAACAGAGAGCAATTTCTAGCTATTATCCATTTTTGAATGAAGAGAATGTTAGAAAATATTAGCCTATGGTGTTCTTCTGCACCAGTGTACATTTTTCTTGCAGAGAGCATGCAGCGACGGGGACTACCAGCCAGTGGCTGGGCATCACGGGAATGTTCCTGCTTTGCGATGTATTCACCCCACTTAAGAAAGCTAATCCACTCCCCAAGTCTGCTGTGCCACCTCCTGCTTCTCCTTTATTCTTACAGATATGGGAGCTCAAAGAAGACAATCTGGGAAACTCAGGTTTCAGCAAGCTATGCATATTATAAGGGTGAATTCTCCCTCCCTCTACCCTCCCTTGCAAAAAAACCTCCCTACTTAAATTGCAAACCTTGGAGCCAACACGTCTGGCTCTAGCTGCCTCATCATTCATAACCTTGTTATGCAAATAAAACAAAGAAATTAGAATTCTAGTCGAACCCTTATAAATCAAAGTAGTCCCCCCAAAAAGCATTCCTAAGTGATGGACACTATGTTACAATGCATCCCTATTTTGTGTTTGCTATCAGTTTTTGAGCAATTCAGCTGAAGAGAAGCAAATGAGTTAATGTTTGTCTTAATATTTCTAATTTCTTTGTATTTGGTGTATGCATTCTTTGTAAAATATTCCTCAAATGATGAGAGTGGGTCAAGCCATGGCCCTAAATGACAAAAGCAGAATCAAAGTTGGAAAAGTAGAGATTTAAATGAACCCACAGAGCCTTGAACAACGGAAAAAATACCTTTCAGAAACTTTATTTATATTATTGCTGGAGGCCTGAGCAGTATCACCTCGGCTATTTCAGAGAATGTGCTGCCACCTCCTCACAGAAAGTCGTGCTGTTCAGCCCTCTTAATCTTACTGAAAGCCTCCACGAAATGTAAATATTTATGACTCACAAGCTGTACTTCCCTCGCCCTGTTCAATATTATTCTCCCACAGAACACTGGGTTTCTTTAAGGTAGTTGTAGGGCCTTGTCTCAGAGAAAAACAAGAATTTTTAAGAATCTTACTGCTACTTGCTCCAAGAGGGCAAATGATTGTTCTGAATTTCCCTCAGGGAAAGATTTATTGAAATAAAAAGTCAGAGTCTTACTAGCACATTGGCCAAACAGGCATTTTTCCAGGAGCTCCCATTACTAGAACAGTGAATGGTAGTAGGGGGGAGATGTAAAATGTCAGGTGTGTGGTACGTGGAAAAGTTTCCATGGCCAAAGTCATCTCTCCTGTTGGTCCTTTAGAACTTAGACCAAAGTACAGCTTCTAGAGAGCTCTTGCTCAGTTCCTATACATATCACAGACTGGGTCTAATAGAAAAGTCTGGGGAAAAAAAAGTCAGAAGACCTGTGTTCAAGTCCCAGTTTCACTCAGTTCCTAGCAGCGTTACACTGGAAAGGAACAATGTCTCCAGCCTCATCTGTAAAACAGAGAATATGATTTGTTCTGCTTACTTGTCAGGGTACTTATGGGAATTCAGTGGGCTAATGAGTGTAAAAGTGTTTTGAGAACATTAAGAGATTGACAAATATTTTCTAAGGAGAAGTACGATAATAAAATCCATCAGTGGAAATAATCTTTTAAGGTTTGATGATATAGAATTATCATTGCTCCACTCCATAGATGTCATGGGTTTACACCATTATGCTAATCCACATAGTGGAATATTGTGGAATTCACAAAGTTGAACTCATCTGTTGCCTTCTATTTTCATCACATTCAAATATGATACATTCCTAAAGAGAGTATAGGATTTGCTTGAGAATAAGATGCCTTACATGGATCCTCCTTCCATGCATTTTCAAAAATGCCTTCCTGGAAGATTAGTTTAAGATTTTAGAAACATAGAACATTAGAAATGTATAGGTTGAAAATCTTCTTACATAGGTACAGCACTGTGACTATAAAATTCTAGAAGATAGAAAGAGTATGACAATACAGATGCAGAGTAGAGTCCCAGGCTACTAGATAAATGATTATTTAGCATCTATTTATGAAGGAAGCTCATGTTCAACATACCTATAAAAAATGAATCAGCAGGTTTTTATGTTATTCGACTGAAATAAAATGGAAAAAGGTACAAGCTGTATGCAAATTTGTGTCAATTTAAGGAACATAAGCATGGCTATTACATCATTAAGTGCTCAGAATTTTCTTTTTAGCATGAACCATACTAATAAGGAAATAAAATGAATGTTTCAGCCAATAGAGTTAAAAAATAGTTTAATGGCTCTCAGAATCCAAAACTGAGTACAAAATATATTTCAGGGTTTAGCTGATGGTAAGAGAAGAGTCAAAATACCTTGACCTGAACTCCAGGACCACCTATTTATCTTATTTGGTTTGTGCCATGGCAAGCTACCTAAACTTCCTAAGACTCCATTTCACATCAGGATCATTTCACAAATTTGTTGAGGATCAAATGAAATGCAGGATCTTAGACTTCTGCCTCCAGCCAGGATGCAATAGCTTCTAATGTCTTAGAGGAACAATTACACAATCTGAATAAGATGAAAAACACAACCCTTTTTAAAGAGTATTTACCTGAAATCCAAGGTAAGCAATCAAGGCAGCTGGGACTTGAGGGATCACCTTCCCAGAGAGAGGAAGAAACACATGGAGACGAGTTCCATATTTGTCTGCAGTTTACTCAGGAATTTGCCAATTCTCTGTGTACTGGGAGTGGAAGCTGAGTGGAATGCAATGGGCTAGAGCTTGCAACAATTTCAATGAGTTGGGAACACAGAGACTGGAGTTCTGAACTTCCAAGTAACCTGAGATTTGAAGGACCAAGATTCAAGAGAAGCGAGCCCAAACTTCTGCGTGTAATTTCTTCTTCAGACATTTGCCAATTCCTAAACTGTGCCATGTTCAAGCTGACACACCAAGAAATCAAATGGAAAGCAACACCTAGGAAACCAAAATGCTGAGCAAATGTATCAGTTGTCTCAATATAGGTAGGAGTTCAGGTAAATAACCCAGGATTTCTACTGAGACCCCAAAAGCATTATCTCTGCTCTAGAAAACATAGTAACTGCATCCAAGGAGTAAAGGCAAACAAAAAATAGATCAGTTCTAACAAAGCCTAAAACCCAATATTGACTAAAAGGTTATCTGTTTATACTTCATCTACCTGCCAGGGGAAAAAAAAATTAGTTTCTTTCTGGAAGCAGGTAAATCATCCAGGGTTTCTACAATATTTCATATACAATCAATACAAACTACCAAATATGTTACAAAACAGGTCAAAGTGGTCAAAGCCAAGAGAAAAAAATAACCCAAAGATCAACTCATTGGGTATTCCAATATTACAATTATCCCATGGAGATTTTGAAATAGCTGTAACTAAAAAGAAAATAAGTAAAATACAGGAAGCTTCGCAGGATAATTGGAATTTATTTTTTTTAAATGGACATACTGAGGGATGCCTAGGTGGCTCAGTCAGTTAAGCATCTGCCTTCAGCTCAGATCATGATTCCCAGGTCTTGAGACTGAGCCTCACATTGGCCTCACTGCTCAGTGGGGAGCCTGCTTCTCCCTCTGCCTGCTGCTCCCCTTGCTTCTGCACATGTTCTATGTGACAAATAAAATCTTTAAAAAAAAAATGTTCACACTGAAATTGAAAGTGTGATAACTGAAATTAAGAATTCAATAGGCATGTTTAATAAAAAAGTAGCCAAAGGAAAGAGTAAATTAAAAAAATAGGTTATCCCCAGTCAAAACCCACCAACTTATTTTATGGCTATCAATAAATTGATTCTAAAGTTTACATGGAGAAGTAAAAGACCCAGAAAAGCCAATATACAGTATTGAAGGAAAAGAACAAACTTGGGGTACTGATGTTACCTTATTTCAAGAATTACTATAAAGCTACAGTAATCAAGACAATATTGTATTGGCAGAAAAACAAATAGATCAGTGAAACGACAGCCCCGAAATAGACCCACATTAATAGAGTCAACTGATCTTTGCTAAAGAAACAAAGACAATAAAACGGAACAAAGACAGTCTCTTCAACAAATGGTGTAGGAACAACTGGACATCCACAAGCAAAAAAAAAAAAAAAAAAAAAAATCAATCTAGACACAGACTTTACACCCATCACAAAAATTAACTCAGAATGGAAAGTAAAACATGAAAAAACATGAAACAATAAAACTCCTAGAAGATAACATAGGAGACAACCTAGGTGACCTTGTGTTTGGCAATAAGTTTTTAGCTAAAACACCCAACACAGAACCCATGAAAGAGACTATTGACAAGTTGGACTTGGTTAAAATGAAAAACTGCTATGTAGAAGACATTAAAAAAATGAAAAACAAGCCATAGACCAGGAGGAAATATTTGCAAAAGACATATCTGACAAAAGACTAGTAAGCAAAGTATACAAACTCTTAAAACTTAACCGGAAGTAAACAACCTGATTTTAAAATGGGCCAAAGACCTTAATAGACACCTCACCAAAGATGATATACAGATGGCAAATAAGAATATAAAAAGTGCTCCATATTATGTCATCAGTGAACTAACTACAAGTTAAGACAGCGAGATACACTGTACATCTATTTGAATGCCAAAATCTAAACATTGACAACACCAAATGTTGGTGAGGATATAAAGCAACAGGAACTCACATTCATTGCTGATGGAAATGTAAAATGATATAGCCACTTTAGACGTTTTTACAAAAATAAGCACATGCTTTTTTTTAAGATTTTATGTATTCATTTGACAGAGAGAGAGAAAGAGCAAGCACAAGCAGGAGGAGCAGCAGGGAGAGGGAGAGGAAGAAGCAGGCTCCTTCCTCAGCAAGGAGCCTGATTCCGATTCAGGGCTCTATCCCAGGATCCTGGGATCATGACCTAAGCCAAAGGCAAACGCTTAGCTGACTGAACCACCCAGGCATCCCCAAAATAAGCACATTCTTACCATACAACCCAGCAATTTTGCTCCTTAGTATTTACCCAAAGGAATTAAAAAGCTACTTCCACACAAACCCTGTGTGTAGATGGGTATAGCAGCTTTATTCATCACTGCCAAAACTTGGAAGCAACCAACGTGTCCTTCAGTAAGTAAATAGATAAATTGTGGTTATCCAAACAATGGAATATTATTCAATGCTAAAAAGAAATATGCTATCAAGCCATGAAAAGATGAAGAAACTTAAATGCATAATACTACTTGAAAGAAGCTAATCTGAGAAAGCCACATATAGCAGGATTCCAAGTGCGTGACATTCTAAAAAAGGCAAAACTGTGAGACAGTATAAAGATCAATGGTTGCCAGGGTCAGGGGAGGGAGATGAAGAGACAGAACACAAAGGATTTTCAGGGCAGTGAAATTACTCAATGATATTATAATGATGGATATAAGTCATTTTATATTTGTCCAACCCACAGAGCAACACCAAGGGTAAACCCTAAGGCAAGCTATTGACTTTGAGTGATTATGGTGTCTATGTAGGTTCATTCTTGGTAAAAATTGTACAACTCTGGTAAGTGATACTGATAATGGGGGAGGCATGCATATATGGGGGGGCAAATGATAGGGAAACCTCTGTACCTTCTCGGTTTTATTGTAAACCTAAAGCTGTTCTCAAAAGATAAAGCTTTAAAAAAATAAGTTTTTGGAAAATATCAAGGTTAAAATGAAGAGGGGAAAAATAAAAGGTGGGAAATACAGAAAAGTACATATAGCACATATAAGAAATATATTTGGGATCTCAGGAGAGGAAAGAAAGAATGGAACAAAAGCACTACTGAATGAGATAATAGCCAAAATTTTCCAAAAATGACCAACATCAACAAGGCACAGATTCAAGAAACTCCAAGCAGGATCAATATACATGAAACCACACTTTTAGTACATTATAATCAGACTGCTATAAAGACAAGGAACAACCCCTTAAAACAGTCAAAGGGGAGCAAATATATATCATCTTCAAAGGAACAACAACTACACTAACAGAAGACTTCTCAATAAAAACAACCAGAACACAAAAACATAAAGGCAAATTTAAAGAGCTGGGGAGAGTGATGGACAGGGAACCAGACAACCTAGAAATCTATGTCAAAAGTGAAGGTAAATAAAATGCAGAATGTAGAAGTAATGAATGCCAAAGTACTGTAGAAACACACAGAGAGAGGAAAGTAAATGGATGCTGATTTTTAAAATCTTCTTCTAGAAAAATACAATCGTAGTTGACAGTTATGAATTCAGTATCTTCTGGGCTCGCTATATAACTTATTCTCTTAGGTAACTGCAGATTAGGACCTTGTTATGGGCCAGACTTCCCACAAAGAGGTACCTTTAGAAATAAGAGGAACTATTTGAGAAAGAATATGTGAATGAATTATCAAAAATCCTACACTATAGTTAAAGTTCATTTGAGCTGCTATAACAAAATACCATAGACCGGATGGTTTAAACTGCAAATATTTGTCTCCCACAGGTCCTGGAGGCTGGGAAGTCCAAGACAAAAGCACCAGCAGATTTGGTGTCTAGTGAGAGCCTGCTTCCTCGCTCATGGGCATCTCCTTATTGTGTACTCACATGGTAGAAAGAGCAAGTGAGCTCTCTAGGGTCTAAGAGCACTAATTCCATTCATGAGGGTGCTACCTTCCTGAGCCAATCACCTCCCAAATTTTTTACCTCCTAAAACTAACACATTGGGAATTAAGATTTCAACATACGAATTGGGTGAGGCAGCAACTATTGCCGTGAAATTTAGATTAAAGATGGTTCAACCAAGATGTA
Source organism: Ailurus styani (assembly GCA_002007465.1). Taxonomy (NCBI): domain Eukaryota; kingdom Metazoa; phylum Chordata; class Mammalia; order Carnivora; family Ailuridae; genus Ailurus; species Ailurus styani. The sequence goes on along the minus strand of LNAC01000068.1, from coordinate 657,015 downwards.
TTGCTTTTAAACCCATAATTCTACATTGAAGTTGATTTTTACTCCTTGCCCCTGTCACAGCCTCTACTCCCCAGTTAAAAGCTGTAATTAGGTCCAATAACCAAACAATACACAAACATAAAAATAAAATATTTAAGGTATTGCTAAAATCCTATAGGGATGACAAATGCTTTAAGATGCAGATTATAACCATTATCTGTTATTGAGAACCCCTTGTTGCTTTTTTTCTGAACTTCTGAATTTTCTATGAAAAGCTGTTATAGTATAAATATTTTGATTAACAATTACTAAGTATTTGTGTATATTGGCAAAGGGTGGTAAATTGAGGACCTGCTGATTCAAGTACCTAATATACACCAGACAGTGGGCTGAGCACTTCACCTGAAGATGTTATTCCCAATCAAAACCCGGTTTACCAGTGTACTCCACAGATGAGGTCATTTTTTTCTCAAAACAATCCTATCAAATATTATGATCTCTATGTTAAAAAGATAGAAATTAAAGCAAAGAGAGTAAATTTTTCAAGGTTGCACAGCTAGAAACTGACAAAGTCAACAAAACAGTACAAAAATGTTAAAATTATTTGTGGTTTGCAATTAGAAATATTTAAGAAAATCACATGCTTGATATATCTACTAATCGACATGTGAATCTTCAGGTAGAGTAGGCATTTTGAATACAAGGATCTTGGGACAGAGCCTTAATTTTTCTCAAGTGGATTGGTCCAATAAAAATTTTTATAAAAATGAATATTTTCCATAATCATGCAGCCAAGTGCAATAGCCATAGTCATATGTCACTATTAAGCACTAGATGTGTGGCTAATGTGACTGTGGAATTGATTTTTAAATTTAAATTTGACTGTATAATTTAAGTAGCCACATATAGCTAGTAGCTGCCATATTGGACAGTGCTTTTGTAAAGCATTTGGGTATCCTTAAGAAAACTGTAACAATATTACTAGAAAGTTCAACATTTTATGGCTTATCAGATATACGTGGACTGGACTGTAGTCTTCAAAATACACCCTCAGAGTCAATTACCAAGTCCCTGTGTGTAACTAATTTTAACAGAAAGAAAAAGACCTTCAACTTCTGGAAAAAAGAAAACATGTTCTATACATACAACAGTGTAAACTCTGTTCTGAATCAACCCCTTTGATATAAATGTCTCAGTTTGAATCAGCTATGTCATTTAATATAGAGATAAATAGTACAAAATTATGTATAATAACATAATAGATTTATAATAAATGATATTACTATAAATTATCAATTTTTACTATAAGTATATAATATAATATAGTGTAATATAATATTTATAACATGAAATAAATAAGAGTTATTTCTACTATTAAAAAAATTAAAGAAATTATTAAAAAATGACAGTTGGTAATAAAGTATCAAAAAGAAACAAAGTGAAACCTTCAATAGAAAGAAAAAAAAAGTTCCCAGAAAATATTGTATATTTCCCAAATCACTGAGACAAAGACTCAACAGGACACTAATCCTGAATGACTATAGAGAGATGACCTCTGCTGTGACCTTCAGAGGGAGAAAGCATTCTAGTGATGCCCTAAGTAAAAAAAAGCATGGATCTTTCTTTTCATCCTGCTTTTAACCCTGCTGATTTTTTTCTCAATCTTGTGAACCATTAGGAGCTTTGAATTCTCAAAAAATTAAAAATAGAGTTACCCTATGACCCTGCAATTGCACTACTGGGTATTTACCCCAAAGATACAGATGTAATGAAAAGGAGGGCCACATGCACCCCAATGTTCATAGCAGCAATGTCCACAATCATCAAACTGTGGAAAGAGCCAAGATGCCCTTCAACAGACGAATGGATAAAGAAGATGTGGTCCATATATACAATGGAATATTATGCAGCCAACAGAAAGGATGAATACACAACTTTTGTATCAACACGGACGGGTCTGGAGGAGATTATGCTGAGTGAAATAAGTCAAGCAGAGAAAGTCGATTATCATATGGTTTCACTTACTTGTGGAACATAGGAATAAAATGGAGGACTGTAGGAGAAGGAAAGGAAAAGTGAATTGGAGAAAATCGGAGGGCAAGACAAAAGATGAGAGACTGTGGACTCAGAAATAAACTGAGGGTTATGGAGGGGTGTGGGGTGGGGGATGGGTGAGCCTGGTGGTGGGTATTAAGGAGAGCATGTATTACATGGAGCACTGGGTGTGGTGCATAACGATTGAATCAATTGGATCAGTGAAAAAATAAAATTTAAAAAAATTTTTTAAAAAAGTATCTTTGTATTTGAGGTCCAGCTCTGATTAACTTCATGACCCAACCAAGTCACAGTTTCTCTCTCCCAAGTCATTTGCCTAAGAAAAAAGGCTGGTCAAATGGATGACTAAGGTTGATTCTGGCTCTGACACACTAGGTCTCCAATAAATGCCTCCCTTGTTCTTTAAAAACTTATGCCTAACCCAGCTTCTACAAATCAAGCTGATGTATTGTACGTATGTAAGCACAACATTTGCCTGACCTGGTATGCAAAATCTGAGTCACGTCTACTCGTGTGAAACTTGAAAATCTCTTAAAACAGGTTTTGAAGACAGGTCTTCACCTAGTATGCATTTTCAAAAGTCTGTTCTTTTTCAAACCCTTTCCTGGGATGAGGTGGTAGTAGGAGCAGTGTGCTCCACAAATGTGACTCGTTTGCAGTTCATCCTATAAAGTGAGATGATCTATGTCATCTCTATAGTCCCTGGTTTCAGGGTCATAGCAGCTGGTTATGTCTGAAAAAAGTGCCAAGCTTAAAACAGTGAGCTTGCAATGATTTACACACTCCCTTTCATTCCAAAACTCATTAAGTTGTTAAGTATATTGTAAAAGTTCATCAAATAGTTATTCTTCCCATACACGTTAAGATCAGTGGAGACTGAACTTCCTTCTCCCCGCCCGTGTACACACATACATATTAAACCATTTATGACTGCTTGGGGCTGATATGAAGCAATTCTTGTCCTTGACGTTGTTATCCATTCTTTGGACAGGTTCTCATATTGACATCTCTCATACAATGGAACAGTGAATTTGAGGCCATGTTTCCCTTAGGACTATTAAATCTTAAAATTCTAGACATTGACCAAGAGTGTGGCAACAGTGCCAATTGGCAAAAATCAAAGAAACCATAACTGAATTGGTCCAAACACATGTGTCCGGAAGAGACCCTCAAGACCTTTTTTGCATGTAAGCACTCTTAGAAAATTTACAACCGACCTGTCCTCAAGTTGCTTTGTTTTGGAACAGAGTAAGCTTGGAAATAATTACAGTGACGAAGTCAGTTTCCCCTGGACCTGATCCTTGGCATTGCCAGGAAACTTAATGCTGTTTAAAATGTTGCCAAGAACTGTTGGCTAGACTCTACACAGTTCTTAAAAAAAAAAAAAAAAAAAAAGATCTCTATAGTCATGTAAATCCCTATTGCCTCAAACCCCACAATGGCTAACAATTATTTTGCAATTGACAAGATTTTCAGCACAGTGTGCTGGAATGGCCCTATCATATTCAGAGATCTTAGTCTCTTTATAAGTACTTGGGAGTTCTGCCAGGCAACAGATTTAAGTCATTATTGCTGGACTGCTGGATGGAAATGTAAAGATATATTTATCCACTATTCTGCATTATATAGCCATGGCTACTCAGGGATGGGCAGTACAAATGGGTTTTTCTTTTCATGCTATTAATTATAAATTGGGGAAACCAGAAAACAGATCAATTAAAGCCAAGTTAGCCCTGCTAAAGAAAGTGCTTGGCAATTTCCTTACGAAAACTGTGCAAATATGAAAATGTCAATAAACCTGAAGAGAAAGAAGCTAAATAATGAAAGATAATTTTATTATTCAATGTCCTTTCTAATGTTTAAATAATTAATAAAATATGTTTAATACTTCTACTGTTGGCTCAAGTGTTTTCTTCTGTTAAAACCACAAGGTGCCAAATGTTTTCTTTTCACAGCTTTGTTAACAAGTAAAGGCTAATCTCTAGCAAGATTTGTTTCTATTGGTTTCACAACAAGGTAGCCTTATTGTGTTTCTTCTATATTTGGATCTGTTATCACTTTATGTTACAGTATCTCTCTAGAGTCTATTATCATCAATCACATGTATTAGGATCTGATTTCCTTTTTATAAATCCAGTTCTTTATGTTTTTTAAAGACCACAATAAGGTTTATTTTTCCTTCTTAAATATGCAGACTATGATCAGAGATGGAATTTCTAGGTAGATCAGCAAATAGTTCAAGATGCTGCTGAGTGTCGCATTATAAATAATTTACAGCACATGAAATGTTTAATAATGTCTCCTAAGAAAAATGCAAAATGAACTCTGCATGGTAATATCCCATCCTTGATTCTAAAATAAATACAGGTATTAATATAGGCATTGGTTAAAGATATCACTTCATGGCATGTTTACCAACCTCAATAATGGGAAATTACACCTACACCAGGAAGAAAATTATCTGCCAATAACAGAATATTTGATTTGAAAGATAGAAATGTAATAATTAGATGTATACCCACCTGTCTTCCTCAAAAGCATTTCTCACCTCTAAAATATTGATAATAACTTCAATATACCCATGTAACCTCTGCCCAGCCTTTCTCTATCCAAATAGGATGAGTAAATTAAAAAAAAAGATTATAAATGCTTAATAGATATCTTAGAACTGATTACCACCACAAAGTACAGTTTGAATGAGTGTGAAAATAAATTTAATAGAATGTTCATTTCAGAGAAAGAAAATGATCAAAATGCATCTCTAAGTTTTTAAGAACTCCATCATTTGCCATTTTTGTACATTAAATCCACTCCAGGTGAAGAAAATCTCAAGTAAAATAATTTTGAAAAACTTAGTTTGCCATCCTTGGGATCCATTTTCTGAGATAAACCCAGTAAAGTTCCATTAGTGTCAGTAGAAATCTTGTATCTGATACAAGTAATCAGTAATCATTTCAATTTTATTACTCTTCTGTTATTGAACACACATTTTCTCTTATACCATAAGAAAAAGTTATTCTCAGCCCTACCATTTACTTAGTAGATGATATACAGTATAAGATTTCATTTTATTCATCATTTATTTGTTCAAGCAAAATATGACAGAAGCACCCCACTAGAGACTGGAGAAATGTCAGGATGGCTGAGTGGAAATAGGTGGTAGAAATGACTGATATTAATGCTATTGTGGTTATTAATAAGAAACTTCTCAATGCAGGAAACATCTAAAGGCATGCCTTGGAGATATTTCAGGTTCAGTTCCAGATCACTGCAATAACGTGAGTTAAATTTTTTGGTTTCCCAATGCATATAAAAGTTGTGTTTACACGATAGTATAATCTAGTAAGTGTGCAATGGCACTATACCTAATGTATATACCTTAATTAAAAAAATACTTCCTTGTTAAAGAATGCTAACCATTATCTGAGCTTTCAGTGAGTCATATAATCACTAATCAGAGATCACCATACCAAATAATAAAAAAGTGAAATATTGAAAGGATTACCAAAATGTGACACAGACATGAAGTAAGCAAATGCTGTTAGAAAATTGGCACTAATAGACTTGCCTGTTGTAGGGTTGCCATAAACCTTCAAAAAACCTACCTACAGAGCACAATAAAGCAAAGCACAGGAAAGTGTGGTATGCCTGTATTTGAATACACCATCCATGACAAAATTCAAAGAATAACACTACTCAAGTTTATGAGTTCTCAAAAGATTCTAAATATTGCCAAAATATGATGGCAGTTTGCAACAGACATAGAAAAATTTCACATATGAATTTCTGTATGAGAATCCTAGATAAAGTGATAGCCAGTAATTTTAGGATATATTAAAATGATAATGTAATGAAATTAATAAACTGTTAATAAATGTATTATGATAATAAAATTTTAATTATTAGTAATATACCCAGAATGCAAGGATGGCTTAATGTTAGAAACCTAGTAACTCACATTAGAAGAAAGATACTGTCACTTTTAAAAAATTAAAATAAGGTTGCATGGGTGGCTCAGTCATTAAGCATCTGCCTTCGGCTCAGGTCATGATCCCAGGGTCCTGGGATGGAGCCTAGCATCAGGCTCCCTGCTCAGCGGGAAGCCTGCTTTTCCCTCTCTCCCTTCCCCTGCTTGTGTTCCCTCTCTCACTCTATCTCTCTCTGTCAAATAAATAAATAAAATCTTTAAAACAAATTAAAATAATGATTAAAATTCAATAGACCATTCTAATTTAAAAAAATAAACTCAATGCTATGACCTTCCTTGACTTGACAGATATACATATTTTTCAAAAGCATATTTAATTGTCATCTACTTGATCAACTTCTAGGAATAGTAACTGCTCAGGTTTCACTCAAAAAATAAATTATTGATCATGGATTTATGAATCCTGGCAGATTGCACTGAACAGTAGTCTGCTTTCACCCACTTTTGCTCCAACTTGTTAAATGTATACTTGCTAAGTTCTATGTTCCAAAACCTATTTATATTTGTCATAGTGTGCTATAACATAATTAGATACTACAACAATGAAAATTTAAGTGTCAAAAAAGAGTTGTTTCTGAGAAAATTAAGTTAAATTGTTTGGAATGACCCAGAAGTATGAACCATTAAAAAGTACTTCAGAAAACCATAATGGCTTGGGATAAGATCATACAGTTTATAAGCATTATACAATCATATTGCTACAAAATACCTTAAAATCTCAGTACTTAAAAAAAAATCACAATGTTCTATAGGCATGGTTTATGATAAAGAAAAGATGTAAACTCCAATTAGTAACCCATATTTAAATAAAAACCCTTGATATATAACAAAAATGAAATAGATGAGTGCTTATGTTTAAGCTAAAATACAATCTTTAAGGTATAAATCATTTTTAATGAAAATAGATTAGTATAAAAAGTAGTTTAAAATTTACAATCTAATGGTTCAAAAAAAGATAATGAATCATATAATATGGTAAAACAGTAATCGAATTATTTCCATTAAAGTTAGTAACAAGGCAACAATATCCTTAAAATTACAGTTATTACATTTACACAAAAGAATAAAATATAGATACTAGAAAATAGGCAAAGTTGTCATTTTAAAATATTAAAATTATATTTATAGAAACACTAGCACATATACTATAAATACTATTAGAAAATAGAATTTAAGGTACTGATTGCAAATATATGTACTTATATACATATATATTATTATAGATGTATATATATATAGAAGTTTCTCTTTGCATAAAAAATGGCCAGTTTGAAATTATAATGGATGAGAGATCACACTATTATCTTTAAAAAATTAAAAATTTAGGGATAAGTTTAACAATAAATAAATAAGATACATAAAAAGAAAAGCTTGAATTCTCCAGGGAGAATGAGGATTTTCCAGTCAGTGGCAGTTCATATTTTGAGACTTTCCCACTATTCTAAACACAAAACAATAGTATGTAACATACAAAACTGAAAAATTTCAAAAGAAATAGCCATGTATACACATACACACCAACATATACATACACAAAAAGGTAAGCATCACCGTAGAGCAGAAATAAAACAGAAATCCAATGCAATGCAAGACTCTTGTCTCCTGAGATGGGATTCCAGAAGCAAGCAGAGACAATTATGAATTCATTTCTTCCAGCATACTAAGCACTAAAGGTGACCCGCTTCAGGTAGAGTATTAGACCCAGGCTCTCTTTGTGAAAAGAGGAGCTAAAACAAGATTCACCCACACATGAATGGACATTAAAAGAAGCTAATATGGGCGCCTGGGTGGCTCAGTGGGTTAAAGCCGCTGCCTTCGGCTCAGGTCATGATCCCAGGGTCCTGGGATCGAGGCCCACATCGGGCTCTCTGCTCAGCAGGGAGCCTGCTTCCTCCTCTCTCCTCTCTCTCTGCCTGCCTCTCTGCCTACTTGTAATCTCTCTCTCTGTGTCAAATGAATAAATAAAATCTTTAAAAAAAAAAAAAAATAAAGTCTTACTATGAATCCATATTAATTAAACCTATGTGGTATTGGTGTAAGAACAAATATATATATATATATANAAAAAAAAAATCTAAAAAAAAAAAAAGAAGCTAATGTTTTTTTTTTTATTGGAAAGAAATGAGAAGCTGATCACCAAAAAGATCTAAAAGAAACAGACCAATCTTATAACCATCACCCTACCAAGTGGTCTTTAGTTTTGCTGACTATATCGGGAATGTTGCCCAATGTCATCATGAGATGGAAGCTTGAGCCAACAATCTAAGACTGGTTGTAGACTGGTCAGTCCCAGAACACAGAGTTGAAATAAATAAAAACCCAATAAATAGGAGGGGTTAAGTAGAAGGAAAGAGAAAATAATCTACTCAAAGTGAATTTATAAATAAAAATTACAAAACGTACTTGTTTGTTCATCTTCAATATGCAGGTAAAGCAGAATTGTAAAAGCAGAATTCTTAAGAAACAACCAGAGTACAATGTTTACATGCTGCTTTCGGTTTTAAACTCGTAGTTTCTCATCAGAACCCCATTTTCTGAAGTTCCTTAGGTCAGCTCTTATCCACCCCTCCAACCACCACCCTTTTAGTGAAGTTATGTTATGCATCTGTAATGCAATTAGATTAATTTATTACAGCTGGATTCCCTTCCAACTTCCTATAAAATCCTCGTTTATCCTCCTTTTTTTTTAGTTTTAATCACTTCATTTTATATATATTTTTTCTATACAGCATATATTTGGGTCTTATTTGGAAGGCCAAAAAGGAAACCTTTTCCTTTTAATAGCTGAATTAAGCCCATTCACATTTATTGATATGATTGCTATGTCAGGTCTCAATGTAGTCTTACTATTTCATAGTTATGCATGTGTATATTTGCTATTTTTTTCTCTTCAGGGAATATTCAAAAAGTTTGTATTTTTAATTTACTAGCTACCTTTCTATATATATGTTATTTAATGACATTAGTTCCCATTTTCTTATTTAACCTGTCACTCTATCAGTCTTTTTTTTTAGTATCCTTTAACATGTACTGATTGCCTATATAGCAATACGTTTTCTCCTTTTCCAGCTATTTTCATTCTTGTTATTCTGTTTCATCACCAGCATTATATATTGTAGCAATTTATAATATTTGTATATTAGTCTTAAATCCTCCGTCTTTACCTTAGTTCTAATTGAAGATGAAAATTTATACTTTTTAGAATATACAAAATACGTTTTTGCTGAAGAGTTCCCAGCTATTACTTCACCAAAAGAAACTCATCCTTTAGTAGGTTCCTCAAGGAAGGATGAGGAGTATAAAATCCCAATGTTCTTATGTGTTGAAACTGATTTTTTCATAGCCTTGCTATCTGAGGGACAGCTGGCTGGCTATACAATTAGTTTGCGCATTATTTTTTTTTCATTATTTTTTTTCAGTGCTGCTCCGTTTTTGCCTTCCTTTGTGTCCTGGTTTTGAAAAATTTGATTCCAGTCTAATTCTTTGCCTTTATAAAATTCTTCTTTACCCCACCAAAGGCCTAGAGGATTTTATCTTTACCTTTGGAATATAATTGTTTTTCTAGGATATGTCTCAGCATTTATTTTTCTTAGTTAACTTTCCAAGGTAGAGGATGAATATATTCAATGTGTAGGTGAGTCTTCTATTTTCTTATTTTATTTTATTTTATTTATATGACAGAGAGACACAGCGAGACAAGGAGCACAAGCAGGGGAAATGGGAGAGGGAGAAGCTGGCTTCCCACCCAGCAGGGAACCTGATGCTTCTTAACCACCTGACTGCTAAGGAACACTTCTCATTCCTTTGCTTTTTTTCCTCACTGCAGAAGTTATGCATTTTGAGGAGCACCCATTCAAATCAAGTTTAAAATTAATGTAATTCCTATCAAAATACCAACAGTACTTTTGACAGAACTAGAACAAATAAAATTTGTATGGGACCACAGAAGACCTTGAAGAACCAAAGTAATCTTGAAGAAGAAAAAACAGGACGTATCACAATTCCAAATATCAAGACATCTACAAAGCTGTAGTAATCAAAACAGTATGGTTCTCACACAAAAACAGACACATAAATCAATAGAACAGAATAGAGAGTCCAGAAATAAACCCATGATTATGTGGTCAACTCCCAACAAAGAAGGTAAGAATATACAATAGGAAAAAGTCTCTTTGACAAATGCTACTGGGAAAACTGGACAGCTATATGCAAACGGATGAAACTGGATCACTTATTCATACCATATCCCAAAATAAACTGAAAATAAAGACCTAACTGTGAGAACTGAAACCATAAAATTCTTAGAAGAGAGCACAGGCAGTAATTTCTGACATCAGCCATAGCAACACTTTTCCAGATAGATTTCCTGAAGCAAGGAAAACAAAAGCAAAAGTGAACTGTTGGGATTACATCAAAATAAGTAAAAATAAAAAGCTTCTGTACAGTGAAGGAAACATTCAACAAAACTAAAAGATACCTACTGAATGAGAAAAGGTATTTGCAAATGATGTATCTGATAAAGGGCTAGTATCTAAAATATTTACCGAACTTCTACAACTCAACACCCAAAGGCAATTAAAAAATGGGCAGAAGACATGAACAGACATTTCTTCAAAGAAATGACTGACAGATACATGAAAAGATGCTCAACATTGGTCATCAGCAAGGAAATACAAATCAAAACCACGACGAGGTATCACCTCACACATATCAGAATGGTCAAGCTCAACAATACAAAAAATAGAGTTGGTAAGGAAGCAGAGAAAAAGGAATTTTCATGCCCTGTTGGTAGGAATGCAAATTGGTACAGCCACTGTTGAAGACAATATGGAGGTTCCTCACAAAGTTAAAAACAGAATTACCACAAGACTCAGCAATTTCACTACTGGGTATTTACCTAAAGAACACAAAAACACTAATTCAAAAGGACGTATACCCCTCTATGTTTATTGCAGCATTATTCACAATAGCCATGCTATGGAAACAGCCCAAGTATCCTTCAGTTGATGAATGGATAAAGACATGGTATGTATATATAATGGAGTATTACTCAGCCATAAAAAAGAATGAGATCCTGCCATCAGCAACAACATGGATAGATTTAAAGGGGATGATGCTAAGTGAAATAAACCAGTCACAGAAAGAAAACTGCCATATGATTTCACTCATAAATGAATTTAAGAAACAGAACAAGTGAACAAAGAAGAGACAAGACCAAAAAACAGCCTTAAATATAGAGATATTTACCAGTGAAGAGGTGATTGAGGAAATAGGTGAAATAGGTAAAGGGGATGAAGAGTACACTTATCATGATGAACACTGAGTAATGTATAGAATTGTCAAATCACTATATTGTTCATCTGAATCTAATATAACACTATATGTTAATTATATGGGAATTTAAAAATAAAAAATAAAGCCTGTTTAATTGTATCTATCAGTTTAAATTGAGCCTGGCTCTTTAAATCAGAGGAACTCTAAAGTCTCTTTCCTGTAGCTCTTACTCTGATATTGGCAAACACCTTTCCAGGTTTTTGTTTGTTTGTTTGTTTTCCTGCAGATTTAGGATAGACATATTTTTGGTAGGCATTCCAAATTATCATTATAGTTTGCTGATTGCCCCCATTTTTTTTTTCTCCTTGCAATTTCCCTCCACCTGCCTTTGCCCACCGCTAGCTTGTGGTTCCTGGGACAAGGTGGCAGTGTGAAAGATTGCCCCATGGAATGTGGTCATTTTTGCTATTCAGGGACCATCATTTTGTAGTTTCAACATATTCTGCCTGCAAATTATGATAAGGGCATGGTATTGGATAGAACTCACTTCCGTTTTCTTATGGTTTGAGGAGAAAAGTTTTTCTAGATTTTAGCTATGGCTGCCACAGTTATCCTGAACTACATAAATATGCAGTAAAATATTCCTGAATATAATGATTCAATAGTACAATGAAGACAATCTTCCTAATTTATAATTTCATTGTAGTCCCAAATTTCCAAAGTATTTGGGAATTTATTTGTTTTGTGGTATAGATTTTTAAGGTGGGGATAAGAAGACAAGTTATTTATTTTATTTTTTAAAGATTTATTTATTTATTTATTTGACAGAGAGAGAGATCACAAGTAGGCAGAGAGAGAGAGGAGGAAGCAGGCTCCCTGCTCAGCAGGGAGCCCGATGCGGGCCTCGATCCCAGGACCCTGAGACCATGACCTGAGCCGAAGGCAGAGGCTTTAACCCACTGAGCCACCCAGGCGCCCGAGAAGACAAGTTATTTTAAAGATCACTTGTAAAAATGAATGAAGCTGGTCATGGAAGTATATGTGAGTGGGTAAAAATAGGGATGAAAAGCTGGCCTTATTTAGTATCCCAAATATATACCATAAGATGAATTTTAAAAAATGTGGTACTGGTCAAGGGCAGATAGGCAGGCCAATGAAACAGAATGGAGACTTCGGAAATAACTCAAATACATAGTGCATATTGGTACATGAAAATATATCAATTAAAATGAGAAAGGAAAAGAGAAATCTTTAATAAATACTGCTAGGAGGTTTGCCAGGTTATATAGGCAAAAACAAAACTAGAACCCTACATAGCCACATATATGAACATTATTTTAAGATCATTAAATTTCCAAATGTAAAGATTAAGCAAATAAATAAAACTACTATAAGAATCCATGGAAAATTCTTCTTTATACTAGGGTGGAGAAGGCCTTGCTAAGTATCCATTAAAATTCAACAGATATAAAGTTACCCATCAGTAAAATTGACTATATATTAATATGCATAATTTCTGCATAGTACCTAATACCATAAAGTCTAAAGACAAATAACTGGGAAAAATACTTGAACATAGCAATGGACTAGTTCCTTTAATATAGAAAGATCTTACTCAAACTGTTGGGGGAAAAAGTAGAAATGTTTACACAGATCTGAGTAAACCATTCACAGGAAAAAAAAAAAGGGTAAACTAACATAGCCAAAGATGTTCAACTCAAACTGAAGACAAAGTTTCACACCTATGGGACTGACATGCTCTAGGATTTGTTCAACTCTCCAATTTTCACCCACTTTTCACTTTCTGGGTTGACCCAACCACATCCAGGACTTCAATTAACACCTGCCTGCTAGCCAAATACTCATCTCTGATGTCTCCAAAAGTTCCAGACCCCAACGTCCTCCTCCCCACATCTTAATAGTTACTAAGTCCTGACGGTTCTACCTCCTTAGTATCTCCTTAAACTAATGTTTTCCAGATAGAAGATCAATAGTTTGGAACATTTGTAAAAGAAAATATTACTAAATGAAAGCAGTCAAACTGAAAAGGCTTTATACTGTATGATCCCACCTACAGGGCATTCTGAAAAAGGGAAACTATGGATCAAGTGAAAAGACTGATGGTTGCCAGGGACTGGAGAAGGCAAAAGAGAAACAGGTGGAGTACAGGGAATTTTTAGGATAATGAAACTATTCTATGTAATGTATACCTAAAGGTGGTATACGTAATTATAGATCTTTTAAAAACTGAATGTAGAATGTGCAACACAGAGTGCACTTCAATGTACTCTATAGACTTCGGTCTATTTTTAAAAATACATAATAGTGTTAGTGTATCCCCAAATTCCTATGCTGAAGTCCTAACCTCCAGTACCTCATATTGTGACTGTATTTGGAGACAAGGCCTATAAAGAGGTAATTAGGGTAAAACGAAATCACATGGATAGGCCCTAATCCAATATGACTGGTATCCTCATAAGAAAAGACTAGGACACAGACATTCAAGAGGGAAGACTCTGGGAGGACACTTGGAGAAGACTGCTATCTATACACAAAGGAGAGAGGCTGGGAACAGAGGCTTCCTTGTGGCCCTCATAAGAAATCAAATCTGTTGACACCTCAGTCTCAGACTTTAAGCCTCCAGAATTGTGAAAATTCACAATTCTTTTGTTTAAGGCACTGAATCTACTGTATTTTTTAGAGCAGCAAACTAACAGTGTAGCATGGCATACAATAGGAAACAGAGTGCATCTACAGGTGATAGGAGTAGGTCCTGTTCAGTTAAATGTTAGTTTCAGGTGTGGGTGTGTGGGCACATTGCCTGTGTGAACTGTCATGTATGCGTATTTCCTAACACAGGTCTAACCAGGAAAGTTTGGAAAATACTGATCCACATTATTTTTTTATTCTTCTTGATTACCAATTTAGTCTTTCATAAATTCTTACTGGGATTACCTCAAAAGTTTCCCACATGATCTCTGTGTTTATTCTTTTATTCAACAAATATTCATGTGAACAAAAATTCACAAAAATTATTGTGTGCCAGATGCGGATCAAGGCCCTGGAGATACAGTGGTGAATAAACAGACCTGAGCCCTGCTCCCATGCATTCATAGTCTAATGCCTCCGCCGCCATGCTTGGTCTCCATTCCCCATTCCCCAACAGCCTGAGAATAACCCTTCTGAAACACATATTTGATCACTGTCCTCTGCTCAACACCCACCAGTGGCTTGCCAAGGTATTCTGTGAACACTGCAAACTCTCCCAGCTCATAAGAGAGATTTTATGACCTCGTGCCTGCCTGTAATCCTGGAACATCTTTCATAGCTCTCCCCTATCCCCTATGTTCTGGATGTATTATTCCATGATATACATTATACTTCACCAAACAGGACGTCTCTCAGACTTTTATGCCTGTGCATAAGCTTCAGCTTCAGATCTTCATTACCCCCAATCACTCAGGTAACTCCCAGTTACACTTTAGGTCAACTATACATTACCATTTCTGCAGCCCCCTGCTTCTGACTTCTTCCCCCTTCTCCTTCAAAAAACTTCACTGACCACCCTTATCTAAATTAGCAACCTGACCACATCACATTGTCTATTTTTTGCCTGTCTATTTAGCTTTGTGAGTTCACCGAGTAATAATTTTGTTTCTTTCCTTGCTTTTGCACATGTTAGCACATTTCCTGGAACATAAATGAATGAGTGAATAGAGGACGGATGGATGGAACGTAGCCATTTATATGGGAATCTTTGCAGTCATTAATATAATTATTCATCAAAAATTTGAGAAATGATGATATAATGAAAATTTGCTATGCTACTGGCATATAAGAGAATAGGTAAAAATTATAGAGAAGTATAAATTGTAGTAATTGAAATAAAGAATTTCACTAGACTATCTTATGATTTAGCCTACATTTTGTGAAACATTTTCTTAAAAATTCCTGTTAACAATAATGGAAATGGATTTAAATATTTTAATGATATCTGGGAGTGGATCAGCTTGCTTTCTAGATTCCAAACAATATAGATAAGAGATTTTATCGGAGACTTTCCCCCAAGGGCCAAATAACCTATTATTTCTTAAATATAACTAATTCATAATGTGAATAATGGAATAGAAATTAGAAAAAAAATAACCTCCAATGTAGCAAAATATCACATATATATCATATGTTGTAAATTGGAGTTTAACAATAAAATGTAACCCACCTAGGCAGGGCTTTCCTTATTAGTTAGCTAAAGGTTTCTGTTTATCTGTTGTTATCTAAAGACTATATCCTGAAGATCATGAAAATGGAAGGAAGAGTCCAAGTGCTAGTGTCAAATTCTGCTTAGGTGGCAGTCTCTTCTGATAAATCTGTGCTTTCCAGATACCCACACTTTTATACCAGCGCTCATTTTACATTATTCAAGCAGTGCGGAGGAAGCGAGGAAGGGAGGAAGGAAAAGGGAAGGAAGGAAGGTAAAGGAGTAAAAAATATGACCATCCTATAGCCCAGATATCCCTTTCTAAAACTGAAACAAATTTGTACTGTTTTATCACATTTAATCTTTGAAGAAAGCCAATTGCTCTTAGCCCTCAGAATGGAACATGTGGTGATGACTGTGCCTATCATTTCTGCACCCACTAGACAGAGGAACCGAACATGTAAAGAACACAATCCACACAATCTTCCATTGTTTCTCACAACTCATTCATGTTTATGGATAGTTGCTGTGTATCACAATTTACACCCCACCCCGCAAACTTCAGGAAATATGTTAGAACTTGACAGTCGTGAAACAATCTCTGTACCTGAGTGGGACCTATTGATGTAGTCTGCACAGATCAGTCTTCCAGGAGAGAGAGTGGAGAAAGAAAGTATATCTGGAAGTCAAACGAAAATATCTGGCACACTATTCAAGTAACAAATCATTTTGTAAAAACAAAAAACCAACAACACAAAAACATATAACACATATAACAAATATCAGGTGTGAAGATGGCACTAGGCCCTGAGAATCCATGGGATACCTGAGCAGGCCAAATACCCTTGTCACACTCATTTTTTATTCTACCACCCAGCGCCTCCTAAACCTTCAACATACAGTGGCTCTTGAGTCAAAACTCCCTCTAAATTCAGTTTCTCAAGAAACTGACTGTATTCAAGAGCATGTAGGTCTATTATCTCTCAGCACCTTGTTTCCCATGGACAGGTCTTAGGAGTAGTAAATGAAGCCTCTCCTCCTAAAGTATTCCGAAAAAGAAGGAAAAGTATCATAGGAACTCCCGCTGGTCCCTCATGAGAAAGAACTGAACATAAGCCATTTACTGACGGTAATATTTTATTTCTTTGCTTTACCTCCCATTTGCTAATGAGGAAGCCAAAATTTTGAGAAGTTAAATTTCCCAGAAGAGTTCCAGGGGTCAAGATATGTAGATTCTCTCATTTATTGATACCCTTGGCATATTATATAAATACTCTAAACAGAGTTAGAAAATCATGTGATAGATGAAGTTTAAATGCGTATTACCAAGTGAAAGAAGCCAGTTTGAAAAGGCTACATAGCATAGGACACCAACTATAGGACATTTTGGAAAAGGCAAAACTACAGGGATGGTAAAAGACCAGTGATTCCCAGGACTATGGGGGTCGGGGTGGGGGGGCAAAATGGGATGAACAGGCAGATTTTCAGAGAATTTTCCAAGCTTTGAGACTCTTCTGTATGCTACTATGTGTCCAGTTCTAGGATATGGTGGCCTTAACCTCAGAGGCTTCAAATTTACACATCAGCATTTCCTGCCCTTTTTTTTTTTTTTTTCAACTCGACACCAGTGGATTCTTTATGTTCACTGCTAGGCTTTAATTCTTGCAAGAGAATTATGATTTTTCCCATTTTTTCTCAACTGATTTTTCCCAGAATTCAAGGTTTAGAAAAATACGTATTTTTCCAACAAATTCCGGGAAGCAATTCCTACATGGAATCACTAGCTAAATGATCATAGTTTCTTTTTTGAAGGGAAAGAAAAAAAGAAGAGAGAGGAAGAGAGACTGGGGGAGAGAGGGAGAGAAGGAGAGAAACAGACAGATGGATGGCGAGAGAGAGAGAGAGAGAGAAAGGGAGAGAGAGAAACTGAGGGAGGGGAAGAGAGAGAGACAGACAGACCAGAGCCAGGGGGAAAGGGGAGACCTAGGGCAGGGAAAGAGAAAGAGAGACTGAGGGGGAGAGAGAGAAAGAGACGGACTGGTGGGGGCGGGGGGAGACAGACAGAGGAGACAGACACAGAGAAGAGAGAAAGAAAAACAGATTTCCATAAACTTAGCAAGAAGTTTGCTTTTAATTGCTTTAAAGCTAACCATAACATGTTGAATGGAAAGAATAGAAGAGAGAAGACAATGAAAAGAGGGAATGCAAGAGCCAGAGACTGATTAATAAGCAGAAATCCTCACTGTGATTCAATGCACTGTGACAGACCCTGGGGAAATAACAATGAATACAAGACAGTCCTTACCTTCAAGGACATTGCAGTCTAGATATGATAAAAGCAAAAAGTTATGACAAAGTACGTCAACTGTTGTGATACCAGGATGAGGTCATTTCAGTGGAATCAGAGAAGGAAACAACTGAACATGAAGAAAACAAGAAAATTCTATTAGCTCCTAGAGCTCACTTTGTATTCTTTTCAAAATTAGAGTATCTGGCTTCAGTTGGTTCGTTCTCTCAGCAACATGAGTACCCAAGTATAACCAACAGGGTTCCCAGGATAGCTCTTGCAAGTCCCTTCAGGGCCAAGCTCAAGAGACACAAACATTCAAAACAGCAAGTCTCTTTGCCATTTATCCCCCTGCCCTCCCCCACACACACACACATATTGAAATACTGCTTAACTATATTTGCCCTCTTTCCAGTTCGAAGCTTCTTCCTAACAGAGAAGGAAGCAAATACGTGTATTGAACACCACGTCTGTCACTGCCATCCAGGACGCACCACAAGTGGCCCCCAATTCCTTCTTCTGAGAATTATTCTAGGTTGCCATCCTTCTCAAGTCTCAGCATATTTTGAGCCCAGTATATTCACAACATTTTCCTACAACTTTCAGCCACAATTTTACATTTACCCTTTATTTGGGATGCCTTCCTTTACTTTTCACATGTGGTCTTTAAAAATATCTGAGCTTATCTGTGAGCAGTCACACCGGTCCCCCCACTCTCTCTCCACTCATATACTTCCAATGCCTTTTCTCCTCTGTGGGGTTCTGTGGCAAATGTGAAACCAAAAGGTTTTTCTAGAAATAGCATATTCAAAGTGCCTAGAAGAGTAATTAGCTTGTAGTAGAAACTCAATTATCCACTGTTGTTATTACGTGTTTCTACCTTATTTTAGCTTTGGTTCACTTTGAATCCTTGGCTATGGAATTATAACTTGATTCTCTTTTAACTTTTTGAAGTACACTCATTCGAGAAGGCTGGGAATCAGGTCTGACCAAGTCCACCTCCCTCTTCTTGACCTGTGAAGAGTTTCTCTCATGTCATAGTCACTTCCAATCCAAACTTTTTTTTTTTTTTTTTTTTTTTTTNGGAGAGAGATCACAAGGAGGCAGAGAGGCAGGCAGAGAGAGAGGGGGAAGCAGGCTCCCTGCTGAGCAGAGAGCCCGATGCGGGCCTCGATCCCAGGACGCTGAGATCATGACCTGAGCCGAAAGCAGAGGCTTTAACCCACTGAGCCACCCAGGCGCCCCCAATCCAAACTTCTTGACATAATTCTTTTATCAAGCCATAATTCTTTTATCAAGCCATGTTTTTTCTTATTCACAAGCCCACACTAGAGTTTCATGTTTTCATAATTATTAGATTTATTGTCACCAAGAAAATTAATCATGTACCAACTCCCATTTCAATAGACTTCTAATAATGTGTGGACAGTAATTAAAAATTTGCCATGCCTTTGTATATTACCTCTTTACCAGTTTTGTAATCTTTATCATGAAAACCTCATGTTCATTCTCTGAACCTGCATGCTTTAAACCATTCCACAGAAACATCAGGTCTGCTTTTCTCTTTATATCCTTTCCCCAATCTCTCCACCATTCATCATACCTCTGCTCTATTAGAAATGGATTATTTTAGAGAAAGGATTCTGACCATCCAACAATTCCAGTGTGCACGCACATGTGCAGAAGGGTGGGGTAGGGGGTGTTCCCCACCCCATCAAACAATTTTCAAGCATGAGTGATGTATCCCATAATTCAAATCAATTCTGACACTATCTACCAAAGATAGCATCAGATTCCACAGGTTAAGGGCTCAGTCCCATAAGACGTCCCTCCACTTCAGATGCCAACCTAAATCTCAGGTTTCACCTGTGCTTCTGACCTAGGCTATAAATTAGAGGTTCCAAGAATGCCCTCCTTTGATTACAATTTAAGGGCTCAGTCCTAAGAGACTGCCCCTCACCCGTGTATACACACTTCAGACACCAATTGCAAGTCCAGGTTTTTCTGAGGGAATGGCTATAAATTAGAGGTTCCCAGGACCCCTTCTTTGAGTTTGATTAATTTGCTAGGGTTGCTCACAGAACTCAGAAAAACATTTTACTTACTAGATTACCAGTTTATTACAAAAGGACATAACCCAGGAACAGTGAGATGGAAGAGATGTAGAGGGCAAGATATGAAGAAAGGGCAGAGCTTCCATGCTCTCTCTGAGCACACCACTTTCCACAAATCTCCATGCATTTACCAACTGAAATCTCTCTGAATCCTGGCCTTCTGCATTTTTATGGATGCTTAATTATATAAGCATTATTGACTAAGTCATTGGACATTGGGGATTGAACTCAATCTCAAACCCCTCTTCCCTCCCAGGAGGTGCTGGAGGAGAAAGTTCTGAAAGTTTTGACTTTCTGATTACATGGTTGGCTCCACAGGCAACCAGCCCCCCACCCAAAGTCACCTCATTAACATAACAAAAGATATCTTTATGCTCTCTTCATTCAGCAGATTCCAAGGGATTTAGGAGCTCTTTCAGAAATGGGAACTAAGGCCAAATATATACTTATTATAAATCACATTATCACATACTGTGTATGCCCTTATACTCCATGC
This sequence comes from Ailurus styani, assembly GCA_002007465.1. Taxonomy (NCBI): domain Eukaryota; kingdom Metazoa; phylum Chordata; class Mammalia; order Carnivora; family Ailuridae; genus Ailurus; species Ailurus styani. Next base: position 636,624 of record LNAC01000068.1, on the reverse strand, counting down.
TGTTTGAATAAGCCATATACTTCTCACTGTCAACAGTATATTCCTAAATTCCCTTTAAGTCTCAATGATACATGAGTTTATATTCACCAATCAAAATTAAGTTTAAGTTCTGTTTGCCATTGATCACCTGAGATAATTGCCAGCCCTGATCATCCCTTGTCACTAGCACATCTTCCATTATTGTTCTTTGACCTACAGACAATCTCTGTATTTTACAGCAGCTAGAACATACAGCTTTTCATTTTTTCCAAGAATTTCTCATCTCTACAAGTTTCAGCTTATTTTCACCTGAACAGACCATCCAGTATCAGCAGTCTTTCCAATTTTCACAACACGCACTTCATCTTTCCCAAATTATGGCCAAAGGAATCCATTCTTTGAAAAAGAAATGCTTGGAATATCATGAAAAAAGTCAAAGTTATAGAAATTGTAAAATTAATGGAAGGAAATGTTTAAAATAATTCCAGTTTTCTGTGACTTCAGTTTCCTATTTGTAGACTTTTTAGTACCACATATGGAAACAGCATCTATCTTTGGTTATATAATTGAAACCTACATAAAAGTTATTAGTGGACTTTATTTATGCCAAATTTTTCCCTTGTCTTAGCTATTTCTCAATAAAATTACCTACCAACCAAGTGAAAGTTATGTTAAAGCTTTGTGACAGGAAAATATCAATCCCCACAATGTGCTATTCTTCCTGATCTGGAGGACAGAGTTTTCTTTCTTTCTAATATTTAGAATGGTTTCTCATTGTTTCAGAGATATTCAGACCCCACTCCACAAAGTCTGGTTTCATGCTCAGGATGCTACAAGGGATTCATCCTCAAGAGGTTACACACTGGTTTTGTGTGTGGGTTTTTTGAAACATTCTCTCACTTAGCAACATCTTCATAATTTTAAATCTCCAATTCCCACAGAAACATTTTTCTCTTGTTTCCTTTTAAATCACTTCTCCTATCTTGTTTAAGATAACTTCACTTTTTTTAATAAGCCACAACATACACATATATTCTCTAAATCTTTACCTTCAACTTAAAAGATGGAGATCAGTATACATTTAGAGCTCCTATATTTGTTTCTGGCTTCGGGAAGAAAAATCTAGGCCAATTGCTCTAAGTGATTATTCCCTTTACCAGTTATCTATGGCTATGTAATTACCTCAAAACTTGGTAGCATAGAATAACCATCTATTATTTCTGACAGTTCGTTGGATTGACCGAGCAATTCTGCCACACTTACCTCATTCATCCATGGTGTTGCAATCAGATGGGAATTGAAATGTCTAGAAGCAGTCCACCATGGTACAGGCAATCAGGTTCACTGTTTGTGGAATTTCAAAACAATAAAAATTACTAAAAGTCAGCCTACTTTTGATTATCATCATGTGCCAATATTTCTGAATAGCGTCAGTGATATAATATTCCTCTCCAGGGGAAAACTAATGGTTGCTCATCTTATCCTATTCCAGTTGCTATACAAACTACCACGGACCAGGTAAGTTATAAACAACAGATATTGATTTTTCACAGTTCTGGAGGCTAGAAGTCTGGAGACAAGGGCACCAGCATGGTCAGCTTTTGGTGAGAACCTGCTTCCTGGTTCATAGATATCCGGCCATTCTTCTGTGGCCACAGCAGAAGGGATTAGGGAGCTTTCTCAGGTCTCTTTTAGAAGGCCACTCATCTCATTAATGACGACTCTACCTTCATGACCTAATCAGCTCCCAAAGGCCCCACATCCTAATACTATCACCTTGGAGATTAGACTTTAACACATGAATTTGGAAAGACAGTTTGTAGCATTGTTTGAATTTCTGAACAATGCTGGAGTATTTGAGTTTTAATAATATATACATAAGCTTCAAATTAGTATATTTTATTACATGCCCTTTAATAAAACACTGCATTCTACTGGGAAGTTAATTTAGAGAATTCGCTGCAGTTGGTGCCCCAACACACACAGTGTCAGCTACCCACGTTTAAGAATAATTTCGTAATGATTTGGAATTGTCCAAGCTTTCTTTGTCTGCAGTTTGTACCTCCAACCCTGTGGTACTACATATTCTTGTAAGATTTGAAATTAACAATGATATCAAGTTCTGTTTCCTTGTCTTTACAATCATTGCCCAGTTACTTCTCGGAGATTTTATTTATACAAAAACTTGTTAAAGGTGAGACAAAGTAAGAATTGTCAGGTGTAATGTTTCTGTTTGGTAAACACAATTTTTAATTCATACACAAAATTTTTTTGCTCTATTTGAATCTTTCAAATCGATATGTATTATTTTAATTGCCAATTTTTTAAAAAACTATCAATAAAGTTATGATTGTTATTATTAAAATAATTCTGCCATAGAGGGGAGGAAGCTGTTAAAAAAATTACTTTGAGTGTCAAATCTGCAAGGTACATCATTAGCTGAAAAATTCAAGACACACTCACTTGTAAGTGTGAAGTTGGTGCTGTCCGCTGGGATGCCTGGATCTTTTCCACAATGTTGCTCATTGTCCAGTAGTTAGACAGCTTCCTCACAGGATAATCTCAGGGCAGCATTCCTGGAAGGTGAAGGTGGAAGCTGAAAGGTCTCATAAGACCTAGAAACATAAGTAAACTAATTTCACTTCATCCGCATTTTATTGGTTAGAGCAAGTCATAAGACCAGCTCAGACTCAAGAGATTGGCAAATAAACCCCACCTCTGGATGGGAGGGGCAGCAAGTTTTAATAAAATATACATAGGCTTCCTTCAGGGATCTTTTGTAGTGCAATTTAAACACTCTTTAAGTAAATTACTGTAGAAAACTCATTTATTATCTCTTACCTAGAAATTCTTAGGTTCCTGGTGTGGTAGGAGCTTCTGGAAATCATGCCTTTAAATCTGTCTGGCTGCTCCCCTCACTCCTTTGGGTAATTACTGCTAATTACCTCTAGGTGTTAGCAATTAATACCGATTGACCTCAGCTGCCTACCCCTAGGCTTTGGCATCGTACACACTCATACCCTTGAAGAGCAAATTCTTCAGAATCTCTTGCTTGCCTCCTTGACCTCTTTCTCCATTCTTTTCAGAGCTAAATTCTGGGCAGCTTGGCAGGTGCATGTAGAGTCTGTCTATAAGCTCTCCCATGGGAGAGGATTGTTTTTGCAGCAATCTAGTTTGCCAGTGACAGTAAAAAAAGAGAAGAAGAACCTAATTAATAAGGATTTGATGAGATTTTAGACCAAATCTGACCAAAGCTAGAAGGAACACTTCTCTTCTTCTGAGCTTTCATTGCCCTTTGTGTTGACAATCTTATAGAAAATTCACTTTTAAGTTTTGCTATGCTTACTTGCCCAATGGCAGTCATCTCCCGGTAGACTCTGAATGCCTAAAGTCAGGGTTCACGTTGTCTTCTACCTTGTATCTTTTACAGCATCTTAGTTTGATAACATGGTAAGACTAGTAAATATTTATTGATGAATAAATGAAAACTTTGTGTATTGTTATTCCTGATACACCAAAGGAATTTAAAAGTAGATGCAATTCTTTACCCTCTACACCAGAGAGGTAAATATCATGACAGAAGATCAACTAATCAGGGGAAGCAATAATTATATTTGTGGACTTTGATTTTGTATGTGTATAGTCAAGGCTAATATTTCATCTGCTCAAATTTTAGATCCTCCACAGAAGAAAATCATTATTCCATGTTTCTTGAGGTGTAAATGAAAAGACACAAAACACTTTCATTTCCTGAAGGATCCAATAGAAACAGGAGCATAAAAAATGCTTCCTCCACAGCCACCCTCCGGACCTCTGGACCGTGGCAATCCTCATCTCTGTTCTCTTAGCCTTGTTGCCTTTTCATTTCCCTTAGCTATGTATGTCTTCTAGTCTTTTGTCTGCTGCCCAGAGAATGAGTATTATCTTAATGAATAAATGACCGCTTGAGGAAATGAAAGTGTACAATCAATCTTTTTACAAATCCATCTAATGGTTATTTGCAAAAGTAGTGTGGATACTGAAGCACTACTGGTTTTTAAGAACTCAGCAAGAAAAGAAATGTACCCAAAGATTCAAACTAGTCCTGGTTTGACCAAAGTGAGCTAATTACATAATTCTGTTTTGCTCTACTTAAAATTTGCTTGGTTATTCAATTGTTATTAGCTTCACTTGTTGATATTACTTAACTTAGTGAATCTCATACTTATAACCGAATCACCTGGAGGGCTGTTAAAACACAGACAATAGACCCACCCCCAGAGTTTCTGATTTGGTAGGTCTGGGCTGGGGCCAGTGTCTTCTAGTTTCACAAAGGGATTACAAATTTTCCATGGGCTCCTAAATAATGAGAAAGCTGGAATGGTGGAGAAAAGAGACTACGATGACTTTAGTTCTGCGAACCCCAGACGGTGCTCAGACTTTCAACTTAAAAGTTTTATATAAATTTTCAATCACTTTGAATTGTGGATGAAGTAGAAGCAGCTCTTGTGGACAGGATTATCTCCAGAATAAATATTGGGCCATAACACATTCTGAAAGATTTTTCCTTCCACCAAATCTAACCTCCCCTCAACACTCTTCCAAAAGCCCTTATAACCAGGCCTGTTACCCAGAATCTTCTCCCATCTCTACCCAGCTCCAGGCGCTGCTGTTAAAAAGAAGAAAAGTGTAACACATGAGTGTATCAAGTTTAAGTGAGTCTTTGGCAAAGTGTGGGAGGCAGAGGCCTGTGAGAGTCACACCACATAAAGGGCATTGTGGGATAGGTTCCAATTCAAAGCCTCCTTTCAACGGCTTGAGAATTAATAATCAGGGACATTCAAGAGAGAACAGAGTGCTCCGTAGCTGCAGACCAGTAATAATGCTCTTTCAGGAGTATCGTTGAGATGCATTTATAAGTTTTCCTGCCTGGTTTCAGAGACAGAGAAACATGCTTAATATGGAGCTCATCTTACTCTTAGATATGAATTGTATAATTCAACTCTCTGGAGTCTAATGCAGAGCAATTGCTTCATATTAGTGCAGCTTCATTATCTGCTCTATACTTTAAATGTTCACCTCTTTGTTTGGGTGCTCTCATCTCGTAATAAGAACACTTTGAAATGGAGGCATCATTGTAAAAACAACCTTGGATTTTAACTTTTGGATGGATAGTTAGTCAAGGTGTGGAACCATCTCTTTAAAAGCCACTGAAACCTGGGGGAGGCCACCTAAAATGTTGCTTCAAAACAATTTTGCTTTGTGTAATATATATTTCCCCATTTTCCTCACTCTGTTTCCATTACTGAATCTTTTAAAAATTTAATTGGAATTGTCCTATAGACATCTTGCCTGATTAAAGAAATGGTAATAAGATGATCATTTTGCAGGTGCTGTCTGCTTTAAAAATACATGCAATAAGCTACAATCTTACAGAACAATTAGGAAGTAATTATTTGCTTTAGAAAGAGAACTATTGTGTTACAAAAAGCTTCATGCATTTTTAAAAAATACTCTATTTCAAAAGTGCAGTTCAAATGTTATTGATTTACAACAATGGAAGAGAAGAAAAGAATCAAGGGAAGGAAAACTGAAAAACATGAAAGGTAAAAGAAAGTATTTGGGGTTGGGGATGATAAATGCCACTAACACTCACTCAAATACCAATAATGGCATTACAGTCAAAAGTTCATCTATTGCTCACCTACTCTATCTGCCAGAGTCATTCAGGCCTTCAGCTGTTCCTGAGCCAACACTGAGTGTATCAACAAGCTCAGTCAGCCTGCCAGTAAGTACTAGAAAAGGTTTTCTAGCCTGAGAGGAATGTGAAAAGACCTCAGATTAAGACATGAAGCTCCTGGCTGGGGTCTAGATATTCTGTTCAGACTCAATTTCACTAACTCCAGACACAGGCCAAGACTCAACCTCTAGAAGACAAATTGCTAAGCTGTTGCCTCCATGCTTCTGGTCCTAGCCTCCTGTTGTTTTGTCTCAGGTCCCGTGGCACACTGCACCTTTTCGAGAATGTGGGAAGAAACTAAGATGGAAATAGACAAGGAGAGGTAACAACTCTACCTTCATTGGTGGGTCCCCCTCGCTGAATGTGCCACCTAACTGTTCTCTTGCATTACTTACTCTACATCCCCATTTGCAGAAATTCCCTTGATTGTTGGCCATTTACCACACAACTCAAACTCTTCTCTCAGCAATTGGAGCTTTTGTGTCAGCTCACACATCTACCAAATATTTTCAGTCTTGCTATGAACCGATTTTCTCCTATCTCCTACACACTCCTGCCTGCTTTATGACTGTGGAGGCACCCAACGAGCTCATTCCCACCAACTGATCAGGAGGAGCATAATCACAATATTCAAGGCAATCCTGCACCCTCCAAACTTGCTCCCTCTTATTTCTATTTGGTTCTAGTTTCCTATTTCTAATTGTTGGTGTCATCTCTTACTTACAGCTCTACCTATAGTAGACCTATTTTATGGCATGTTCTCAGCTCATCATGATTCTCCCTTCTCCAGGAACCCCGTACCTCTTCACAGGGTCAGAAAGTTAACCCTCAGCAGTTAGGTTTGAACCAAACAGAAGTGGACACGTGATAAAACCTGGCCAATCATACTTTTTCCTGGGAAACATATTAGAACTGATAGTGTTTTGGTTTATTGGACTTATGACATGTAAACTTAGGAGGTAAGGACAGCATGACAACATATTTCTATGGCATAGCTGAATAGCCGAAAGAACATTGTAGGAAGAAATAGCAAATATCTAGAAGCTATCCAAGATGTGAGAGGAAGGAAACAGCAAATATCTAGATGATATCCAAGCTGAGAGAGAATACTATAGGCTCCCCAAAGTCCTCCATTACTAGAACTGGGGCCCAGCTGATTTTCAGATCTAGGGTGAGACTCTCCTATATCTTCCTATATTCTTCGGTTTATATTAAACTTTCCAGAGTTGGTTTCTGCTACTTGGTCACACAGAACCCTGACAAACTTACTGTCCCAACCTCTCTGTCCACCTTTCCAGTTATGAGTTTTAACTTTTTCTGCAAGATTCTGGATTTGAACCACTAATTATCCTCCTTAATAAGGATATTCATAGCAAGATTGAAAATATTTGGTAGATGTGTGAGCTGACACAAAATCTTCAATTGCTGAGAGAAGAATTACATGGGAAATGGCTACCTTGCTAATATGCCCTCTCTGCACAGACCTTGAGCCTAGTTTCTGACTAATTACCTGGCAAACAGATCCCTCACAAACCTATCCAATCTTGGGAAGAAAAGGAGTAGCATTTTCCCAACACCTGGTTTTTACAGGGAACCTTTCATCTATTATTATGAATGACCTAGAGTGACAGAGCAACCATAGACTCTGGGGCCTCTAGAAGATGTCTTGGGTATGGGTTGCAGCAACAGATCTTTACGACCATTCCTATATTATATTACTTTTGGATTTAAGTGACTCTGCCATTGCCCTATCATTTATGTCCAGTTCGGCCCTGACCTCCTTCCTTACTTCCTCTCTATTTTATAGGTGGGGCATGAACCTTTATAGCTTCCAGAAGCACCAAATACAGAAAACTGCCTAACAAATGTTTTCATTCTCCAACTTCCTTGCTTTCATCATTCAATCATCTTTTAAATTAAAAACCCATGGTGCTTGCGCCCAGAGGAGCAACAGATAATGGCTTTTGAGTGGGGACAAATTTGAGCATGTTTCAAAATCTTGAACATCAAGACCTTAGCCATAATATCACATCAATTAGTATTAACCCATAACAATTTTAATTGACAAATAAATATTGAGCCTTCTGTCTGAAGGATTCAAATAGTACATTGGACTTCAACATACCAAAGAAAGAGGAATTCTCTCCGTTTTATAGAAAAAGAGACCCAGTGACAGAGTGAAGATGTTGCAGCTTTAGTTCCAGCTCTCCTTTGACATCTACTCTCTGATTTTCCCCTAGTTCTTGGGTAACGTATGCTGCCATGATAATGCGGAGCATGCAGTAAACCTTGCACTTTTAACATTACTCAGAATTGGTTTCCTGCGCTTCTAGTGTTAATTCTGAGAGGGAAATTGATGAAAACAAAACAAAACAACAAAACAAAAAAACCCACAAAGCCCCAAGCTGAAAAGTTCTCATGTATAGGAAGACATGAGAGTATGATGGAAAGTGGCAATGGCTTATAGAGCTAGTTACTGTCCCCAACACTACCACTAGCCAGGTGGGCTCCAATAAGCCATTTAAACTGCCCAAGAGTCTGTTTCCTCATCTATGCATTGGAGTTAATAACAAACTCTTACTTGAGGGGCTTTCCACAAGGATCAAATGAGAAAATGAGTAGGAAATGGTTTGCCTGACCTAGAGTTATTGTGAGAGAAACCACCACTGTGTAAGCCTTTCCTTAATTTCTTCCTTTAGAACTTTTTATTTGACCCCATTAGAAACTTTCTATTTCAGTTTAACTTTGTCATTTGGTTAAACCACGAACCAAAATGTCACTTTCATCTCCTCAACAGGTTGCCCAAAATATGAGTAGAAAAACCAGACCTATCAACTAAAAGCCATAATGTCTGCAAAGGAATGATGAAATTCTAGGGCATGAGGTAAGGCTAACACCATCCTAAAAATGGATCAGAGATGAGATAATAAATGCAAAAGAGCTCTGAAAGTATAAAGCACTAAACTACTGTGTGTTGTTACTATTAATGAGGACGGGTTGGGTTTAGGTGACAGTATTTTGTGGCTGGGCCCAAGGTCACAGAGTCAGACCTCAGACATTGCATAGATGGTTGCTGTTCTGACTATGGAACAAATGCCCTATCATCCTCGTCCCTGCATGGACCCCAACATTACTCATGCTGCTTTGTCATTCTTGCCTGAAGGCTTTTGTTGATTTCTGAATGGGGGTTATATGAAGTTTTCTTTCACATCCACTCAAAAACACTGAAAACAACATATCCACACCCTTGATGTGTGTCATCTCATCTGTGGAGTTTCTTTAAAATTTTATCCATTTCATTGGACTTAAACACGTGAGGACTAACTTTTAAGTCAGAGGTCAACTCTATTTAGAAGAAATAAAGCTAGAAGATACGTAAGTTGCTTACCGGACATGACTCAAGCAGCTGCAGCCACCAAGCAAGTGGGTGCTGGTGTCTTCTGCACTTCTCTCATAAGACGATTTTAAAGTATACCACAATGACCCTCTGAGGAAAAAGCATCACATTTCTAGCTTTGTTTTCTTTTTCCTGGCAGTCTCATCACAGAAATGAAACCTTGATGTCCTTTCTCTAATCTTTTCCTCTGTCTCCTCCCACCTGTCAAACCAATACTCCTGAACCAAAGTTCTTATCCATAGGCTAAAACCCTAAGACAATGCAAGTTCAAAACAAACTGTTGTAGATGAGTGTGGTACACTGAGAACATCTTTTTTTTTTTTAAGATTTTATTTATTTATTTGTCAGAGAGAGAGAGATTACAAGTAGGCAGAGAGGCAGTCAGAAAGAGAGGAGGAGGAAGCAGGCTCCCCGCTGAGCAGAGAGCCTGATGCGGGCCTTGATCCCAGGACCCTGAGATCATGACCTGAGCCAAAGCAGAGGCTTTAACCCACTGAGCCACCCAGGTGCCCCACACTGAGAACATCTTAATTAATCACCCTACTTCTTATCTTCATTTATACTAAAAACACAAAAACAGTTAGAATATATGTTTTTAGTTAAATTTACAAAAATGACAACCACTGGTTCTAATGGGTCTCTGTACTAAGTGTGTTCCCCAGCTTTGAATGTCATACCTGAATAATAAAGGCCCCAAATTAAAATCATCAGGGAATTTGAAGGGACCTGAAAGATCACATCAACCAGTCTCGAGAGTTTACAGATAAAGAAGATGAGATCCAGGAGAAAGAATCCCCTTTCCTAGACCAGAAAGGTCTAGGTCTAATCTTTCTGGTCTACTACTCTTTTTATTACAACATGCTGAAGGTTCCCTTGACCCCCAAATACCAGCACTGGCATATGACATCTTTGCTCTCCAGGTATTCCAAAGGCAGGGAAACTAATGAAAAATCATCAGTGGAGTTTAAAAATATGTTACCCTATTCATCTATTCTTATATATACGAGTCCTTGGAACAAGTTGCCTTGAAATTTTTAAGATGTTTTAAAATAGAAGGTAGCACAAGGTCATAGAATCAAAGTATATATTTACTTAATTATGAAAAATATTCATCATTAATATTAGGCAAATAGCAAAATGCAGTTAAGTACCAAGGATTTGGAGAGGGGATCATTACTCCCCCACTGTTAAGTCACAGCATGGTAAATAGACTATTCGGAAACGAACACTCTCATAAATACATATATGCCATCCTGAGTACCCCTCCATTTCAATAACACTAATTGCCCTTTTTTTTCCCTTGCTGCTCCTAGCCATATTTCTTGGAAAACAACAGCTGTGTTTATTCAAATAGCAGCATACTGATGACTTGATGATAGGGTAATCTGCTGGAATTCCAAGTGTGACGGTCCCAGAGACAACTTCTCAGCATAGAAGAAAAGTATCCTTTGCATACTACAAAGCTTTGGAAATGAATCCCTACTTTGTTAGCACATGGGATTGGGTGTTCTTTATTTCGGCTGGCTACAACATTGAATTTCTTCCAGCAAGTACCATATATTCTGGTTCTTGCAGAATAATCGTCTTGTGCTTCATTGTCCAAAAGTAATCTGCAACATGAATGTTTTCACTCTAATAGTTTCTAAGCAAAGGGATTAAACAATACCTTGAATTACAAAGAAAACAACTACAAAATTCTGTTCAAACTCAGGGCAACAAATTCCACCTGTTGGTATCTCTGAATCAATGGGTACTGGAAAGGATAATAATAGCTTCAGAAGCCATTTACTGGAAAAACAATATAAATAAACAAACAACAACAACAACAGAAACCCCCCACAAATATCTCTGAGAATGTAATTAATTGAAGTATAAAATTAATTTCTGAGTGTTCCAGGGATTAAACTTCAAGAAGTTTATCATCTTCTTTAGTAAAGATCACTTGAGATAACTTTACACTGAATATAAGATTTTTAAAGAGTATTAGGAAATGAAATAAATTCAAAATATGCTATCCAACATTTTTAAAGTAATGATGGAATTGATCTCTTTTAAGGATAATCTTCACAATTTAGGAAGTTTTCACTTTTTTCTTGAGATGATATTTATCAAGAACTTAATTTTGTAGAAGGCATTGTCATACCAACTTAGAAAGACAGACCTGTTGTATCGATGATTACACACAAAGAAACAGTAACAACCAATATACATGTAACACAATAGAGAATCTTTTATGTGATTAAATACATTACCTCTTTATATGAAGTTAGTCCTTCATTTCTTTTCAGATGGGAAACCTGAACCACAGAATTACTGACACTTGTGCAAGGCCATGCAGCTAGGAAGGGATGGAATTGAGATCCCAAATTATGTCTCAGGACGTATAATCCATATTCTTTATCAGGACACTATACTCCTCTCAAACTAAGCAAAACATGCAATAAAAACAACATACCAAGTGTGAAAGGCAAAATTTTACAATTACAAATAATCTGTTTATATTAAAGACATTTACAAGACATCTACACAAAAAAGGAACATGTTAAGACGCTAGAAGTTGGGGGATTTACTAAACCAGAAAAAATTTTTTAAAGATATTATTTATTTATTTGACAGAGAGAGAGTGAGCACAAGTAGGGGGAGCAACAGGCAGAGGGAGAGGGAGAAGCAGGCTCCCTGCTGAGTGGGGAGCTTCTTGTGGGGATCATGACCTGAGCCAAAGCAGAGGCTTAATGACAGGCACCTCCAGAAAATTTTTTATGTACAGAAATACCTGATGCAAAAGTGACTCAAAATCTATTGAGGAAGCTTATCTCCAGTGAGAAATTGGACAGTTTTCAAACAAACAAAACTAAAAACAACAACAACAACAAAAAAAAAAACCTATTCTCTACATTTCCTGAAGAGAGAAAAGGGAAATGGTTTCTAAAAGAGTCCATTTGGGTTAGACTTTCAGAAGATATTTTCTGTTTGCCAAAGAAGTTCCTAAAAAGATTTACAGAAATTGTCCTTTTAGATACTACATTTGTATTTAGTTTTGCTGATTTTGTCTCTTAATGCAGAAAAATGATACAGGACTAAAATGCTTTGGTGAATCCCTTAAACAAGACTTATTAATGGTCTCCATACCCCATGAAGACAATTCTGTCTTTAGAATAAAATGGGATGAAAACTTAATTCAGCAAACAATGAAGTCACACTGTTTCTTTATTCATTTTGGATATCCCTTGGAATATTCCCAACACCACTAAACAAAATCCAAACCTCTTTTGTGTGGACTATATCTTTACTGTAAATTTCAGTTGGAGGTTTTCAAAAACAGAATGGCAACTTTAGACTAAAGTGGTCTTTGGCTAGCACTTATGACAGAAACTTTCCTAAATTTGAATGAAAATCCTAAGAAAATGGAGAAAATATAAAAACCTGTTTCAATCTCAGTCCCTCTCTCCCACACAAAAATATACACACACAAGTCAGCTCTATATCTATATACATATAGGCACATACACATATATGTGTGCTTATATATAAATATGTAAACATATATATGCAGGTGCACAGGTATCTGTGTTAGTGCTGTGTGTACAAAATGAGAATGATGGTATGCATAGGAAATAAAAAATAGAAACTAAGTCTCAGAATTATAGAGGTTCCCAAGGAAGGAAACAGAACAAATGGAATTGAGGCAATAAGTAAAGATATAACAAAAAAAATTTCTAGACCTAAAAAAAAGTCTCACACACACACACACACACACACACACACACACATACACAGAGTTCACGATGTTCAGGAAAGATACCTATATAGAGAGAAAACCTTAGTAAATGTTTACATTTCAAGAATAAAGAAATTTCTTACAAATATCTAGGAAAAAATAATGTATTCTACACTCAGAAGAACAAAGTTAAAGTTAGAATCAGATTTCTATTTTGCAAATTAAATTGCAGAAGACAAAGAAACAAATACCTAGAATTTTGAAAGCAAATTTAATATCCAGAATAATCTACTTAAAATGCATAATTAACTATATCCTCATATTAAAACTCAAGATTTCTATTGCTACAACAAAGCAACAAATCCCAACATTGATTCACATGGGCATCCACAGTTGAGCTTCCACCACCTCCTCTATGTCCCACTCTTCTTCACTCTCAGTGTACTGGGCATACTGGAAATATTTTGAACAATCATTATAAGCTGCAGAGTACAAAGTGACATATGTGGAGGTAAGTTTTCTATATTTAACTTGAGCCAGTAAAATGATTACGCCAGTGGACAATGGACAATGACAAGTTATATAATGTAATGTAATACCTGAAGCAACCACTAAAACAAAACGAAAAACACCATACAAAAAAAAATTACTAAAAACATTATAAATAAGAATAGAATTCTAAAAAAAAAATTTAAATAACCCATAGGAAACCAAGAAAAGGACAACAGAGAAAGGAAAACAAAGAGAAAAAATAGCCCAAAAATTGTACACTCAAACCCTAACATAGCAATAATTACATTAAGCATAGATGACCTAAATAAAACAATTATTCAGTTGGTAGTCAACTTAAAAACATAAGCCAACTATATGCTGTCTGTAGAACACTCATTTCAAATATAATTATATAGTCTGGTTGAAACACAAAGGATAGAAAAACATATACCATGCAAGCATTAATCAATGGAAATAAGAAGTAGCTATATTATATCATATAAAATAAACTTGGGAGCAAATAAAATTACTAGAGACAGAGAAAGACATGGAATGATGGAAGAGTCGATCCACCAAGAAGATACAACAATCCAAAATGCATACGCACCAAATAAGAGAAGTATAAACATGGGAAGAAAAAACTGCTAGAACTAAAAAAGAAAATAGACAAATCCATAGTTATAGTTAGAGACTCCCACTCCCATTTTTCAACAATTGATCAAACAACAGAGAGAAAATAGCAAAGATTTAGAAGAATTCAACGACATCATAAACCAACCCAACTAATCAACATTTATAACATAATCCATCTAACAACAGCAGAACACATTCTTTTCAAGTTTCCAGGGAACATATACCAAGAAAGACTACATTCTGGGCTATGAAACAAACCTCAAGATGTTTAAAAGAAAAAATTGAAATAGTGGAGAGTAAGTTCTCTGACCACAAAGAACTCAAACTAGAAATCAAAAACAAAGATAAGGAGTATCTCCAAATACTTGGAAATTAAATAACACAGCCCTAAATAATTCATAGGTTAAAGAGGAAATCTCAAGAGAAAAAAAAGATAATGGAACTGAATTAAAATGAAAATACATGTCAAAATTTGTAGAACACAGCTAACAATGCTGAGGGAGAAATTGTGAGTACTAAATACATACATTAGAAAAGAGGAAAGATCAAGCAAAATAAATCAAAATAAACATAAGGGAAGAAATAATAAAGATAAGAACAAAGATCCATGAAATTGAAAACTAAAAATAATGGAGAAAATCAATGAAACAGAGCGGAATCGTTGAAAATATCAACAGGATTGACAAGCCTTTAAAAAGACAGATGAAATAGAAACAAAGAAGACACAAATTGTCAAAATATCAGGAATTAAATAGGAAATATCAATAGAGATGCTGTAGACATCAAAATAAGAAGAAAATACCATGACACTACACACACAAACATTTAACAACTGGATGAAATAGACCAGTTCCTTAAAAAACACAAACTACCCCAACTCACCCAACATGAAATGAATAATTTGAATAACCCTATAACTAGAAAGGAACCAACATGGATGAATCTTGAGGGTACTATGCTATGAGAAATAAGACAGATAAAGAAAGAAAAATACTGTGTGATCTCATTTATATTTGGACTCTAAGAAAAATGAGCTCATAGAAACAAGAGTAGATTGAAAGTTGCCAGGGGCTGGCAAATGGGAGAAATGGGGAAATATTGGTCAAAAGGTACAAACTTCCACTTATAACATGAATAAGTTCTGGGAATCCAATGTACAGCATGGTGACTCTAGTTAATACTGCATTGTACGCTTGAAAGTTGCTAAGAGAATAATGTTCTCAGCACACACACACAATGCGGTAGTACACGAGGCGATAGATATGTTAACAAACCTCATTATGGTAACCATTTCAAAATATATATGTATATCAAATTATCACATTGTACACCTTAAACTTATACAATGTTACATGTCAGTTATATCTTAATAAATCTGGAATAAATCAATTTCTGTATACTAGCAATAAACACACATGGACACAGAAAACTAAAAATATAATACAAATTACAATCATCCAACACAAGATACTTAGGTATAATGATAACAGAACGTGTATAGGACTCCTTTGTGGTAAACTACACAATGCTGATGAAAGAAATCAAAGACCTATAGAAATGAAGAAATATGCTGTGTTTATGCAGTAGAATACATTACATAATGAAGATATTAATTCTCCCCAAATTGATAAAAACTATAATGCAACTCCTTTCAAAGCCCCAGAAAGATTGTTTGTAGATACAGACAAGATTATTCAAAATTTATATGGGAAGACAAAGTAACTGGAATAGCTAAAATAAGTTTGAAAAAGAATAAGGTAAGGAATGAGTACCCAATTTCAAGACTTTTTATATAACCATAGTAAAGACTGTCTAGTACTGGTAGGGCAACAGACACATAGATTACTAGTAACAGATTAGAGAAACCAGAAAGATACCAACACAAATATGATTCACTGATTTTTGACAAAAAGACAAAAACAATACAATGGAGGAGGGAAAGACTTTTCAATAAAGTTGCTGGAATAATTGGACATCCAAATTAGGCAAAAACAGCATAAAAGAAACAAAGTAAAACAAGAAACAAAACAAAAAACAAAACAAAATAAACAAAATAAAACAAAAAATCTTTGACCTAAACCTCATATATTACATAAAAATTTACTCAAAATGGATCACAGACTTAAATATAAATTGTAAATTAAAAAATTTTTGGAAAAATTATGAGAGACAATCTTTGGGATCAAGATCTAGGCAAAAAGTTCTCAGACTTGACATGAAAGCATGATCCATAAAAGGAAAACTTAATAAGTTAGACTTCATCAAAAAGAAAAACTTGCTCTGAGAGTGACCTTATTAAAAGGAATAAAAAAAAACAATCTCCACACTGGAATAAAATACTTGTAAACCAAACATGTGACAAAGGGCTAGTATCTAGAATATACAAAGAACACTCAAAATTCAATAGTAAATATATATATATATATATATATATATATATATATCATTAAGAAAACAGGCAAACATGCATGACAGATCAACAAAGAGGATATATAGATGATAAATCAACTTATGAAATAATGTGCAATACAATTAGCCATTAGAGGAAAAAAATTAAATTTAAACAAACAAGATATTACTACACACCTATCAAAATGATTAGCACTAAAAAAAGTGATTAGCACTAGATGCTGTGAAGGATGATGAAAAACTGGATCACTCCTACATTAATGATGGGGATGTAAAATAGTAATTCAGTCACTCTGGAAAACAATTTGACAGTTTCTTTAAAAAAAACTAGACATACAGGGGTGCCTGGGTAACCCAGGCAGTTAAGTGCCCAACTCTTGGTTTTGGCTCAGGTTATGATCTCATGGGTTGTGAGATCAAGCTCCATGTCAGCTCCATGCTCAGTGGGAGTATGTTTGAAGATTCTGCCCCTTCCCTCCAATCTCTCTCTAAAATAAATTCACCCCAAAGATACAGATGTAGTGAAATGAAGGGGCACCTCCACCCTAGTGTTCATAGCAGCTATGTCCACAATAGCCAAACTATGGAAGGTGCCAAGGTATCCAACTACAGATGAATGGATATAGAAGATGTGGGGTGTGTGTGTGTGTGTGTGTGTGTGTGTGTGTGTGTGTGCGCGCACGCACAATGGAATATAACTCAGCCATCAGAAAGGATGGATACTTATCATTTACATCAACGTGGATGGAACTGAAGGGTATTATGCAAAGTGAAATAAGTCAGTCAGAGAAAGACAATTATCATATGGTTTCACTCATATGTAGAATATAAGAAACAGTGCAGAGGACCATAAGGGAAGGAAGGGAAAACTGAATGGGAAGAAACAGAGAGGGAGACAAACCATGAGAGACTCTTAACAATGGGAAACAAACCGAGGGTTGCTGAAGGGGAGGTAGGTGAGGGGATGGGGTAAATGTGTGATGGGCATTAAGGAGGGCATGTGATGTGATAAGCACTGGGTATTATACATAACTGATGAATTTTGAAAACTCATCTGGAACTAATGATATACTGTGTGTTGGCTAGTTGAAATTAAATTTAAAAATAATATTAAATAAATAAATATAATTTTTTAAGACAAAAATTAAACATCTATCTATCATACAACCCAGGAATTGCAATCCGGGGTATTTATCCCCCAGAAAAATGAAAATTTACGTTCATACAAACCTGTATATGAATGTTCATAGTAGCTTATCTGTAATAACCAAAAATTAGAAACCACGCAAATGTCCTTTGATAAAGATACAGCTAAGCAAATTGTGGTATATCCATACCACTGACTGCTACTAGTAATAAAAAGGAATATATGGCTGATAAATCTATATAGATCTTCAGAGATTTACCTGAGTGAAAAGCCAATCTTGAAGATTCCTATATTGTATGATTCCATTTATGCAACATTCTTAAACCAATAAAGTTACAGAAATGGAGAACGGATTAGCTGTGGCCCCAAGTTAAGGAGGGAGTAAGCACAGGAGGAAAGTGGGTATGGTTTTAAAAGTGCAACATGAAGGATCCTGGTATTGATGGAAATGTTTTTGATTTTGACTGTATCATAGCCAATATACTGGCTATTATACTGTAGTATAGTTTTATAAGATGTCAACATTAAGGAAACTGGGTAACTAGTATATGGGACTCACTGCATGTGAATATACAATTATGTCAAAATAAAACACAAAGTTTAATTAAAAGATACATATTTATAAGACTTTCCATAATAAAATCCTGATAACCACATCTAACAACCAATATTGAATCGTGAAATTATAAACCAATATTGTTCATGAATACTGATGCAAAGTCTAGGTAAAAATACTATCAAACATAATTCAAAAAATATTAATGTTATAATATCTCATTTTAGCATAGGCTTTATTTGATGGCTACAGAGAGTTTGATAAGAGAATGTTTATTAAGCAAGATCATAACATCAATAGGCTAAAATAATTATCCCAATAGTTTCCAAATAGGCATTTATGATGGTTAATTTTATGTGTCAACTTGACTGGGCTAAGGGATGGCCAGATGGCTGGTAAAACACTATTTTTGGGTGTTGTCTGTGAGAGTATTTTTGGAAAAGATTAGCATTTGATTCAGTAGACAGAGTAAAATGTGGGTATCACATTCAATCTGGTGAGGACCCAAATGGAAAAAAATGCAAAGGAAGGGTGAATTCCCCCTCTCTCTCTTTTCTTGAGCTGGGTCATCTATCCTCTCCTGTCCTTGGACAATGAAGCTCCTGATTCTTGGGCCTTTGGGACTCTGAGACTTAGACACATGGCCTGCAGGTTGTCAGGTCTTCAGATTTAGGCTGACTTACACCACCAGATTTCCTGGTTCTTCAACTCACAGATGGCAGATTGTGGGACTTCTTGGCTTTTATAACCATGTGAGCCAATCCTACAATCTCCTTTTGTGTATCTCTATATCCTATTGATTCTGTTTTTCTATACAACCCAGACAAATACAGCGTTCAACAAAACCAAGCATACATTACTTACTAAAAAATATACAACAGTATGGCAGAGAATTGCTATTTATCAGATATTTATATAACCTTTCTCATTTCCTTTGACTCTAAGCGGGTGTAGGTGTATAACTAATTCTCAGAAGTCTAAATGGAAGAAGGAAGATAAGAACCATTGTGCCCTCTCCACATTCAATCTTATTTAAATGGTTGGAAGTAAAAACTTACAGCTGGTAGTTAGAATTTGGAAGCAGCTCAGGTCCGAGACACTATTTGGAAAATAAACACATAGGAGCCAGACCTATCACATACTATACAAGCAAGGGATAAACCTTTGTCATGTTAAGCTGTAGAGATTATAGGGTTATTTGTTATTGCAGTATAGCCTTGTGTTACCTAACTAATATAAGTAGAACAGCCCTCAATTACCATGATAAAGAATATCTATTTTGAACCAAAGGACAGCATCATATTTGATGCTTCTTCTTCTTTTTTTAAAAAACTTTATTTATATAGGGATAGAAAGAGCATGTATGAGCAGGGGGAAGGGCGGAGGAAGAGGGAAAGAGACTCTTAAGCTGGGACTCCAGCTCATGACCCTGAGATCACGACCTGAATGGAAATCGAGAGCTGGGCCCTTAATCAACTGAGCCACCCATGTGCTCCTATGTGATGCTTCTTAAACCAAAATCTCACAAAACAATTGCTCTGTCACATAGATCAGTGAACAGAATAGTGAACCCAGGAATAGAACCTCAACTCTATGGTCAACTAATCTTTGACAAAGCAGGAAAGTATGTCCAGTGGAGGAATATTTATATGTTACAGTAGACTTACAGGATCCAGGGGCAGGGGAGTTGGGCTAGGATTGCCTTTTGACCTTAGCAAAGTGTCAACATCTAGGCAGTTGAGTCCCTAGAGGAATGTCATTCTGTCTGTTTCTCTGTGTGGGCTGTAGGTAGTAAGGAGATTTAACAATTTTTCTTCTGCCTTTGTTTCCCACACCAAAAGGATAATCCCTTCAAAAAATGGTGCTGGGAAAATTGGATAGTCCCATGTAGAAGAATGAAACTGGAGCATTCTCTTATACTATAGACAAAGATAAACTCAAAATAGATAAAAACCTAAATGTGAGACAGGAATCCATCAAAATCCTAGAGGAGAACACAGGCAGCAACCTCTTCGATCTTGGCTGCTGCAACTTCTTGCTAGACACATCTCCAAAGGCAAGGAAACAAAAGCAAAAATGAACAATTGGAACTTCATTAAGATAAAAAGCTTCTGCACAGCAAAGGAAACAGTCAACAAAACTAAAAGGCAACCTATGGAACAGAAGAATATATTTGCAAATGACATATCAGATAAAGGGCTAGTATCTAAGATCTGTAACAAATTTATCAAACTAAACACTCAAAAAACAAATAATCCAGTCAAGAAATGGGCAGAAGACATGAACAGACACTTCTCCAAAGAAGGCATACAAATGGCTAACAGACACATGAAAAAATGTTCAGGGGCACCTGGGTGGCTCAGTGGGTTAAGCCTCTGCCTTAGGCTCAGGTCATGATCTCAGGGTCCTGGGATCGAGTCACGCATCGGGCTCTCTGCTCAGCGGGGAGTCTGCTTCTCCCTCTCTCTCTGTCTGCCTCTCTGACTACTTGTGATCTTTCTCTCTCTGTCAAATAAATAAATAATCTTAAAAAAATGTTCAACATCACTGGCCATCAGGGAAATACAAAACAAAAGCACAGTGGAATACCACTTCACACCAGTCAGAATGGCTAAAATTAACAAGTCAGGAAGCAACAAATGTTGTTTAAGATGAGAAGAAAGGGGAACCCTCTTACACTGTTGGTGGGAATGCAAGCTGGTACAGCCACTCTGGAAAATAGTATGGAGGTTCCTCAAGAAGTTAAAAATAGAGCTATACTATGACCTAGCAATTGTACTATTAGATATTTGCCCCAAAGATACAAATGTAATGATTTAAAGGGGCACATGCACCCCAATGTTCATAGCAGTAATGTCACAATAGCCAAACTGTGGAAGGACCTGAGATGTCCATTGACAGATAAAGAAGATGAGATACACACACACACACACACACACACACACACACACACACACACACACACACACCCTGGAATATTACTCAGCCATCAGAAAGGATGAATACTTACCATCTACATCAACATGGATGGAACTGGAGGGTATTATGCTGCGTGAAGTAAGTCAATCAGAGAAAGACAATTATTATATGTTTTCACTCATAAGAAACAGCACAGAAGATCATAGGGGAAGGGAGGGAAAACTGAATGGGAAGTAATCAGAGAGGGAGACAAATCATGAGAGACTCTTAACTACAGGAAGGTTGCTGGAGGGTTGCTGGAGAAGAGGTGGGGCGGGGGATGGGGTAATTAGGTGAGGAGCATTAAAGAAGCCACATGATGTGATGAGCACTAGGTGTTATATGCAGCTGATGAATTATTGAACTCTACATCTGAAACTAATCTAATCTATGTTGGCTAATTAAATTTAAATTTTAAGAAATTGCTTTGTGATCTTTGGAAAAATTGTTCAGGAAAAATACCTGATCTCTCTCTTAGTAATTCAAAGTGCATGTTTGCATATTAAGGATTGAGAAGTCCTATACAAAAGAAACCTCTATACCTTATTGAACTCAATCTCTCACATACTTATTTGACAACAGTAATCATTTAATTAGTGGTACATCTATTCACTGGTGTATTTTTATTTTACAGAATAGGTTGAAGAAAAGACAATAGAAGCATTTCCATGAGATTCAGAAAATAGACCAAAATGTCCACTGTTTATGCTGGGCAAAGATTTATGCATAAGGACTCTTATCATAGCTTTATTTATAGTACATAACAAATAATACATAAATGTATATATCTAAATAGAGATATATTCAAGTAATAACTATATATGCAATAAACATAAAACAAATTAATAACATTTCAAATGGCATTGAAAGCCTGTTAAACACCATGCATTGCTAGATTAAAAAAGCAGGATACAAAGCTGTATGTATGGTATGGACTAATTTA
The DNA here is from genome assembly GCA_002007465.1 of Ailurus styani. Taxonomy (NCBI): domain Eukaryota; kingdom Metazoa; phylum Chordata; class Mammalia; order Carnivora; family Ailuridae; genus Ailurus; species Ailurus styani. Next base: position 614,673 of record LNAC01000068.1, on the reverse strand, counting down.
ATATGCATACAGACTTACACACATGCAAAAAAAAACCAACTAAAATATTAATGGTATTTATTTCTAGAAGTTGGAATCATGGGCAATTTTTTCTTTCTTCTTCATACTTTTCAATATTTTAATCAGAAATAATAAACATTATTTTTAGAAAAAGAAATAGGACATTTCCTTCCTTACAAAGTTTCTGCTTTGTCCTTCAGTTGGCACATTATTATTAATAATAATGCTTATTGAGGAGGAATAATCTCTTTTCAGCATGAAACATCCCGTATTCATGCAAAAATAATCTTAATACTTATTATTTTTAATGAGAAAAATGTGCTCAGGTTGAACAATTCTTATCAAATACTTGATATGACTATGTAAAGGAGAACTTGACTTTGTAAAAAACTATGCTATATGCCAAAATGTTACAATTGCCAATAAGCTACGGAGAGGAAGAGAGAGGTTGGCGGCTAGCAGCAAAAAGAGTGGCCTAAAGATCTAGAGGGTCCATCCCAATGAGTGTGACCTAGAAGTAGGGTCCCAATGCCAATAGATTCCTAGTGTCACTACCACCACCAACACACATGCACACACACATTCATATTTCACACCGCACATTTCTCATAGGGCCTCCTCCTTTTGTTCTGCCCCATAACTTCTTCAAAGTCTGCAGCTGCCCACTTTCAACTTCCAGTACCTTCTTCATCTAAAATTCTTCTTCTAAAATAAATATTTGAGAACACTTTTACTGGATTATTTCCAGGACAATTTTATGGCCAACTGTAACTTTGCTAAAAGCTAACTCACTACTTCATTGTCTTCATTGGAGTCAACTTCAGGGCATATTTCAATACTAAAAGCTATTTGGTGGATATATGTTGTCTCTTTAAGTAACATTTCCACCATAGCCTACAGATTATTGGAGTGGGGTGTTATTTTTTGTTTGTTTCTCTTTTGTTTTCTTCAATTCTGCCTTAATTTTTATTTGAACTTTGAAACTCTGATATGAAATATAATAAATTGTGTTGGGATATATAGTGCCTCAAAGACCTTATGAACAATGAAATTGTATCTCCTCATAGGATTAGACAGCTGAATGAAATAAGCTTATAGCATTCCCCTATTTTGCTCCTTTTCACATATATTCAGTTTTCAAAGTGTTATAAAGTGGTGTTTTTAAGAATTAATATTGTGCCCTCTTTTAGTGATCTTTTTATTTCAGGTTCTAAAAGAAAGAAAAAACAGATCCATTATAGCATGCATTTACATTTCAATCTTTTTTTTTAGGTTTTCTGTAATAAATGCATGGAAAACAGTCTTTGTCTATACATTGGATCATAGTATAGTGTAGATGGAAAAACACAGCCTTGGAGTCAGATCCAGATTCCAGCCTCAGTTCTGTTGAATACTTTTAATGATTCTCTGTCACATCCTTTACCCTGTCAAAGCCTTCATTTATTTTTCTGCAATGAATACAATGAAAGTATAAAACTGCCTGCCTTATAAGTTTAAACAATGAATAAATAACATTGATTAAATATGCTATATAGCTATGCATCATTGTTAATAATTAAATTTTTTCCAAATTTATTTTCATGCTAGTGTGATCTATTATCACTAAAAAAACACTATTCCCATTGTGTCTAACAGATTCCAATGGAAACTCACATAGCCTAAGAGAAAGAAACACTGGCCACCTTGGACAAGTTGTATAAAATATAGTTGGCTTTTAATTTTAAATTGCCCACTGACCTTTCTAAATCCTAAACTGGAGGCAACTATTTTTAAAGGTCATTTATGACATTGTCAGTATGAGATTTTTAAAATATTTTCTTAATCCCATCTCCAATAACGTCCAAAACAAAGTTAGCTAGGAAGACCACTACATATATATATGTGTTATATATATGTAATGTGTGTATATATATGTACATATATATTGACACATACACATACAGGTAGGCTGGATTCATATATAGAGACACATGCATATATGTGTGGATGGATGGATAAATTAAGCATTGTGGATTCTTCCCCTTTTTGTTATTAGCTGCTAGAAGTATATTCTGCATAATTATACACACCCATGTATTGAATACTTTGTGAATTACTGACAATGAATCTTTTAACCATTTAACTTTAGATAGGTACTAAGGATAGATAAATAAAGTTTATTATTATAGTGGATAATAAATACTCAAGACAAATACATTATAGAAAATCATAAAATATACTCTAAAGCACCAAATCTTGCATGTATATTATCCACTTTTTAACAAATTTTCTGTTACTATTTATTAGTGCAATACATTGATAGTTTTCTGGAAAATGAAGCTCCATTTTCCTCTGTCAGGCTTTCATGTTGACAGTTTTGATCTACCATTATTGTACCAAGATAGCAGCCTTCACTTCGAAGCTAAGAAATGCCAAACATAGGTAGAGTGAGAGGCTGCTTTAAATGACCATGGGTAGTTTCCATAGTTAGTTGTGGGGAGGGAATGGAGGCAGTTCCACCTATTACTATGTCAGCAGGCATACTACTGAGATTAATCTATTTTGACCTTTGTTCACATTCCATCTGCTCTTGTGACTAGGGTGAGTTCACAGGTTCACGGTGAGTCATGCTTCATTTACATTCTCAGAAACATTTGCAGTTTGGAATACTTGACAGTAACATACTCCAATGTGGATACCCAGAGTGAGTGAAGGATTTGCTAAAGATGTTGCTGTGACTTATGTAATGTGATGGAGGTAATATAGTGAAGTTCCTGCTGAAAAGACCTTGGTGTTCTGAAGTAGCCTCAGATACAACCATATCATCATTGAATTGACCCCTGGCCAAACCATGACACATTCCCAATGAAGGTGAAATCAATTAAAATAAATATCAGAAGCAATCTTGTAAAGGTGATACACTACAAAACTCTCCCCTCTAATCAGAAGTACATGCTGCAGGAGAAGAGCAGGGTCACTCCCTTGCCTTAAGGATGAACTTTAAATCCAAGAGGGCACATCTGGTAGAGAAAGAACCAGAACCACATTTCCATGTTGACATCTACATATGAAACTTTGTCTTTAGGATAAAAGGTAGAAGCATGCCAATGTCTTCTATCACCTTCCAGTCATTTAAACCATCCAAAGCAGAATGAGAAAAACTGCCCCTATACTAGAAATGACTAATCAATCAGGGAGCCATTACCCAGCAACTACTCCTCACTAGGTGCTTCACTTTAGTCTCTTTAGCAAGTTCTGCACATTTTTTTGATCTCTAGGCAGTGGAGAACTCAGTCTTTAAAATCTCTTCACAATCTATACTTAACTTAATGCATACTTTACCCAACCCAGAATTTTAAATATTATCTATTCACAGGGGAAAAAATCTCCAAACTTTATCTCTAGTCCTGAGAGCTTAACTACAAACCTACCTACCTTACATCTCCACTAGATATCCAATAGGCATCTTATCATTATCATAGGCAAAACTCATTGTTTGACTTTCTCGTCCCACCTGTCCTGCAGTTTTCTTTATTTCAGTAATTGACACTTTTATCCTGCCACTTACTTAGGCCAAAATTCTTGTAGTCATCTTTGATTCCCCTCTTCTTATCAATAAATCCTTCAGCAATAATGTCAGCACTTCCTTTGTATTATGTCCACATTCAACCACCTCTCAATGCTTCCACTGCCACCACCTGGGTTCAAGGCATCAACATCTCTTGCTTGAAGAGTTGTACTAGTCTCCTAACCATCTCACTAATTCCACACTTGCCTCCTTATGGAAAATTCTACAGATACAGAAACCAGGGAGGCACCTTTAAAATGTAAGTCTGACCATCTTTCTCCTCTATCAACCACCCATCAAAGGCTCCTCATGTCAACTGAAGTAAAATCCCAAGTGTGTGCCAGGGTATACAAAGCCCTGGTTATCCTAGATGTATGCTAGGGGACTGTCCTCTTATCCTACTTTCTACCAGTTCACTCTACCCCACCCATCCTGCTCTCCTTGATCTTCCTCAAACACTGCAAACACACTCCTACTTTGGGCCCTTCTGTATAGAGTGCTCCTCAACCAAGCACCTCACTTCCTTCAGATCTCTATCCAAAGGTCACCTCCCTAAAGAGACTTTTTGTGATTAGTATGTATCCTTCTTCTCTTGCTTTATTTCTTATCAGAGTACTTACCACCATCAAATATATTTTGTGTTATTTGTTTGTATTTTTATAATTTTTCTCCACTAGAATATGAGCTCTTTGAGAACAGGAAATTTGTTTATTATAATCACCACATTGTGCTCAGAACTTAACACAATGCCAGGCACAGAAAAAAATACCCAATCCATAATTTAAGTGAACAAGCATATCAATATAGTTCCTGTCTTCAAGAAACTCACTAACCAGTAGGGGAAATCAAGATATGCACGGCTAACTATAATGCAAGACAACTGTGATTAACAAATTACAGGAGAGCACACAGGAAACAAAATTAACTGTAGCTTGGGTTAGAGAAGGATCAGAGCTTTCTCAACACATGCAGACATTTGGACATAAACACAGTATTTAAATTAGACTGAAACAGATAAATAAGATTTCAACAAGAAAAGACGTGGAGACTAGCGTGGGCATAGAGTAAGAACTTGAACACTCAGAAGTACTCAGCATATTCAAGGAACAGCAAATGGTCCTAGTGGATGCCATCTAAGAGTTGAGCTGAGTACAAGGGGTCGGAGATGGAGCTGGGAAAGTAGGGAAAGCCAGGTTTTGAGGAGCCTTGAATGCAGTGAAAGTGACATTGTTTTATGTCAGTTGAGAAGAATGTTAAGCTACTATGGGCCAGATTCTATCCTGAGTGCAGGGGAAAAAATGACATCCCCAGTACCTGCGTTCAGGAAATGTACAGTGGAGCAAAGGATATGCAAATGTACAGAAAAGTGAGTGTCACAAATTGTTAGGAGTGTCAGAACAGCCATCTGAGGGGCAACACAATGAAGTACGAGGCGTTCTGTGGTGCAGAAAAGGATATCTCCAGGAAGATACTGTGGAGGAGACCGGAAGTCAAGGACTTTTGAGTTAGAAAGTAAAATGGAGAGATGTGAGTTTTAGAAAGATTATGCAAGTTAGGGTAGGCAATTGATTGGAAGGGAGAGAGCCAAGTCAAAGAGGGAATTGTCTTCAGGGTAAAGATGAAGGAAAACCTAATGAAATTACTTTGGACTTGGAAAGACATCTCAATTCTATCCTCTGTCCTGGTGAGTACTCAGTGCTTCAGAAATTTCCTAACATTAAACCAGTTTCACATGGGTAGAAGAAAAGGTGATCAGAATCCTCTTACCAGATAATATATTACAATACTTAAAATAGTTAAGAAGTGTTGAAAAAGCCATTTGAAAAATTCTCAAGATGAGTGTGGAGAAAGAACAGATGAACTAGGTAGAGTGTAGTATTGTGTGGAATGCTCATTAATAAGGGTTAGTTACATCTCAGCCCTAGCTTTTATTAGGCACATTACTTGTGTATTCTCAATGGTTTAACAGTAACCAAATAAAAAAGAACTTGTAAAGTGCTCTACTCCTACCCTTCTGCAAACCCTCTTCATGATTTCAAGATGTAAGTTCTGACAAGTTCAAATCATAATCATGTAATTAGTATTCGACACTTACAGTCTCTTTAATAGCAGTACATGTTGTTCATTAGTCAACATATAGTTGCAGTATAGAAAATATTTATCACATATAAGGACCATATTTTGAGTCATTTAGGAATATTTTGATAAGAAAAACATACTGAAGGGTGCTTCCACTGCTGATTATCTTTCCCTTTAAGCTATTCTATTTTGTTGGGATGTGATTTTATAAATTATATTAATTTTCAATTTCTTGAATTCGAATTTGTTAGGTTGAGTCCCTCACAGAAATGGAGGCATAAATTGGCTTGCAGAATTCAAAAATGTTTAAATAAGTTAATGTAATCCCCACACATGACTATATGAACATAGTACATGTCATTTTTTGGTCATGACAAATGCATGGAAAAGCATGTATCATTTTTCCATGTTATATTTAGTGTAAGTTTTTCTTTTAAACAGTAAGGTCCAATGAAATTTTTATTCAAATGCATATTTTCTCATGGAAATTCAAAGCCTGTGCATTATTCTCTGCTTTCTTACAGTAATTATTTTTACATAGGATTGTTTAAAAAGATTTCTTCTCTAGGAAGGCATGAATATTGCCTTAGATGGTTGGGGTCAGGTTCAAGTGTGAATGGTGTCTGCATTCATTATCTAATTGACATGAAATACAAGTGTGAAATAAAATAAAGACAGTGTGAAATAAAATAATGACAGCCATTTTGTACATTTAAAAAAAGTCATTTTTCATCACAAATTAATTTTAGAATATTTAAAATTCATCCTGACCTTGTAAGCTGGGTTTATGGATATAATCACTTTGATGCCTATTTATTAGAAACTGTGAATCTCACTCAGTTTACCTCCCAAAGCCGGAACTTGCCACCCTCGCTCCTGGGTAGGAAGCCAAATTCCTAGGCTTTAGTTGTTCCTGGCTAAGCTGACCCCATTTGGCCAGGCAGTCTCACAAGAGAACCTGCAAACACCTGCTTATAGCCACTTGGCAGCTTCCCCACAAAAGAATCAGGTGGAGACAATGTGATGTGTGCAGAAACAATCCTAAAGTCCTGGGATTTTACAAGGCAATTTGATAGAGGTGATCAAAATAATCTGTGAAAGTAAGTAAAGACTAAGTTAAACACTTGGAGAAATGGCATTAGAGCAAATTCATGAAAAATAATTCTCCTTGAAGCCAATTCCCAGGGCTTTTTTGCCCCAGAATTATCTGATACATTATTACAGTCTGTAGGGATGTGCGTAAAGAGTATTATGGTAAAAAATTAGTGAGAACAGTCCGAGCCTGTGAGAAACTTCAACTGAATTGAAATACACGGAGGGATTAGGTCAGTGAAAGATAAATGTATCTTTAAGCAGTGTGTGCCTGAGAAATTATGTATGATCAAAAGTCTTCCCACAGCCCCATTTATGACTAAATATCCTTAGCATGAAGAAAATTACAAACAGGTACACTGCTGTATTGGAAATGGAAATGAATAGTTCTCTGTGTTTCTTACCTTCTTATACTTGTACAGTCCTTTATAATGTAAAATAGAACTTCTGCAAACATTATTTCCTTTGATCATTACAATAAGCTGGTATGGTAGTTAAGAATTTTTTTAAAAAGCAAAAAACAAAACCCCCAAAAAACAACAACAGAAAACACAGAGACTCAGGGAAGCCAGCTTGTAGATTTTCTTGAAAAACAGTGCCTTTGACCCACTCATGACCCCAGTCCCAGGCTGCTGTCAACAGAATGGAACTGGGTAAAGTACATTGTCAAAACAGAGGTGCAAGATGTGCGTGTGTGAGTTAAGCATGTGTACGTGTTTGTGTACACACATAAATCCACATGCATGGGTGTCTGACTGCAATTTTTTTGCCTTCCTAAATAAACTCAAGAAATTCCTGAATTAATATCAAAATACCTGTAACTATTTCTTTTCCTTTTAATTAAGAAGAATAAAAAATATAAGCATCTGAAGAGTGTGGTGTGAAAGCTTAGACAGGAAAATGTGAGGGAAGAGAATAGAGCTGGAAGAGGTATAGAATACATCCAAGCAATACTACATTGCTCGAAGGTATCCATAAGGACCTATAAACTAATTGGAAGAAACACATGAAGAAAAGCCCTCTGCACTGGGCCTGTTTTTATCAAACAACTATTTTCCAAGGTCATGCTCCTCTTTGGAATATTTCAGTGTTAAAGCCCTGATTTCTCTATTATTTACAATAGTCATTGGCATTGAGTGCAAATCTATGTAGAAGCAACACGGCGGAGAGCCATTTATTACAAACTTTAAAGATACCTGTATTTGCCACTAGACAGATCTACCTCAGTGTCCTTATGAGCATTTATAAACCAATATTTTAAAATGAATCTTTTTTTTTTTATTTTTTTTTTAATATTTTTTTTTAAGATTTTATTTATTTATTTGACAGAGAGAGAAGCAGGCAGAGAGAGAGGAGGAAGCAGGCTCCCCGCTGAGCAGAGAGCCCGATGTGGGCCTCGATCCCAGGACCCTGAGATCACGACCTGAGCCGAAAGCAGAGGCTTTAACCCACTGAGCCACCCAGGCGCCCATCTTTTTTTTTTTTAAAGATTTTATTTATTTATTTCACAGAGGGAGAGAGATCACAAGGAGGCAGAGAGGCAGGCAGAGAGAGAGGGGGAAGCAGGCTCCCCGCCGAGCAGGGAGCCCGATGCGGGCCTTGATCCCAGGACCCTGAGATCATGACCTGAGCCAAAAGCAGAGGCTTTAACCCACTAAGCCACCCAGGCGCCCTTTAAAATGAATCTTACTGTTGGGACGCCTGAGTGGCTCAGTTGGTTAAGCAGCTGCCTTCAGCTCAGGTCATGATCCCAGGGTCCCACATCGGGCTCCTTGCTCAGTGGGGAGACTGCTTCTCTCTCTCCCTCTGCCTGCCACTGTACCTGTTTGTGCTCTCTCTCTCTCTCTCTCTGATGAATAGATAAATAAAATCTTTAAAAAAGAATGAATCTCACTGTCTTTCTGCTCAAACTGAATTCTATTGCATCCTCTCTTTCAATAAATGGTATAAATGGTAAAACCATTGTGCAACCTCCCAAGCTATCAACCTTGTTCCCTGCTCCTCGCTTTCATCCATGCTTCCTTTAGTCCTGTTAATTTTATTTCATTGATATCCCACCAATAAATGTCCTTTGCGCTTGTCTCACTGCTGTTATTTTTGTTCATGTGAAACATAATGAGGGTCTAGAATTCTCACAGGAGCTTTCTTACTGCCCACAGGATAAAGTCCTACCTCCTGAGCCTGGCATGCAAAGCTTTTATTTTGTGATCTAGCCCCTGCCTCATTTTCTAAGCCACTGAAAACTTAATTCCAGCCACACTGAACTTCTTGCAGTATGGTCTTTTCATACTTTCACTCTTTTTGTTCATTCTGCATAAAATACACTTGCCCCAATCTTGGCTGTCTCCGTCTAAGTATGTTTCAAAATTCAGCTCCTCTGTGAAACCCCCTCCCTTCTTACACAGTTAGCTGGCCTTCTGTGTGTCAGCTGCTCTTGCTGCCATCATCATCATCATCATCATTATTAGATATTTTTGTTTAACTTTCTTTTCCATTCATTAGTTTAAAAATTATGCCCTATATACATATTATTCACTTTATTCACCACTATCCCAAGCACCTAGCATATATAGCAAACAATAAGCATTAAATGAATGAATGGTGAATAAATTTTAGAATCCCCTGGAAATTTAAAAAATATATTTACAATGGCCTACTACCAACTTAATTGCTATTGTACAAAAACTCTAATACAAACTTCAGTTTTCTGCAGGAAGGAAGATGCTTATCATTTCTTGAGAATATTTCCAGATTCATGAATTAATGACATTATCTTATATCCATTATATATTTACATACTCATATAAAACACCATACGCTCTACTTTTACTTAATATTCTCAGGTTTCTCCTCTGGAGTAAAACATCACAGCAAGCTTAAACTTTCCTCACAGAAGGTAGGCCTGTGACTATTACTGTGTTCACCAGTCAGATCATCCTCAATTTCTATGCACCTTCTAATAAATATGGAGCACCCAAAAAAACCCCACAAGTCTTCAATAAGTGCCCAGGAAATGCCAAGTAAAAATAGGCAGATTACTCCATGACTTCTGCATGTCATACATCTATTAATACATACTAGGATCATGTTCACACTTTTAATAACAGCACTAGGCTGCTGACTCACATTCGGGCATGGTTCTACTTCCTCCGTTCCTACATAATTATTCCCTTTCTCGTATCAGCCTAGTTTGCTTTTTTCCCTAATCTCATCCTGTTTAACTTGGCCACTTTTCTCACTTTTCAAGGGTCTGTTGAATTGTTGTCCTGGCTTCCATGTATCCGTAACACTACCAAAATGAGGATTTTTTTCTCTAACTTTTAAATAATCAAAGGATAAAGAAGGTGAGGCAGCTCAATATTTCTTTTCAATTATGTGCAAGGCTCTTTGCTAGGTTTTGGGGGTAAGCAAACATGGTTTCTGCTTCCTGATAGATTACAGTCTATCAGAGATAGAGATAAGTAAACAGAAAACTACAACCCTCTCTGATAAGTGCTATGCTAGGAAGGGCAGACAGCAACAGGACAAAGGAAGACTTTGAAACAGGAAGAATTATGGGTCTAGGTGCTATGGCTGCATGCATGGTACAATACCAACTGAACTCCAAAGAGACGGATGCAGGAGAGGGAAAGGCTAACGGCTGAGAATTTGAGCAAATATATCAGTTCGCTCCTTTAATCCTCACCACAACCCTTCAGGGCAAGTATTATTATCCCATTTTGACAGATGAAAAAACTCAGCATTTAATGGGTTAGATACTTATCTGAAGGCCACACACCTCTAGCTAATAAGTAACAGAGCTGGATTTTCAATCCAGCTCTATATGATTCCAAAGTACACGTATAACACCATGCTACCTTTCAAACACTCTCCCTGCTTCTGATTTATTAACAGAAATGCCACATGTGAAGAAACCTAAAATTTCAGAAGTTCAGATAATGTCTATTGCCCTTACTTTATGTGGCATTTATTCAAGGCATGACATAAACTAATTACACAGAAGCTCATCTCAAATTTTATGGTAACATCCTGACACTCTGAATCCAGGTGCCAACTACCTACTGTTCGGCAAGTTATGTTTTCAGGGTCCAAAGATATAATAATCCATCCATAACTTCAAGGGCTTACATTTCTTCCAGTTAAAAAAAGGTATCATATTTTTCCATCTTTGTCTTTTGCAGAAAATATTCTACAGTTAATAATAGTGCAAAGCACTCAACAATTTCAGAAGTAGCTTGAGTGTCTATTTAGATGGTTCAGAGATAGTTGCTTCCTGTCATAAGCAGGTAGCTAATATTTAATATGTATTCAAATAGGAAAAGGAAACAATCCAGGAAATCAACCCAGCACATAAAATTGTTTAATAAATGATATCTGAAATTCTATGTTCAATTCCTATTACTGTCATTCCTCCAGTAAATACAATGTTAAAGCTAATTCTTGCAATAGGTCACCCTGAAAAGGTCCGACCTCAACACCTTGAGAGTCACTGAGAGCAACAGTTCATCCCCATTCTATACCTGACAGGGCACTCATTCTCCATCTGCCCATTTCTATAAATCCCCTTGGCTCTGGGAATGATCCAGTTACTATTAACGCAACCAGGGACACCTGGGTGGCTCAATGGGTTAAGCATCTGCCTTCCCCTCAGGTAGTGATCCGGGGTCCTGGAATGTGAGCCCTGCATCTGGCTCCCTGCTTAGCAGGGGGTCTGCTACTCCCTTTCCCCTGCTTGTGCTCTCTCTCTCTCTCTCTCTCAAATAATAAAATCTTAAAAAAAAGAAAACAAAAAACACAACCATAACTGGCCCCCAGGATTGCCTTGGTAAGATCATATTCTGACAGATTCCTAGAAACACCTACTCCCTCTCCTCAAAACCTACCAATATGGAGTGTAAATTGGTGCAACCACATTAGAAGAACCAATATTTACTAAAGCTTAACTTATATGTACCCTATGAACCAGCAACAGAAATGCCTGCATATGTTCACACAAAGACACGCAGCAGAATGTTTATAGTAGTACAATTTGTAATGTCCAAAAGTGGAAACTATCCAAATGTCCAACTTCAGTGAATGAATAAATTGTTCTGTATTCATACAATGGAATATTTTACAGCAAAGGGAATGAATACCTACAGCTATATGAAATGATAGGGATGGGTCTCACAAACTGAGTGATGAATGAAAGAAGCCAGACACAGAAATGTATTGTTTGATTCTATATATGTGAAGAACAAAAGAGGCAAAATGAATTTATTTTGTTGGAAATCTAGATAATTATTACCCTTAAGGAGGGGTGCTAACAGTAAAATGAAATAAGATGGGCTTCTAAGATGCTGGTAATAGTCTCTTTTTTTTTTTTTTTTTTAAGATTTTATTTATTTATTTCACAGAGGGAGAGAGATCACAAGGAGGCAGAGAGGCAGGCAGACAGAGAGAGGGGGAAGCAGGCTCCCCGCCGAGCAGGGAGCCCGATGCGGGCCTCGATCCCAGGACGCTGAGATCATGACCTGAGCCGAAAGCAGAGGCTTTAACCCACTGAGCCACCCAGGCGCCCGGTAATAGTCTCTTTCTTAACTGGAATGTTCGTTAAGTGAGTGTGTGCAGTTTTATGAAAATCAATTGCTTTATTTTTCTATTTATGTACTACACTTCAATAAAAAAGTTCTTAACGCCTTCAAAGGCTTGAAATTTTAAATAGCTAATTTTTGGAGAGATTAAAATGGACTGTATAAAATGTGACCCGTGAGGTAGAAGAAGTTTTGAGTAAGGATGTACATTCTAAACAATATAGACCCAAATGGCTATTCCAAGATAGACCTGGGTCCCTTGCTCCTATAGCGCTTGAGTTTCTCATGCTTCTCTACAAATGGCCTCTAGTCTTCATTCTGGCTATTGCTCCCCAGTCTACTGTCTCTAATTATAAATAATATTTCACCTCTGCTCACAGACTTCCCTCACTCTTTACGTACACGCCCTGGCCGATGGGCCTTAAAAGCAAGGCACTTTCCAGCGTCCAATATTCTTCTCCCGGCCTCTAAACACCCTGCACTGATCACTGGTCATGCAGTCACCTTCTCCTCTCTCCAGGGTACTCTGGGGAATCATTTTCACAATGGCTTCTCTCTCTGACATCTTTAATTCGCCTCCTGTGGCAACTGAGAGTAAGGAAGCTGAGCTGTTCCACATACTGTGTTAAATTCACCCAAATGTCCACTCGACCTTGATGGCAGAAAATACTTTGTCTTTATTTTCCCCATTCCCCAGGAGGGTCACCTCCCACCTCCTCATTTACACAGCTGACTTGACTGGCACACTGGGCCCCCAAAATGGCCAAATGACAACTGCTTCAGATTGCTAGCCCCTTCCACATCACTCAGAAGCCCCTCAGCAGGCTGTTCGTCCAGGGTGAAAAAATGATAATTTTATAATATTAAAAATGACTTAAATATATCTTAGGAGAAGCCAACATAACTCTCAGAAGGCACAGGGAGGCACGAACCTGACATTTAGCAAGCACCTACTACGTGCAGGACTTCATGCTTGGAACTTTCCCATATACTATTATCTTTAATATTTACACAACCTTGTTACATAGATATTATAATCTCCCTTTAGCAGGTGAAACATTAGAGGCTTGGAGTTTAAATATATTGTTACAAACCACACAACACATAAGATGCAGGGCAAGCCATTAAACCAGACATCCACAAATGTTTTCTATAAAGACATAACAAATATTTTAGGCTTTGTAAGTCGTGTAAGGTTTCTGTCACATATTTTTCTTAGTTTCTTGGTTGGTCGGTTTGGTTTTACAACCCTTTAAAAACATAAAAACTATTTTTAACTCCTTGGTTGGATTTGGTCCAAAGATGGTAATTTGTAGACACTTGTTTTAAGAAGTTGGGGGGAAATACGTGATAAAATACATGCTCTGGTCTTTGGCCTAAGTTTAAATCCTAATTCCATCACTTGCTAGCTAACATTTATGAAGCATTTACAAGGCACCAGGAAACAGTCTAGGTGTTTTATATGTATTTATTTATTTAATTCTCACAAGTCTGTAAGATAGGAGGTCCTATCTCCTCCATTCTACAGATAAGGAAACTGAGGATCACAGTGTTTGAATAACATGCGCCAGTCTACATACAGGAAATAAGTGGTATAGCCCAGGTCATCTAGCTACAAAGCTCATGTTTTTCATCACTATGTTAATATTATTGAAGTCAATAATAAACTACTTGATCAGGATAAGTAATTGGATTGCATTTGTATGTAAAAGGAAACTTTCAATTTTCAAAAATCTTTTCAGTCTTGTAAGAAAAGAACTCAAGGTTGTTGTAACTGGGGTTGAAGCATCTAGACTCTAGAAGGTGCCATTATGTCAGATTCTACAGGTTCATAAGGGTATAAAGCACAGGGTGTTTTCCAAGGCAAAAGTATAAACTAGAGTCCAACTAACCAAGGTCAGATTAGCCCAAAGTGCAAGTCGAGACTCAAAGTTTGACAGGTGGAGAACCAGGCAGGAAACAATTAGTTGGCATACAAATGGGTAGGCAATTGGTGTCAGAACCTGAAGCTAAGACATCAGGGTCCTGGTTCAGGGGCTAAGCCCTGGGTAATTAGAGATCCTGTGTCCACTCTGAGTGAGCAGCAGGACAGTTTCAGTGCTGAGCTGTGGAATCTTTATATGAGTAAGGGTGGCTCTTTGCCCTAGTTCTGCACTGTGCACAGGGATAAAAGGTGGGGCTCATCCTAAAAGTCAAGGTCAGTTAAGTCCACGGACTGGAGTTAAAGATCTACAGAGACAGGGACCTAAGAAAATCCTTTAAATACATAAACCTTAAATATAGTTCTTTAAAATCTAAAATAAGACTGCTATTTATGTTATTGCAATTAACCTGTTATCAATCACAGATAAGTAATAAAAAGTTAACAACAACAAAAAAAAGAAATTTAGAAAGGACACAATAGTCCTGGGTGGTATGTGGCATTTGCCTACAATTGCCTGCTGTGATCTGTTCCTGAAAGATCTCTCAGCCTGAGCCCCTTTGCTTGCCACCATCCCCTTTGCAGTCTTCATCACTGAGCTTACATTTTCCATACTTTATCTTACTTTTTGCTTTGTCACACTCATCATACTTTTTAATTATACATATTTTTAGACTGCTGTGTGTTGTCTGTTTCCTAACTGGACTATAATCTCCATGAAAGCAGAGACCATATTGTTTTTTTTGTTCATTACGGTGTCTCTACCTGGCGCCTAGTTCAATAAATTTGCCTTGATAATTAACCATTATGAATAAACTTCTATTTTAAATGCCTAAATATTATTTCTCTTCAGAGAAAGAACAAAAACTTCATGAAGCCAAGAAATAATGTACTACAAATACAAATTATCTGTCAGTCTTATGTAACAATACCAGGAAAATCAGAAGACATGGGATAAATAGAGAATCATCACGTTATTTATACCAAAATGTGCCCACAAGGTCCCCGGGACAGAGAAGGGACTATATAAATAACAAAAAGATTCTGCTGGTAAACAAATAGCAAGAATATTTCTGCCTTTCACACAGTAAATATTACGCTTCTTTCTTTTGCTCACTGATGAAAAAATTTACCAAAGCAATCAGTCCTGTTTTTCCCCCCTTCTATTTTTTGACTTACGATGGCTATAATTTACTAAGTAAACTACCTGGCATCCTTGGAGTACTCAAAGTCCATGCTGTCTATCACCACTCAAATAGCAAGGGCATCTTTCACATTCCAAATGCATATAAATTAATCAATACAGAAAAGGACAAATTAATCGAAAGTTATGTAATCTTATACTCTGAAAGGAACCTGATTAAATCTCCATCCTTTGTAGCTATTGCTAATCTAGGATAGTGCTGGTGTTTACAATCTTTTGTGATTTGACCTCAGGTGACCCAAGGATAGTTTTAATTGCTTATCAAATGTAACGTTATGAACGAGATAAAGATATTGTGAATGTATATAAAACAACTTTGAAATACAGAGAGCCTTTCAAGATGGGATTTTTAGTTTGCCTGCTACTCTTTCTTTAGAGTCTAATTGATTTTCTTGACATCTCTTTAGCCTGGCAAACTGCCTACCTAAGTACTTTATCTGACCTTCAGGCTGTTTGCCAGGTATTGATCCAATACCTACAATGGCTGTGTTGTACCAGCTTTTCCAACTTTGATAAGGGCTAATGTACTAGCGCCAGGCAGACAGGAAGTCAATGGTCTCAAAATTTCTCTCATCCTCTTCTATCTGTATCTTCCTTTCTTCTTATGCAAGAATTTCAAGTTCTATCAAAATCAGATCTGAAGCAAATCAGATGGACATCTGGGCTTAATTTATCTTCTAGGAATTTTTTTAAAAACACATTGTTCTCTGGGGGACAATAAGTGAAAATGTTTAGAAATATAAGATTTCTTGTTGAAGTTAAAATAATGTTATTAGTTGATAGGTTCCCTTTTTAAAGAAAAGTAAAAATTATGTGATTTATGGACATGCTTAGGGCAAATTTGGAAAAACTACATTGCATATAGTAAAAAGAAACCAGCTAGTAAAGGATCTTGAAATATTGTCATAAATGAAACAATAACAGAAAATGGGATTTCAGTTAACGTAAAGACTAGCTTAATTGGGGAGAGCAATGTGATAGCTCTGTGGGATTAATATCTAGATGTTAATGTGACTCTAAGTATTAGTTTGAAGATGTATCTCATGTTTTTCAAGTTTGCCTTGACAATTTTAGGAAGGCATTTTCATTAGACAAATGGCCTTGAGAAGGCTAAGGAGATCCTCTTCAACAGAGCACCTTAATTACTCAGCCTAGGATAGAATCTTTAGAGATGGAGAAAACAAAGGACCTGAACTTAGAATCACCGCAATAAGCCCTTTGGGAAACAAAGAACCACGTTGAGAATATATTTTGTGTTTTAAGATAATTTGGGATAGATAAAATTGACTGCTTCCCCTGTACAGATCTGCTACTGATATGCTTTGCCCTCTGTCAACTAATTTCAAAAAAAAAAAAAAACAGTTGGAAGAAACTAGAGAACTCATAATGCATGTGCGTGGAGAAAAAGTGGTGTTAACTGGTGCCCAGTTTATCTGATCTACGTCCTTTTGTAGCTTAAAGCAGAGGAAAAGCCATGATAAATGTACTTTTAAGTTGCCAACCTGAGGGAAGTAATTAATACTGAAAATAAACAAAAATGCACATTCATCATCATATGCCACTTCGGGCAATCTACATTCCAAAAAAAATCATTCCAAGCTGCTGGGTACAGTCTTGAGTTGATGACTTGCCTCTCTGAAAAGGGCAGAGAGTTCCACAGAGCTGACTTAGGTGGGAAACTGCAGAGGGTTCTGCAGGGGTAGCTGTGGGTGGAAGACATCCCACAAAGCAGGCGTGGGTGGGAGAGGTACACAGGATCCCAGAGGCTGGCTAGAAGTGGAAGTGGTGCAGAGGATTTCTCAAGGGCTAATGTGCATATTCCAGGGAAGCTGTCCTGAAAAAGGAGCTACCTGGATTATTTTTAATCTCCACCCATACTCATTAAGAGTCATCCTCTCCTTTCATCTGTTAGGTCCATCGGCCCAAATGTTATTGCAGCCAGACCTGAAGAACAGACTTTTCATTTGGTCCTAAAAACATGGGAGCTTTTTGGATCTTAAATACTGAAATGCTGGGACACATGACCATCCCATCAGTTCACTTGGAGAGGCAAGGAGAATGGTCGAGAAGGAAGTGGAAGCAGAGTGGGACAAGCAGCGTGAAGGCCCAGAAATGCCTTTAGATATCTGCACACTCTAGGCTGGCAGAGGTTGCAGGTATTGACAGTTTGGAACAAGAAAACTTTAGCCAAATCCATGACTTCTGCAGAGGAAATGTTGAATAGAGAAGTCATGAATGAGAGGTGATGATTACTCCAGGTTGTTTTGTCAATTATCAGTTAAATCAGTCCTGCTATTGTGATTACAATGGTGTTTGTCTCCAGCAGCTGGAGGCAAAAGACCTTGAAAACAAGGAGAGGAAAAAAAAAAATAATAAAGTAAACAAGGAGAGGAAATCAACTGAAATTTGGCATGAAAAAAATAGTTCAGAAAAATACACCTGGGGAATAAATATTATGAAGTGGTGGAAGCTCTGAAAATGCACTGCAGTCAGGAGGGCCAAGAAGGGTGGCCAAGGGGACAGAAATGCGTGCATGGCTGAGCAACAAAATGTTGCTTCAAGGCATCAGGCTCACGGGCACGAGGCAAAGACTTCATTTACCTTTTCTAGGAAGGGTCTGTGGGATCAGAGCTAAGGTGCTATTTATGGATTTACATTAAAAAAAAAGAAGACAGGAAAATGGAGAAGTAGAAGTTCAGTAAATGATAAAAAAATGAAAAAAATGTCAAGTTTCAGTCAGAAAAGGAGAAAGGGAAGGAAAAGAGGGGTCCAAAAGCTAAATAAAAACGGGAAAAGTTAAAATATTATATTTATAAAGCTGCCTCTCAAGGAAATGCAAAAATCACTTCACCTCTTTGGGTTTCAAGTTTCCGTTGTACAGGGAGGGTTATGAATGACATGATTGCTAAGGCCTCCGTCTAGTGCCAAATATCTCTGCCTCAAAGCAGGTTTTCCATTTAACTTCTTCCAAATGTGGCTCTAACCTCACTTTGGGGAATTCTGAAATATAACCTGTTTCACTCAGTTGGCCACATTCTTCACATCCCCAAAAGGTCATGTACCTATGCTACCCACCTGTGAATAACACATTTACCTTGTTTAAAACTGAGGGCACAAAGATGGCAGAGAGTAAGCTGGAAGTGAGAAGCCCTGGCTTCTGGTTCTGGCTCTCCTGCACAGATGCAGGATGTTGCTCTCACTCTAAAGAGATGGACAAAACTAAGTTATCACTGAGGTTTTTTCCAGCTCTACTCACCTGTCTCTCTCTACTTGTCCAGCCTTTGAATGAGTTCTCATTAGTTAGGTGTCTCTTCATAAGGAGAGGTCAACCACCAACTAGAAAAACGACCAGATCTGCTGCATTCCAACTCTCCACTTAATCCATTCACATAAACTACAACTGAGATACCACAGTTAGAGGTCAGTAAGTGTATGACATAAAAGAAAATAGTAATGAAATACTAAAAGGCAAAGTATGTCCTAGAGAAGTGACTCACTCTGTTAGAAACCAGTCTCCAGAGGAACCTGGAGGAAGAGTTACTCCTCTCAGAGACACTTTTAATGAGATTTGAAATAAGTCTGAGAGAATAGTCAACGATTGATCATATACCCTCAGTGTTCAGAGGAGCTCACCCCACACATTTCTCTTGTCTGATGTCCATAAGAGTCATTTCTGGCTAATGGTGACTGAGAAACTGCTGGAGACATCCTCTGCATCTCCACCTATAAGTTCTCCAGCTTTCCATTTTCCCCATGTCAGCCTGCAGCTTGCAGGCCACTCGGCACCCGGCATTCCTGTCAGGTGTCCTGTCAGGCAAAACTGGTTTATTCGAGGTCACGCTGGCAGCTGAGCCCAAGAGCCTGCTGCCTGTGCTGTTAACCTTGCCAAGTTGAGCTGCATCTATTTTTTTTTTCTTCAATCATTCCTAGAAATATCAATTCTGGAAAACTCTGTTTTCCCACAGAAGGTTTTGGCAGCCAGTCTTCACCAATTACCTCATTCTCTGCTCTGCTGCCATCTGAGACAGTGTACCAGGAAAAACTGTGCACCTGTAGGGAGAAAAAATGCACAGAGGGTGAAGGATTGGATCTCCTCTTCCTCCTGACACGGTTCCATAGGAAAGGTCTTTGTGGAGTTATAGAATATTCTTGCTGCAAGAGGCCTGAAATTCCATCTACCCCAAATCTATCATTTCACACACAAGGAAACTGAGGCTGGGCAGAGGTATTATAGTTAAAATATTTCAAAACATATAGATAAATAGACAAATGAGTGAATGAATGAATGAAGTGAATGAATGGGAGAGGGAGAAATTCAGAAATTGAAGAAGGAGAACAAAACATGTATTGTGCAGCACAACACAAGGCCAGAGGAAGAAAGAGAGATAAGAGATCTCTGTCACTAAGTGTCTTAGTTTGTTTGGGCTGCTCTAACAGAGTACATTAGACTGGGTGGCTTAGAGACAACAGAAATGTATTTCTCAGTTCTGGAACCTGGGATGTCTAAGACCAAGATGCCATCAGATTGGGTGTCTAAAGAGAACTCACTTCCCAGTTCATAAACGGCATCTTGCTGTGTCTTCACATGGCAGAAGGAGTGAGTGATCTCTGTGGGGTCTCTTGTATAAGGGCACAAACTCCATTCATGAGGGCTCTACCTTTATAACCTAATACCTCCCAAAGGTCATACTTCCTAATACAATCACATTAGGGGTTAGGATTTCAGTCCCTAACACCAAGTAAGCATTCAGTCCACTCCTCTCCTGCACCAATCAGGTCAAAATGTAGCCATGAGTCATCATAGCTTAGTTTTGATCTAGGGAGCATCTTAGAGAAAGAAGCTGTTCATGCTTTTCTATAATATGGACAATTAATCATTAAGTGAGAGCTAGGGAGAGCCTTGGGAAGCATATGCTCACATCCTCATGTTTTAGAGATGAGAGAGTAAGACTTGAAAAAAGTAAAATGTCTTTCTCGGAATATCCAACGCCCATGGAATAGTCACAAAAAGAAAAATACAGACAGACCTGGATCTAACTGTCCTTGAACAATTTTTTTTTTTCCTACTGAATTAAGTCCAAGACATGTGCGTGCACACATGCATACCTGTGCCTCCATACCTACTGCAGGTATAAAGAGTTACTAAATATACTACTTCAACAGCTGGGATTTTACAAGTTGACTTTTCACAAGGTGTTTATGGCTTCTTAAAATGTGTTTGGCTCTCTTTTTTCTTCTTTCCGAAATTTAAAAAATTTTACATAGAACTTAAACATAAGCCTAAATTGGTCAAGATAGTTACCACAGGGTTACTTTGTGCTGTTAAATCCAAATCATGGGCAGTGGATTCCAGCTTGGCTTAGTGTGATGCCAAATCATCTCACTCTGGCCAATAGCGTACGAATAAGGTCATCAGAAGCCAAAGTGTCCACCCTGATTTCCAGCTGAAGATGCCTGTGGGTGTCTATCTCTGCACCTGATTAGGGAGAATTCCTTCTGAATTCAACAGGAACTAGGAATTGAGGCCAGTAGAGTAGAAGAACTAGATTCTGCTAGGGGATCTGGAAGTTGGTAAAGCAGCACCACTCTCACTGTTGTTTATAGGGCCTTAACCCATGCTGAGTTACTAAACGTGTAACTTGGCTCAGAGAGTCCAAGATGCACACATCCATCCTGTGGAATGAATAAGCCCTTCTAGGAAACCAGACACCCACTGAGAAGCCTGAGGAGTGCCCTGGAAGAGTTCAAAGGGCCTGAAACAGGGGCTCCATTTCCTTCTATCCCTCACTCATCTTCTTCCTCTGGTATCCCCTCAGTTCATCTTCAATTCAAACACTCACTGCATAGGAATGTGCTAGAAACTGAGTTGGACACTCAGCTGGAGACCTTGCTCAAGGGGTTGACAATCTGATGAGAACCAAGACTTGTACACAAAAAGCTAAATAATTATACAGCTAGAATAACCAGAGTGCCAAATAAGTAAGTAAAGCAATGATAATTATGGAGTTCAGAGAAGTTCATTGTGGTAAATTACAACTGAGTAATTTTGGAGAGATTTACATCCTTTTCCGTATTTGATTCTTAAGTTGTATTATTTAAGGCAGAGTTATGGTCTACCCTCATTATAGTGAAAAAAGAGGAAGTAGAAGAATCTAACACAAAGAGTAGAAATTTGAATTCTAAAGCTTGAGTTAAATACCTACTATGTGGCAAGCACATAAAAAAAAGAAATGAAGGGGCGCCTGGGTGGCTCAGTGGGTTAAAGCCTCTGCCTTCGGCTCAGGTCATGATCCCAGGGTCCTGGGATCGAGGCTCACATCGGGCTCTCTGCTCAGCAGGGAGCCGGCTTCCTCCTCTCTCTCTGCCAGCCTCTCTGCCTACTTGTGATCTCTCTCTCTGTGTCAAATAAAAAAATAAAATCTTAAAAAAAAAAGAAATGAAATGAAATATAATACACAGTGTAGTAACTGAACTTCACCCTAAGAGTTAAGTTACAGTTAAAAGGCAAGTATGTATGACTACTATGGGATCCTTGGATGGTTCCCAAGGATGCCATAGGCAAACTTGAGCAGGTGGAGACCTGTGAGGAGAACAGTGAGAAAGAACGTGGCTACCTCCGGAGAAGTAGAACAGAGCCTTGTAATAAGATATTATAAATTACAGGGACTAGAGATGTAGGCAGATCAGAGTAACAACTAAGACTTAGAAGGGCATAAATGATGGTTGGAATGAGATGTTATCTATGTGCTGTTATTCAGAGGGGTTACACAAGGATGAGAAAGATCTAAATGAAATGGGACCAGGAAGGAAGGAGGAGATAGGCTCTTTCCCAGACCAGACACCACAGTATCAGACAAGGGCTCCGTAAAATCTTCCTTTTATCTTCCTTTTATCTTCATTTGTTCTCCATATGGTGGGGACATCATCTCCTTCCCAAGGGGAAAAATAGGTGCAGGAATCTGACACCAAGCCACAAATGAGACTTGGGAGTAAATTATCTAACAGCTTGTGCCCCAGAATTTCCCTCTGTGACCTGAAGGTAAACATGATAAACAGAGTCAACTCTCAGAAATCCTGCTCATGGAGGCCAACACTATGAGTGTACATAAGTGTACATAACTTCAATAATTGCTTCTCAGTAAGTTCCATTTATCCAAAATGAAATAAGAACAGAATTTAAATCTTATATTAAAATAGCATTTATTTGCAGAAAAGGAAACATTTATTTCCATAGTCAGATCTTAAAGGAAGATTTAGCAGTAACAGGGCAATGAATTGTAGAGCTAACCTATCATACCTAGGAATTGTGATAGCTCAGTCCCCATGAGTCTCAATTAGCTAAAAGATTAGTCCTTGCTCAGCATGTATAGATGATTCATTTTTATTTAATAATAACTAACTGTATCTCTGGGTTATGCAATTGATCAAAATGACTATATTCTAAGACAAAGGATGAAAAGCAACAAAAATATTAAAGGAGTATCTGGGTGTAATATGTTTTCATGTTTCCTCTCACCCTTAAAATAAAATGTGTTTCTTGGGAAAGTGTTTGATCCAGTTGTTCAATGATTCAAAATTTCCCACTGCCCCTTAGCCCATTGTTTGCATTGCTAGGCCCTCGAGGCAACACAGAAAAAGGAATGAAGTGGGATCTGCAGCTAGCCGGCCCTTTAGTCAACTTCTGGCTATGTCACTTCTTTGTAAGTATTAATGTTAACAATTACTGAGTTCCTATAAAATCCTAGTCCTTGGCAAATCGCTTTACATATATTGTGCCATAGCTCCATGAGATATTTACTATTCTTGTGCCCATATTACAGATGAGAAAACTGAGACATAGAAAGTTTAGTAACTTGGCCAAGGTCGTAATAATTGGTAGAGCTAAGATTTGGTCCTATACCTATGTTACGTCTCTTCGCCTTTACACTACCTCTCCTTCTTGGACTTAGATTCAGGGCAACTTTACTTCCCTGGGTCTCAGTTTCTCCATCAATAATATGGAGAAAATACTAGCTTGCAAATTGATGAAAAAATTAAATGAAATGATAATGTAAAATGTTTAGTGTGGGTCCTGGCCCATATTAGGTAGTCAACAATTAGCAGCTATTACTATATTTGATAGATGGCTGCTTTTATAATCTCTAAGATTTCCCTGATAAAATGGTTACTTCTTAAGTTGTTTAGCTACATTTTCATGAATAAGAATAAACTTATTAGTAGTAGCCTTTCACTAATAGGAGAATCATAATTCCCATTAATTTCTTTTACCTCTGTATTTTGAGAACAAAGTCAAATGCTTAAGAGAGCACTAATCAGGACTCGATTTTAGTCAGAGACTGCAAAGAAAAAAAAAAAGGTCAAAAGTATGTTAAGTGAAACTTGACCTCAACTTTGAATCATCTAAATGACCAAAAATAGTGGCTTAAATTGACCCTGAAACACCATTTTACTCACTAGTAATATGAGCGAGCCCCCCTCACACATGTGAATTGGCTGGTTATTGGACTTAATTTCCTATAAGAGACACTACTGTCGCCTACTCAACAGCAGTTGCCAAACCCCCACACCCTGCTCCTTTTCTCTTCCTTCTTTCTTGCTAACAGAATCCAGATTTTATTCCAGGAATCCAAGGTCATAGGCTCCAAAGAGGTGAGGACCCTCCCAACATGAGGTGGTGACTCATGACTAAACTAATGGTGGTATTTCCATCCCCCTTGCCAGTGATTAGTTTAACAATGGACTTGTGCTAGGATGCTGGATAGGAAGTCTAATGTGGACACTCTGGGAAAAGGATTTCAGTTTTGAAAATAAATATTCAAGTAGAATTTCCTGTTTGCACTTGTATGTGACAATTGGAACTACGGTGGCTAGCTTGAGATCTTAAGTGGAACCAAGCTAGAAGATAAGAAAATATGCTGAGGATGTCAAAGCAGAAGGATAGAGAACCTGAGTCTGTGATGAGCAAAGAAAGATATTAATTAACCTTAATTAATAATTAATTAACAACTAATTGATTAATTAATTAATGTGCCTAAAGGAAACGCTCCAGACTTCTTGTTAGTAAACCACTTAATCTACTCATTGTTTAAACCATTTTGAATTGGGTCTTCTG
This sequence comes from Ailurus styani, assembly GCA_002007465.1. Classification (NCBI taxonomy): domain Eukaryota; kingdom Metazoa; phylum Chordata; class Mammalia; order Carnivora; family Ailuridae; genus Ailurus; species Ailurus styani. Next base: position 590,145 of record LNAC01000068.1, on the reverse strand, counting down.
TTATCTAAATCTGAACATATTTTTGATATCCAATCCCAGAAAACTAGGTCTTGGTTAAGCCTAGAAAGTTCAAAATAATAGAGATAGTCCTACATTCATTCATTCTTGATTCCAATTCCTACCAAAGGCATTTGATTACAGGGAGAAGGAGAAACAGCAAAGTAGTAGTAAAACAAACAAAATGAGAAGACCTGAGGAACTGGGAGAAATCCTCAGGTCCTGACCATTGTCCACATACTATTTCTTTCCAAGCTCATTCCATTTCTTTTGACTAGCTACTAGTCCGCATCAATTTGCTTATTTTAAGTCTCCTTATAGATGTCCCCAGAATGTTGTAAAAGGACCTCCGATTCTTTTATAATCCTGGGAAAAGTTACTTCCAAATTAGTTACTTCCTTGTTGAAATGTGCCTTCTCTCACCCTATACACAAACATAAAGTGCCACCTCCAACTGGTTACCATTGAGCTTTTACAGGACTGGAGACATCTGGAAAGTAAAGTGGTCTGAATGGAATAGGGTTGGATGAACCCACAAACCACTGTCTCTTTGATCATGTTGACCATCAGCAATAGAAACTATTTTCTGAGTGGGCACAGCCATGAAGAGTGAAGTACGGGAGCTTCTTAGAGCCACTAAATAAAAACCAGAGACTGCCAGTAACAGCTTCCTTTTATCAGGGGCGATTGGATAGTTGTCATGAGCAGCTGTTCTCTTCCACTACTGACAGGCAGTGGGATTATATCTGGGAACAAAACTCCCCACAGTACAGTTTGGGAGAATAAAAACAGCTATGGGAGGACATTATAAAAATATTCCCTGGAACTTTACATTGTTTTCTCATCAAACTCTCAATATGTAATGAAGATGTATATATAGATACACACACACACACACACACACACACACAGATTGAGAGAAAGAAAAAGAGATTGATTTTACATACATGTAAAATGAAGGGGTGATACTTAAATACAGTCCTGCAGTGGAGACAAATTATTCTCTAGTGCTATTAATCTGTGATATGCTATATCCTGAGGACACATTCCAGCCCGACCTCACCAGTGATTATTGTCATCATGAATTATTCTTGCACACTGGCTAGTCAATTCCTTTCCTCAAAGCCCTGACTAAAGAACTCTCCCAGCAATTTCAACTGCACTTCTTCCTTACCACGGCATCTCATATCCTCTTTGTTTCCCTAGGTCTCCGATTTCATCCTTTCCCCTCTCTTCTTAATCCATCATTCTTTGTGAGGCACTGCTGGCTGAGCACTGCACAATAGGCCTTGTCTTACCCTATTTACCATGCCCATTAAATCTATTAGTCTCAGTACACCATCAGCTTTTAAAAGTGCCCCTTTCACAGGCCCCCCTCTTACCTGTCCTAATGACATTGTTCCCTCTCCCACTGCCCTTTGAACACTCATGTCATTAAGCTCCAATTTCACTTTGCTTTTGATGACAAGATGGCTTCACTCTATAATCTTACTCTGGAGCCTACCAGAGAGTACCTTCACAGCAGCAGCTACGAGAGATACCTGTTGATTGTTCTTCTTGCCCCTCCTTTCCACAAGGTCCCGGGGCTGCTGTTAGTATTTGTCCAGCTGAAGCTAGCTCACAAAGACAGTTTTAACTGATCATTCTCACTGACACAGGAACATGAATATTGTGAATGACTCAGAGCCCCTTCCCTCTTCCCCCTTTCCTCCTCAGCATTCCGGTCAGATGTTCGTTCAGCTTACATTCATCCCTTCAAATATGTACTTAACAGAGTGTATTTCTACTGCCGGGGTCCGGGCTAGGTGTTAGGGAGACAAGAAAAATGAGATCCAGCCCCTTTGGTAAGGAGATTCCCATCTGGGTAAAGGGGAGGGGCCAACTAACAACTACAGTACAATGGGCTGATTGCTTTATCCAGGCCAGAAGTAATCCAATCGCACCTGCTTCTGTTTTGTTGCTATACTAAAAATAAGGGGAGTCTGCAGAGCAGGGTCAAAGTGGACTGTATCAAAATAAAATGGACATTCGTTCATAATCTGGTTCAGAAGCAAATTTGAATAGCCTAAGGTAATCATATGTAGCTACAACAGACCCCCAGAGTCTTCAGCTCCACAGGTGAATAACTATAGCACCCACCTCCCAGAGGCTACTGTAAGGATGAAATAGAACAACACCTGGGGAGGTTGTTAGCCTAGCACCGAAACTCCATAAATGTTGACTGGGGTGTTCACACTTTTCATACTTCCCAGAAACCCTCTGATTTCTGAGACCCAGGACCCCTCCCTGCTACCCCTGGTGCCCTACAACCAGTGATTTTTCTCATGAGTTTGTTTAAATAAATGTATGAGCTAGATCAGCTTCAACTCCACCTGGGTTGAGGCAGCTTGGTTAATTTTCCACTAGCGCCTTAGCTCCAGAGTACATGCTACCCATGAAACTTTAGGCACAGGGAAATTAGTTTAGAGGCTCTTCTGGGAATTTATTCATGTCATAAAGTAGAGCTAGATTTATTACTAGTGTTGGTCTTTACTCACGGGGAGCCAAGGACTTGATCAGCAAGGGGTATGGGGTGGGGGTTGGGGCGGGTCCAGATCAGGATAAAGCCCTATTAAGAGGCTTTCTATGTAGTGTTTCATTTGGGCTATCTGAGCGGAAAAGGCCTTAAACCCACCTCCCGCTGCATTTTACTGTGACAGAAGACCTTTATCCCAAGGGAAGGTGCTCTCGTAAAAATCCTCCACATATTACTACCCCAGTGATTACATACTATCAAGTGAAGGGCAGTGGAAAATGATTATTGAGCCATGTACAGACCATCCCAGCATTTTTAATTATAGATCATACAAGAAAAATGTAACTTTTTTTGTTTTGTCTGTATTCAAGATAATTTTATCAGGATTGTCAGGGAAGAATAATACTGCAGTCAAAGAATATTCAGTGCCCCTTCAGGCACTTTTCAGAATTCAGAGTGTTGGCACATATTTAAAAAGCAAATACAGAAGAAATGCATAACTTAGAGAGCTCAGGTGCTAAATTAGCAGAGACTGAGGAAAAGAATGAGTCAGGGAAATAGGGAAGTGCTTCCCCACAATGCAACCTAGCCTTTAGCCCCAAGTTTTCCAACTTTTGTCAATGTGCTGAAGTCTGGTGTTGATGTTCAAATCATCTGACAACTTGTAACTCAACCATAAGCAGTTAGACATAAGCTACAAGTGTCTATTTTTACACACCAGCAGCAATTCCCTCAGGAAACCCAGCCTTCCTTTCAGCGTACTCTTCTGTCATCCCGAGAACCATTCCCTCCTATGGATGTTCCATTCTCTAGTTGGATGCCTTTAGAAAGTTGCCTTCCAGTTCCTAATTACCTCAAGCAGCTGCCTAATGCAGCTTCCAGGCACAAACCACTGCGGAGTATCCATTTTAACACTCAGCACTATCACTGACTGGTGTTGAGAGAGAGGGATTGCTTCTGTGCCTGTCAGGAAAACAACAGTTGTTGTATTCATTGGCCTCCCAGGAAACTGGGATGCCTTGCTATTGTGCATGGGATTTTCCCCCAGGGACTCTGGCTGATGAGCCATCAGGCAAACCAAAGAGGAATGGCTTTATTCTGCCCTCTGCTCTCCTTGGCAGGGGTTACATCATTTGCTCAAGTACCATCATAAACGCGCCTATATATACAGTACCTACAGAAAACATTTTATAAGCCAAAAGCAGTTATGACAAACCCCATTAAGACAATGTTCTATAGGTAACACTACACAGTGCCCAACTCCCGGGCCATAGCTTACTTATTTCAGGAATGATTCCAATTATAAAAAGCAGTCAGTAAAGACTTGTGGATTAATTGATTCCTTAATTGGTCTAGAATCCCATCTATTAAATACTCTGAAATCTGCGTTTTGATATAAGAGGGTGGGGTTTTCACAGCAATGGCATTTGCTGCCAGGGCATTAACCTGTCCATATTTTATAAAAAGGAAGGTAGTATCACTGAGGCTCCTTTGTTTCTTCACAAGCAATAGAAAAGCTGGGAAGAAGGAGGAGGAGGAGGAAGAGGAGGAGAAAGGAAGGAAGAAAGGAGGGAGGGGAAAAAAGAGAGAGAAAGAAAGAAAAAAAGAAGGAAAGAAAGAGAAGAAAGAGAGAGAGAGCAAGAAATTAAAACAGGAAAGGAAGATGTTCTTATGGGATTTGGTTTTTATTATTAAAGAAAAACAACATTTTGCCTATATTGTTGGTGGCAGTTTATACCTGAGTGCTATTTAATTTGAATCTTGTTTTCATAGCGGCCAACAATTAATTGTTAGTGTTTCAAACTCAGTAGTCAACCACCTCTTCCTTTCTTTTCACTAATGGTTTCAGTAAACAATTCAGGATCAGGAGAAAGTATTGAAAGAGCAGGGGTCTTTAATGAGAATAAACATGCAAAATGGGTTCCCAATTTGAGAAGACACGTCTGTTGGATGCTACCCTTTCTCCCTTAAGAGGTCTGTTAGGACCAACCTTCCAACATTGAGTTCCCCCAATACTGAGCCCACTTTGCCTGGTAATTGGGGTAACTTCCATGTTGTGACATTTTCCAGAAAAGGAAGAGACCCAGAGAGTGCTGCCTTCCCTGGGAAGCACCCACATTGACATGGCATCACAGAATAGATAGATTTGCTTTGGGAAACACTGGCCAACACTTGATTCCCTGACACTCATCTTTTGCATGAATTTCTTAGGATGATATGAACACCAAGGTCCCTAGGAGTTTGCTATATCATAGAGGTAGAAGGCATATTGAACACATGGCTGCAGGATCTGAGTTTGAGGCCTGGTGCCTCTATTTAGGATACTTAATCTTCTTCAGGGTTCTTGTCTATAAAATCAAGGACAGAAACAAGCATGCCCCATGTCCCCTTTAGTGCTTCTCTATGATTTCTCACTAAGATGCCACAGATGGTGTAGCCAGGGAGGGAAGTGAGAGGGTAAGAAGGGGGTAAGAGTGCATGTAATGTCACAGTTACTGAGCACCTTCCAGGATGTCATATTTTTTTTCTTCATTAATCTTTTATGTGATTTTCACCAAGGCAGTGGGATGATTCACAGGAAAATAGGGTTCTATACACTTTAATATGTAGTAGGAGACCAGTTACTTGAACTGAGGAGACCAGCTGTGTTTTCAAGAGGCCCCCGTCATAACAGGACTAGCTCTCCTTTCTGTGGAAAGATGGAAACACAAAATTTCTAATATTTAAATAAATAAGTTTCTCCCAAACTGAGTTCTATTCACAAGGAGTTTTTAGACTCCCCACAGATACCTCTATAACGCACACTTCAGCTGTTCTTCCCAGAGAGCTGATGGATTTGAGATACAGCCTTCTGCCGTGACCAGTGACATGTGTCTGAGGAATACCTGTCCGGGCTAGGGCAGGCTGCTTGCTACAGCCTATGCACAACTCCGTGCTGCAGCATTCGCTGAGGTGTCATTAGCAGTGAACCCTCCCCAAGGCAGAGGACCCTGCAAATGAAAAAGACAAGGGGGAGGGGATGGGGGGAAGAGGAAGGGAGAGAGAGGAGAAAGAGATAAAGACAGATACATGAGGGAGAAAGAAAAATTGGGGGGTGGGAAAGCAGGTCATTTTGCTGCTTAAGAAAGATTAAGAAAGTGCCTTCTTTATACGTTTATGTATTAAATTTATTTTTACTTGTAGATTTGTTGAGGCAGTGGTAAACAGTGTCAGAGTTTTCATTGTTGTTTGTAATAGATACTAAGTCTTCTCACCAATATTCCAGATTTTCTATTAGGACCAGTGTGAGACTGCACTTCATTGCCCCCTTGAAATTGGGCAGAGACGTGTAATTTATTTTGCCAATGGAATGTGAGCAAATATAATGTATATTGGGCACGTGGGTGGCTCAGTAGGTTAAAGCCTCTGCCTTCGGCTCAGGTCATGATCTCAGGGTCCTGGGATTGAGCCCCTCATCCGGGGGCTCTCTGCTCGGCGGGGAGCCTGCTTCCTCCTCTCTCTGCCTGCCTCTCTGCCTACTTGTGATCTCTCTCTCTCTGTCAAATAAATAAATAAAATCTTTAAAAAAAGCAAATATAATGTATATTGCTCTAGGGCAAAAACCACTAAGAAGCAGGTACTTTTTGTGGGCTTCCACCAACGAAACCACCAAATCTCCAGTCTTTGGAGGTTCTATCGACCTGACTTCAGATTAAGGAAACCTGGAACAGAGTCCCCAGCTGCCCACAGGGGACATATGTTGGAAGCAAGAAATGGAACATTATTGTTTTGAGTCACCAAGACTTGGAGGTTCTTCTTACTGCAACATAACCTAGTCTAACTTGACTAATGCATTATTATTACTGGTTATGATTAGTTTAAGTCTGTCAGCTACTATTGTTTATAGCACAATTTTGCAAAACACAAAATTTCTAATAAATAAATAAATAAATAAGTTTCTGCAAAACTGGATTCTGTTCACAAGGAGTTTTTAGACTCTTTTGCTGAGTGTGGAGTTCACCAGTTGCAGTTTTATCCAAACAGAATTTTCTGTATATTTATAGCACACTAGGTCTGAGAGGAAATGTTGATTGGAAAAAATAGAGAAATACTTTTGCCATCATCATAGACATTTTTCAGGGATTACTATTAGTGAATAATTTTATGAGTATATAACAGCTGTAAACTTGTCAGAAATAGACACTAGCAAAATAAAATTATTGTTGTCATGATTATTTTATCTTCTCCAATACCCTGCAGCTAAGTTCTCAATGATTTTTAACACCAAATAAAATTCAGCCAGTTCAAAGCAGGTTTATAAACGTAATAATCCTGTGAAGTTGAATCTGCAATGATTTGATTGATCTGAAAGCATTTTTTAGATGAGCATTTTTAGCTAAAGGACTTAAATATTAGAGAACGTAGACATAAATAAATGTTACCTAACCTTTCCTGAACAAAGCCTCATCCAGCTGTTGACACCTTTAATACAGGAACCTAACCTATAAAGTCACTAGTTTATGGCAATGGTTTGCATAGTCTGGAAATCAGGGCTTTTCTCTATACCTTCAACCAGTAACAGCTAAATATAAGAGCGGTATCTTCACAAAGTGGGGAATAGATTAGCCACATTGATTTCCACTCCATCTCCCATGTTCTAGAAACATCCTGGCAGAGGTAATATAATTGTAGGTCCTTAACCTGGCAGAAATCCTCTCCTAAACTTGAAGTTCTGATAAATCCAAAGAAGAAAGCCCAAGAACAGAAATATTGTCATTCTTCAATGCAGATGAGTAGACAACAGAGAACCTGGATTAGAAATAGCCTGTAAAAAGCAAAAGAACTTGACAAAGATAGATCTGAGCAGAGAAAGGAGCATTATGTTCATTTCTTTCCATGTCCAGAAGGATTGGGGGTGATGAACTAAATAGAAGTTTCCCAGACCTACATCAAACCATATCAGTAAGCACACCTCACTCTGAATAGGCTCTGAAGTTAAGACTGCCTGGTGACACATTAATTCCATTATAAAGTAAAATTATAATTAGATCACAACTTAAAGATTCAAAAATATCTTTAGTAAACAGGTGTATATACTAATGTAAGTTATAAGGAATAAATATAAAATTAACAGATAATTTCATGTCAATAATCAAAACTAAGCATAGGACCAATGACAAGAGAAAAGAGATAGCTCAGTCAACTATGTCGACATTGCTTAGTACTTCTCAGTCTTTACCTGTAGAGAAATAATTTTTAAAATGTTTTTGTCTGCCATTTTCTGTATTAGGTTTTTGGAAATTATCAAAATATGCACTAAAAAACATAGTACCTTCACCATAGTCTTTCTGGTTGTAAAATCCTACAACAAATGCACTGAACCTATATGATAACTTAATAAGGCAATTGGGAGGCAGTGTATTTTAGCTTCTTTTCAATCTCAAATAATAAACCCTCAATTTATCAGAAGACCATAATGTATTCTTATTTAAACTAGTTCATTCATTTTTTCTGGTCCGTTTGAGTAGAATCAAATATTCCTTACTGTTTCAAGCCTCATTATGAAACAATTTCCCCATATTTTTTTAAATCTTTATAAATTTTATAAGATGAATTAGTATTTTCCTATTGTTGTAAATTCATGTTTTTAAACATAATTGGTCATTCCTTTTAAAATGCAGGATCTTTCAGGACATAACATTCCACATCAACAGAGGTGATATAGATAGAGCAAAGATTTAAGACAGCTGTTCTCAGTAGGGGTAAATGTATAAAAATCACCATGAAGATTTTTCTTTTTCAAACTACATATGTCCATCCCCACTTGTGAGTCTGGAATATGTGTGGTCTAGAAAAAATCCTCTGGTGATCCTGAGGTTCGTTGCTTAGGAGATTGGGTAACTCCTTGAATATAGCACAGAAGTGTTGTTCGTTTGTTTTTACTAAATTTGCATATTGCAATATTTTCTTCTTTCTTAAAAATTATGTGCAGGAGGAAAAAAACCTCTAATTTAGAGAACTGATCCACTGAGTTTTTAGGTTAAGGTCTTAAATGCATGGCTAGCTCTGCTTGTCTATCTATATTGGCAAATATGCTGTCTTTGTCTTTGACCAAATTGGTAACGTTTGCTTAGAAAACTGAATCTGAAGAGTGGACCATCACCACCAAACACCTCTCTGTCTTGTAGTTAACTGGCTTTGCTGTAGCCTGCCGGGAGCAAACGGTAGCCAGATAGGCCAAGTCTAAAACACAGAAAGTGAAATGGTTCTGTTAAAGAAAGCGATTACAGCATCAGCTTTGCAAACTAGGCTAAAGCTCTGAACTGCAAAATTATCTTGATGCATGTGATTGGGAAGGACTAATTAGAAAAGAGGATGACATTTTATTTTCTAACCAGCCCTCTCTGATCTGAAGCCACGACACCCCCTCACTTGTTACCTAGCAACCCTTTTTTGTATATGTAAGGTTACTCTATTCCTGCTTTGTTATTCAATTTACTTGCCATTTTAAGTGTCCTGATTGTCTTTAGGACTATCCCCCCCTGGTACGATTGGCCTTAGGCTCTAAAATATTAGAGGGCCACCAATTAAGTGGATCCAAATGTCATCGTACGGCCCACTGCCGCCCATAGATCAGTGCTAAACAAACGCTGCAGATATTTCCCGTTGGCATTTGTGATTTTACCAGAGCGCCTCCCTGTCTGCACCCCAGCCAACAACCCTCTGCCTAACCCAGAAATTGCTGTCATTGCTTTTATCTTGATTGAAAGAATATAAGCAGGACTGGCTCCTTTTAACTCAGTGGAAAAATGACTATCAATTTAAACATTAACTGGTGTCCAATCTAATCATGAAGCTAAAAACAGAATTTGCTCTTGCACGTTGCAGTTTCTCAGAAAATCACCCCCCCAGCTAAACTTCACAATTTCACCTAAACCCTAGCAATATGTAAATAGGTAATCAGCCACATTTGGAAACGTATTTTTTAATCAGGTAGTTTAGATGCATAATCACCTTCAAATCAAACCACCATTAGAGGCCATTAACTCTTGAAGGAAGGAAACTCAGCTGGCAGTCAGAACTCTATCAGAGATAGAGATCCGTTCCACCTTCAAGTTTTGCAGAGCCCTGGGCTTACACTCATCTTTCAGTTGCCTTTTTTTTTTCTCCTTAAAAAGAATTGTGATTCTTTCTTAATGCTGGATAAGAATTAGGAGGCTTAACAAAACAATCAGCCTATAGCACTTGAGTGCTTAGAAAAGGTCTATTGCCTCTTTACTGTTTCCATTTTCCCCTCAGTCAGTCACTTGAGAATTACTCCTAACACCAAAAACCTAAGTACCTCTAGAACACCAAACCCTAGTACATTCTAAAATACAGTATCTAATATACAATCTAATGTTCATTCTGATGATATAATTTGTTCAAGATAGTAGCACAATATTGCTCTTTCTAAAATAACCCCTGTTAAAAGAACTTGTACCCCCATTCACGGCAGTACCCAAATAATTCCAAAAGCTTCACTGCAATTCTTTTGGGGTTTTATACAGAAAAGGAATTTGAAAGCATTTGTTGTCTATCGCCTACCGTGCTGGTTAGGGGATAATGGCAACAGGTGGACCTAAGTCCTAGGATTTGAGACAGTGGGGTGTATGGCCTGCCAAATTTAGATAACTCAATTAAAACAACCCCATTCACCCACTCCCAAGAAAAAAGCTGGGGGCTGGGGGAGGGGGAGATGGCCGGCATGGGTGACAACTGCAGATTTTCTTCTCTAGGGTCATTAGCTATGTTTGTATATCTATAGCATAACTGTGTTATAAGCTAGCATGGTTATTTTTGCCTTTGCCTCATCACTCAGTGCAAAAGGGCAGAGGTGATTGCTTATAAATTCACACAGCTGCTGGCTGGGAGAAAGCATTTGGAAAATAATTCGGTAACATGTGCCTTCATTTCACTGAAAGAATTGTTCTTTGAGGAACATTCTACCCACCCCGCTAAACCAAGGGAGCACCCAGGCTCCTGCAAAACCTTCCCAGGTTAAAGCAAAGCACAATTTCCAGTTCTTGTGCCAGCGGAGGTATGCAAAGATTTTCTCGGCAGGAAGTCACTCATAGACATCACATGAATATTTAAACAATGGGAAGCCAGCAAAAGATTCTTCACGCTGCAGGATGATAGTGACTTCTGAAATTATCACAATTATCATTCCATTATTGCAAAACAAATGACCTGATTTATTATGCTCTGCCTCTGCTCATCTCTGGATCTCTTCCTGATATATTACACAACCGGTTACTTAGGCATTCTACACAACAGCATTTGTATCGACTACTTCATTAATATTTTGATTATTATAAATCTCAGGAACTCAATCCACATCTTAGGCTAGAGTCAGCTCTCTCCCATCCTTTCTCCCTGAAGATGATTAGAAAATTTTAGAGTGGGATATGGTGATGCAGCCTATGGAATTCTGCAAAACAAGGTAGCTGACCACATCACTCTCCCTTCATTGCAGACACACTCCTCACTTATATCCCACAGCAGTAAAGGTCAACCATTCTTGAATCAGCAGGAAAAGAAGATTACCTTGAGGAAATCTAGGCAGAAGTGCTATTCCCTAACATGATTCCAGGGCATGTGTCACACCTAGTCTCTAAAAAACAAAATTCCTGGTTGTTTTCCCTTTAAGAAGTTAAGGTAAGAAAAAAAAAAATCATGGAGGAATTACAACAGTTAAGTCATCAATAAAGTAGCAGAGACAATACTAAAAGCCAGGTCTTCCAATCCTATTCTCTCTTAAATCCTTGAGCTACATTAGGCAGCTCCATGTGCCCTATTTACCGACCCCAAACAAGTTTGTTTACCATCTTAGCAAAACTCAGCAAAGAGTAGTTACATCTCAGCAGTGACACAGTGGGGCAAAGCAGGAATTTCGGGACAAAAAAAAAAAAAATCAAACAGCACACTTGCCAAAAGCAGATCATGGCAACATGCATGTTGTAATGAGACAACTGATGAGCCGTGAGTCAAATTCCTACTCCTTCCACTGGAACATTATAACAGTTTAAAGTGCTTGAAAAAGCATGTCTGCAATACACTAATGACTTTAAATGGGCTCATGTGTCAGCCTGTAGGTTGAAAAGAAAACTGAACGCATTTTTCACATGCTGTAAATGACTCTGCAAATGATTTTAAGCTTTACCTGTCCAGTAACAATCAGCCCTTTCCTCATCTGGGTCTAATATGTACTCAGGAGGCATATATTACCATCTGCTCTCAAGGTGAATCTAAAATAGGTAGTCCCAGGCAAACTATCAATGAAACCTTTGGATGAATTCTCCTGGCGACGCTCCTTCCACTTCTTTCATTATTCTTCCCTCCCACTCCCTATTGTACTCCCCCTAAAAATAAATTAAAAAATTTAAAAAAAATCAAGAAGCAAATATAGAATTGCCAGGACTCCAAAAACAGCTGACCTTGTGGAACCTTGTGAAGTTTCTATTACAATAAATACATCCCAAACATTATATAAGATATTATACAAATATGAACATGACACAGTCCATTATCAAGGAAATGAGAATATAAGAATCAAGATAATTCATTTGAAAGAGGTCACTATATACAGTCAATTTAATATAAATTTGTTGATTGTTTATTAGAGAACTTCATTAGAACTGTATCCAGCAGACAAGAAGAAAGGAACTAAGGTAATCTTATTTTGTGGTTTGGGGAGAAAATCAGACTATCACTCACGAGCCATTTCAATAAAGATTAGAAAGATATTAATAACTCCTAGCCCTCTTCCAGCTTCAACCCCAGAAATTAATTTGAAGAAATAGCCAGAAAATGGGGGAAATTTGACAAGTTGGTGTGTTCTCCTCTTAGTAGACCATAGCAGTCGGGGTAGGATGTAAGGAAAGCTGTTTGCTCCCAGACAGACGCATGAAGGAAGATCATGTCTTGGATACAACTAACTCTTTCTGTAACCAAGAGTTTATCTGCTTTGATCTGGAGAGAATGTGGCCTGCCATTTTATTTCCATCCTCTGCATGGGAGGGACCATCCTCATCTCACATAAATAATGCTGAAAAATATCATAAATTATCCATAATCCCCCCTTATTCAAACAGACATACTTTCACTGAAACAAATGATACCTAAGAGAAGTGTGTTTATTTCCCTTTGCATTGGGAATGGAGCACAAATAAGATCAAGCATCAACGAAAGATGAAACTGAATCTTTTGAAGTACAGCAACATTATTTGGTAAAACATTTATACTGGGCCCATTTTTCTAGCTAGCATCAAAACCTTTCTCTATGTTCTCTTTCCCTATCAGTCATGAGTGATAAAACCTGGAATTTATAAGACATTTCATAGCCCAGCAAGGGAACTAGAGAGAGGGAGAAAGAGAGAGAGAAGTGGAAGAAACAATGGCTGCACTGTATACATGTGCAAGTTTAAACCTTGGAGGAAAGCATTCTGTTGCATTACAAATATCTTGAAAGAGTGCTCTTTTTTCTACTATGAACATTCTCAGTATTCTGTTATAATCTTCTATTGTCTAAATCAGACACATCTCTTACCACAAAACAAGTTGTAATTGGCCTTTGGCACTGCAACTGGAATAATGCAGGAGAGGTTTTGGCAGACATCATTTAATGTTCTTCCATTATACTTTCCAGGATGTTTGTTTTATTTTATTTCTTTCGATCCTAAAAGATTTTTTTTAAATTAAAGGGTAAATGTGTTTTCCTATGAATCTTGAATTTCTTTGATCCACTTGTAAGTCACAATGATGCTAAAGGAGTATTTCTACCATTTTGAATCTATGTTATAACTCAGAGACAAAAGAGATCACCCTCCATTACTGTGGATTAAGGTTACCAGCTATATAAATTCTAGTCTGAAAATGGTAGTAAATCCAAATTTATAGACATGTTTTCAAAAAGCTTGCAAAATCGAAAGTATGGTAATCATGTAACCAAATATGTAAGAAATGCCAGTGTTTGCATTGATATGGTATTATTAAGCTGATACCACATGAATTAATTGCTCTTTACCTTATGTATTTGTTCCATTGATTTTGAACATCCAAGGAGGTATTTTGAAAAAGAAAAGAAAAAAATAAAAGAGCCCTGGCTTCACTCCAGATCTACCAAATTAGAATTTCAGAGAGTTTTGAGTGCTTGGGAAATTTTAGTGCTTGGGAAATTTTTTAAGCTCCATGAGTGATTCTGATGCCTAGACAAGGCTGAGAACCACAGGTCTCTTCTAGCCTTCAGGAAGTGGGTCTTCTACAACATGAGAAGCAAGTGGGTTTTCCATCTTTCTAAGGTTCCAAGCAGAAGGATGGTGACAGGGTTAAGATCTCATGGCAAAATATTATCTACACCTTCAAGAGATGGCACAACATAAGTGGTCTAAACAATTTTGCCATATCACCACAAAGATCACCCAAATATTGTAACTAGGTTCTTCTCTTCTATTTTTAAATAAGAACTCCCAATGTCCTCTTCAACCTTGACCATTCATATGACTCAACAGAATACGTTCACTCCAGGCACATCATCTATTTTACAGAGCAGTGCTTTGGGTAGACAATTTGTTCAAGAATTTCACCTTGCAGTTAGGTTAACTGGCAGAGAATAGAAGAACAGAAGAATATAAAACTGTCAAATGGAATCACATTAAATTGATGAGTTCCCAGAACAGAAAGCCTACTGCACCCTTCACAATTTCCCAATCATATTAAAGGAAATTTGAAGAAGAAAAATCTGGAAATAAAGGAATCAAATTCCCCAAATATATGACTATAGGATAATACCAAGTCATGCTGTAAATAGACCAGAATAGGGTAGCAATTATATATATATAAAATATATACTCAAGTACATACACACACACACACACACACACACACACACACACACACAAAATACTCTGACATCACCAATGTGGGAATATCTCAATTCTCTAGTTAATTTGATAACAGAGAACAAAATATATAAGACAAAGTAATCTCCTTGCTGATTTAACAATGTGAGAAGAGTATCTTCCATGTGCTGGGCATGGGGCAAAACATTTAGTCAGTATTAGTTCATTTGATTAATGCTCACAGCAACTCTATGGTATACTATTAGTATCCCTACTTTACAGATGATGAAAATGAGGCATTGGAAAATTTAAGTAACTTACCAAAGACCATGTCATTAGTAAGCAGCAGAGAAAGGATACAAAGTAAGCCAGTCTGCCTCAGGGTCCATGAAATTAACCTCCATAGGCTACAGTCACTAATCTGTTACCAACAAACTGTATGGCAGAGAAAGTTTATCTATGTACTCTCCCAACAGGTCATTTCATTCCTTCCTTCTGCCAAGTTAGGACATTTTCTTACCTCCCCTTTCTCCTACCAAAGCTTATGCATCTGATATTTAATTTCCTCAGGGTCTTGATATCTGCTAGTTCATAGAATTCACATCAAGGGTCAACACAGAAAAATGGCTTAACCCGTTATCTCTTAAAGATAATGGCTTTCCACCTCATCATGGGCTGTTAATGCTTAACTCAAAGCACTACTTACTATGTAATTCTGGCCACAGGTGCCCATGGATAGCGTCTTTGGGGTAGAATCTATATCTCATTCGTATGTGTACTGTCAGCACCCAGAACAGTGCCTGAACAGAACTCAATCCTAATGTAAGTTTATTGGATTGTTAAAAGCAGACCAGGATGCTCCTGCAACCATCCCACGTAGGCCAACTTCTTCCACAAAAGGCTAGCTGGCCTATCTAATATGAGCTCTCGTAGCTCCTTTGGGCTCAAACTACTAAAATACCTCTAAAATGGGACATGTTGGTTAAGAATCTCCTTTTTTCTTCTCATAAAAGTAGGCCACATATGTTATATAGGAGGATTTCTATAGGCAGCCACATTCCAGCCATTCATAAGGAGGAGAGAATGGACCTTGGGCCCTGAGTGCCAAGAAAAGGTAAATTTTGATGAAAGGATACCTAGAGGAAAGAACCTGATCATGGGTCACTGTTTAGGTGTTCCAAGTTGTAGGCCTCTGGCACCATGGAATCCTGGCTTCCCAGGGGAAACCACAAGTTAAGAAAAGCTTGCTGAAAACAAACAGACATCTAAAATGGGAAATGAGAAAATTACTTTGGAGCTTCACAGATTTGCCTAGGGATATGTCTATAGAAAGGTCCCCAGTGAGACAGATTATATTTCCCAAGATAGCCCTACACAATCCCTCATTCCACATGTTCTTTTGTCCACATGTGTGATATCAACACACCCCATCAAAAGATGAGCTGTGTTCCCCCCACCACACACACTTAAATATGGGCAGGTCTGAGACTATAACAGAAGTGACTGTGTACTTCCAAGGATAGGTCATAAAGGGTAATACAACTTCTGCCTGGTTTTCCTGGGACCCTTACTCTTGGAACTAAACTAGTAAGTAGCCAAGGAGCCACATAGAAACGGTAGATAGGGGTTCCATCTGACAGCCAACATTAACCACCAGACCTATGAATAAGGAAGCCTTCAAGGTGGCTCCAGCTCCAGCCACCATCTGACTCCAATCACATGAGTCACCCCAAGAGAGAACCAACTAAATGAGCTCAATCAGCCCTCAGAAGCATGACAGATAATAATAAAATGATTGTTATTCTTAGGTCATTAGGTTTTGGGGTGATTTGTTATGCAGCACTAGTACCTGAAACACCCAGCCTGCAAACAGGCTCAGGAACCCCTTTCTGCAAACACAAGAATTAAAACTTAAAGAAGAGTTGGGTTTTCCAAATAGCACGCAAGAGAGTTAAAACAGTTCAGAGATTGGGTGGGACTGGTTGAGTCACAGCAGCCAGAAAAACTCCTTTTCCCTTTCTATAAGTTCAGAAGCTATAAAACCTCCCCTGAGAGCATGCTGAGTCTGCCCAGAGAGAAGCCACCTCACAGATGATTAGAATGTAAGTGGATAACGAGCCATTTGAATTATCTGCTCTAGTTCAAACACATGCTGTTGCCAATATGCTGTGGCAGCCAGCTAACATCTGAGCATCTTTAATTTAAATTGCATATACTTAACTTGAAATGGCATCTATACTCTCAAACTAAGAATTTACTGTACCATCATCAGATCATAGGAGAAATCATCTTTTTAGGAATTTCCTAAATTTGCCTTTTTTACTGCACTCTAATGTGGTAACAGCTTAATGCCTGATGGCACCCAAGTCAAATGTTTCAGAATATGAGATATAACTCCTATTCCAATCAGTTTGTTAATACACATGCTGTTTCCTGTCTACATATGTGAATGGAATATTTCTCGGCAGCTTGGGTCTCATTCCCTCATAAACACAAAATCGTATCTGTAACCTTAAACAATAGACACATTCATAAAGCCAACATTTAACTAATCCAGGTTTATCAGAAACAAAGCTTTCAAGGCAAAAACTACAAAGCAAGCTGGGGAAAAAAAAAACTTATGATAGAAATTTGAGATTCTACTCAAAATAAAAATAATAAAATTTTAATATAGCATCTGTGGAGCTCAAATTTTAGGTTCAGGATAAAGACAAAAAGCAAATATACCAAAAACCATGTTAGACCTAGTCATACTGCATTAACTGTTTACAAAGAGATCAGGAAATTATCTTATTAAAATGACCTCTTTTCAGCTATCATCCTCCTTGATTGACTTCTGCCATATTTTGCGTTGCTGACCACCTCCCTCTGTACCAAAGTTTCCTTTCCCTTGGATTTTTACAATACGCCGTTCCTCCTCCTTTTCTTGCTTCCTGGGAGGCAGTCTCTAGAATCTGGACCAACCTGACTCATATCCTCTGTCAGCCCCTCACTAGCTGGTATGACTTCGCAAGCTAGATTATTTAGCCTCCCTTTCTATATCTGTAAAATAGAGATAATAATGATATGTTTCACACGAAAATACAGTGATGATTTGATGAAATGAAGTGTAAGCACAGAATAAGTATTCAGTAAATGTTAACTATTATTTTAATGTGCCTCAAAGGTTCTTAGTGTCTTTTGTTGTCTTATTTCCTCTCCCCTGTCCCCTGAAAAATATGCTCTCAGCTCCTTTTTACTTTTACTTCCTCCTAACTACCTTATCCCCTTTTATAGCATCAGTCTCCTTCAACATTTCCATATTTCTCCAATCCTGACCTTTCTTCAGATCTTTATTTCTGATTATCGTCCTGTCCTTCTAAAGGAATCAAATCATTACTACTTTGTGTGTCTAGTTCTTGAGGGCAGTACATATATATCAGAGGTCCTAGAAATTAACAGTTCTGTCTACGGACTATCAGTCCAGAGATTCTGAATCAGAAGGCCCTTATGGTCCATCTGTTTTAGAAGAACTATAAGATCTGAGCACTGAAGCCTATCCTGTGACAATCTAGCAGACTAGGCAAGCCCTACTCCTGTGTGTCCTGCTGTGCGGGGTTTACCTGTCCTACTACAGTCTCTACCTTTCTCCACCCAGCTCTATGCCCTAAGCCTGCATGGACCATATCAAGAGGCTCCCATGCCCGCTGGCTTCTAATTCAGCTTGGTTGATGGGGACCCCCGGAAGGCTATTAGAGAGAGAGGCAAGAGAGTGAAGCTGGCATACTTCTTCCCTTTGTTCCTCCCTGTGATGTCAACTATCCTTGCTGATTTCATCCCTCAACTAAATATCACAGCCTTTTCTCACGGCATCGCTCTCTAGAAGACACTGTCCTATGGCATTCTAGCCTCCATGTTACCCGTCCCAGGGCACATCACTAACTTGTATCTACATTTGAACACAGTTCCTTCATTAAACCCTCCTCAAATGATTCCAAATTTAGTATGCCATTTGTCTTCTGCTGAAATCCTAACTTAAAGCCTGCCTGTTTAGTAACATTGTCTTCTCTTAAAAAAAAAAAGTAAAATTGACTTAAAAAATTTATAAGTATAACAAATCTATGCTGCAAAAAACTCCCAAATTATCCATAATCCCATCATACCATTAGAATGTCAATATATTGCTTCTCAGTAATTTTGATACGTATTTAACATAGTTGTAATTAAAGTATTTATAAAATTTCATGTCTTTTTCCATTTAATATTATAAAATAAGCATTTTTCATTTTGCTAAATAATCTTTATAAACATCATCTTTAAATCTGCATAATATTCTATTAAATGGATGTGCTACAATTTCCTGGATTTTTCTCTTATTAGTGAACATTTGGCATGCCCTTTCAAATGACCTTTTTAATGCATAGATTCACACATACCATTACACATATGGTGATTTCCTTTCCATTTCTCTACTAGTTTTGCTAGAGGGCAATTTTTAAAATTTACATATGTTCTATAAAACAAAAGCATTTATATTCCCAGAGATCTCTCCTTTGAACATGTTCCCCTGATCTTGCATAATGGAAACTTCAATGGGCTTGAAATCAGAAGTCCTTGGATTCAAAGCCCAGACTTCTTGTTGCAGTTTCTGTGACAATGAATACTTCCTAGAAGAGGTTAAACAGTTGATCCCTAAGGCCCTTTCAGGTCTGATATGCTCACAAATCATTCAGAGTAGCTTCACAATCATAAAGATGAGAAGAGTGGGAAGACCATGAGTCTTCAGTTTGGAAGGATATCGTAGAGATCATCTGGTTGATAATGCATTCTCTCCTTGTCCTTAATCAGCACTCTGAGAATTTCCCATCTTGTGTATGAGGAAGCTGGGGCTCACGGGAGGCCTGTGACTTGCTAAGTCACAGCAGAACATTAGCATTGGAGCCAGCACTCTACCCTCTTTGGTGACTCCTGGGCCAGTGGTGTATTCAGGGCTCCCAGTGTATCTCCTGAGGGGAATCTTTATTTAAACACCAGCCAACCTGCCTTGCTCATTCCAAGGATATAACTCCTTTACCTGCAAGAGCATGGCTTTTTTCATCTTGCAAATCCTTAAACTTTCTCACCATGCTTTCCTATCAGATGATGTCACTGATTCTTTCCCATATTGTAAATGAAATTGCTAATAAAGACATATCAAAAGTCCTTACAAAAAACAAATTAGTGAAGAGTGTCCACATAGCTTTTTCAAGTGCCCAAAGAACCTGGAGATAGAAGGTAAGCATTTGAGGCCAAAATGGAAAAGAAAATGAAAGCTACAAAAACAAAACACAGTTGAACATTGAAATTAAACTAATAGACAGTGGTACCCCAAACCTGTCACCGTCCCGTTCTGCAAATACTCTGACTCGGTAGCAGCAACTTGAGCATTCTGCATGCCACCTATGAAGCTTTTGAAAGGAACTGTCTGATACATTATCTAATTTTCTTCTCACAACAACCCCTTGAGGTAACTATAGCAAGATTTCCTGCTGAACAGAGAAAGAAATAGAGAAGATGACCCAACCTTGGCACACATTTCTTTGTCTACAACTTGGTTGCCCTAAACAGAAATTAGGAAAGTGGATGAGCACCCTAAAAGTCAGACCACCTCCCTACTGGCCGGGGTGGGGGGGAGGGGGGGTTGGGGGGATCTTCAGAGTATAGCTGCTGCTAGAATCTGGAGTCCCTGGCCAAATGAAACTTGAAGCCCTACGTGTTTAAGTAGAAACACCCTGAAATATGCTTTCTAGTTTTCTTGGCTGGCAAGATATCAATAAAATAAAATAATACATCCTTCCAAAAATTTATTCTCCCAGCTCCTAGAAACAGGGGCCCAAAAGGAATTGTGAAACAGGCCCCTCTATGAATTACTCCTAAATAACCATACAGACCACTGAGTCAATGTCTACAAGGTACTGGCAAAATGAGAAAATAAGAAAAGAATACTTGGTGCCTCCCCACTTTGTTGAAACACAATGTGAGAACTAGAAGGAACCCAAAAACACTGAATTCAACCTCTTCAATCTTGGTTTCTGCATTCTCTATCCTTCTTGTCTGGATACCCCTCATCCCCATATTCCGATGCCATGGTCCCTCAGAGACATTGACAGCATGCTATCATTCTCATTTATCTTGTATTCATTTCCTAAGAATAATGTTGTCAAAAAAAAAATAAGTCCTGACAGTGAATTAAGAAGGATAACAAATTATCCCTCTGTACCCGAGTCATCCTCCCTTCTTCCTTCCAGTTTGTTGTATGAATCATGATTATACTCAATCATTTCCTTCTTTCATATCCATAATTTCCCAGACACCCCCCCTGCACGTGACTGATTCAACCCCCATGAGAGATGGGGAGCAGTTGTTGAAAGGAAATCCCTCTGGCTCTTACTGCTTGGTTTCTTGGCCTTGACTTGGTGTGAGAACTAAGTGCTTGAAGTCATGGCTACTATTTTGCAACCATGAATGATGGACAGCAAGATAAAAAGCCCATATGATAAAAATGACAATCCAGAAGGTAGGAAAAGCATTATAGTACCTCTAGGTAGGTGAACAAAGTTTCAGGTAACCTAAATTCCAAGTCCTTGTGTATAATAAATATTTTTTGGCTGAAACCATGGTTAGTTGGCTTTTTGATTCTCATAACTGAATGCATCCTGACTGATATATGCTTTCAGGTAACACATGCAGTTTAACATAGGTTTCAACGCCTCAACCCATATGATCAGCTAAAACATTCAGGGTTCCTACAGCAATGTGTCAGTAGAGGTATCTTTAGAGTAAGTGGCCACTACAAATGGCCTTGCGTTCCTTCTCAAAGCATTGCCAATGTTTTTTTGTTTTTTTTTTTTAAAGATAGAAGAACATATTCTTGGAAAAAGCTGTCATTGCAATAATTGGAGAAAGCTGTCATTGCAATAATTAATAAAGCAACAAAAAAAGCAGGGTTCTCCTCTTTTCTTTTTTTAAGATTTTATTTATTTATTTGTCAGAGAGAGCACAGGCAGAGGGAGAAGCAGTTTCCCCACTGAGCAAGGAGCCCAATGTGGGATTCAATCCCAGGACTCCGGGATCATGACCTGAGCCAAAGGCAGACACTCCACCGACTGAGCCACCCAGGCATCCCCAGGGTTCTCCTCTTTATATTAACCTCTAAGTGACATACATGCTCATCTCCCCAAAATAAAGATCTGCCTATTCCCAAAACAAGTCCTATGTAAAAGCTAAATGGAACACATCCCACTGCCAACACAAATACCACCATCAAAAAGCAAGTACTATATGTTGACTAACTGAACATAATAAACAGAAAGAAAGAAAGAAAGAAAGAAAGAAAGAAAGAAAGAAAGAAAGAAAGAAAGAAAGAAAGAAGAAAGAAAGAAAGAATTTACTCATTAAAAGCCAACACTTCCAGAAAGGCCATAATGCCTCATTTTCTTTTATAAACTTACCTCAGTATTTTTAGCATCTACACTGTTCACCCCTTGTTTTTAGTGGTATAATAGGAAACCTCCCTTTTCACTAATAGATACCTCCATTTGTGAGAGGCTCATGTAAAAACCATATCCTTGGGGTGCCCGGGTGGCTCAGTCTGCCTTTGGTTCAGGTCATGATCTCAGGTTCCTGGGATTGAGCCCCATGTCAGGCTCCCTGCTCAGTGGGGAGTCTGTTTCTCCCTCTCCCTCTGTTCTTACCCCCTTTGTGCATTCTCTCTGTCTCTCTCTCAAATAAAACAAAACAAAACAAATCAACAACAACAGCAACAACAAAAGCATGTCCTTACCAAGGTGTGAGCCTTGTGAGAATAGAGAGTTTCAGATTGTTCAGAAGTACCCATTCAAAATTTCTTCAAGTGGTCACCCACAACCGTGATTTGTAACTGTCTGAGTCAGGGCTTGGACCTGGTTTTCCGGTTGTGTGTTCCATGTTCACTATCTTAAATGCATTCACCCTCTTTCAGGGTTTCCTTAACACTTTTTATGGAATGTAGATCTCTTTGTACCTCTAATTATAATTAATGTGCATTTCTCACATCACCCTATGGAAGACAAGATTTTTGAGGGTAAAAACTTTGTCTTTTTAATCTACTCAAACCCATCAATGCACAGACAAAAGCCTTTTACTTTTTATTTAAATTGCTTAGGCATCATTTCCACTCCTGCTTCACACATTTATAACTACCATGGAGGAAAACATGGCAAAATACCCGAGTGCAGCCCACACAGCAGCAAATGGAGAGACAACGTTCTAAATAAATTTTCACCATTCCTAAGTCTGATGTTGAGGTCAAATTTCTCTCATTTAAAAAATTTAAAACACAGATACAACTGTTCAAGGGCTCAAGTTTTACAATCCCATTCCAAAAGCAAAGTAGTCACGAGTTGGTTTCAGATTTAGATTCCTTTGCTAATCTGCAATTTTGGAGTTATAACAGAGACTTGCGACCTTTGCACCTTAAACCAGCTGTTTTTTTGCCCCATCTCTTCATTGAACTCATCCCCTGACTCCAGCACTTTCCTTTCTTTGGTGTTTGCTGCTTGTGCAGACTCAAACTTTTTATCTCCCACCACATATCCTCCCTACTTTCTTGATGCCTTCATTATTCACCTTTCCTCCCTCCTAGAATACTATGAAGTCAAGTCTCTACCTCTTGACGGAGGGGTTGAGGGCATTCTCTAAACAGTCTAGTCCTCAACCCTGTGTCTTCAACCCCCTGTGGTATAGTCATTATTTTTGAACCTCTGGCTTGAGCTCTTAGCCTTCCCCAACTCCTCAGGACATATGTCTACTTCTTCCCAGTTGCTTAAGGATAAACTGCATATGGCACTTTCTTAATCTCAAATGTACAGCTCTCTGTCGTGTTTCCTTCAAAAAAGGTGGTGTCTGTATTCCGTATCTTGGGATATCTTTGTCCATCACTGTAAGCTGTCCACCCAGGAGGTACCAACTGTTTAATGTCAATATAAAGAAGAAATAGCTCAATGTGCACTGAGGCTATTTTCCAGTTGTGGAATACATTTGCTGTCACCTAGGCTTTCTTCTTTCACATCCATGTAATGAAACGATTGCTTGGACACATGGAAAGAAGTAGAGAGAAGCCTAAAAATGACTGGACCCCACTAAGTGCTAGTCAGTGGGACAAATCTCAAAAAGTACCCAATAAAAACTTCTTCCAGATATTCCACAATTAAATTAAGGACATGAGTTCCCAAAGTCGCTACCTCTAAAAACCAGAGCTAGCTAATATTGAGAATTTAGTGTATGTCCAGCCAACCCTTCTACAAAAAATAAAGAAAAATACAAGAAGGCCTCTGGCCTTCAGTAATTACAAATTATTTGACGAAATGTTAAATATTTAAGAATTCAAATGAGGATGCATATATTCTGCCTCAACTTGTTGTACCTTCCACCTTTGGTACCAACCTATAGCCAGTCTCTGCATGCCAACAGGTTTCATTCTCTTAGGCATTCTTCCTTCCTCAGTGAATATTGGGGGAAATCCAACAAGCAGACACTTTGAACTTCAATCAGAAAGTCAGTTGAAACTTGATGGTGGGTGGTCCTAGTCTCTCATTTAATGGATTGAGCATTGGACACAGAAACGTTTTTTACCTATATGATTTTCAGACTTCCCTGTTCCTACAGTGTATCTCTTTTCTTTTTTTGCATTTGTTATATATAATTTTTTATTGTGTTATGTTAGTCACTATACAGAACATCATTAGTTTTTGATGTAGTGTTCCATAATTCCTTGTTTGCGTATAACACCCAGTGCTCCATGCGATCCATAATGCCCTCCTTAATTCCCATTACCAGGCTCAACAATGCCCCCAACCCTCTCCCTTCTAAAATCCTCAGTTTGTTTCCTGGAGTCCATAATCTCTCATGGTTCATCTCCCACTCCAATTTCTCCCCCCTTCATTTTTCCCTTCTCCTAATGTTCTCTATGCTATTCCTTATGTTCCACAAATAAGTGAAATCATATGATAATTGACTTTCTCTGTTTGATTTATTTCACTTAGCATAATCTCCTCCAATCCCATCCAAATCAATGCAAAAGTTGGGTATTCATCCTTTCTGATGGCTGATTAATATTCCATTGTGTATATGAACCACATCTTTTTCCATTCGTCTGTTGAAGGGCATCTTGGCTCTTTCCACAGCTTAGCTATTGTGGCCATTGCTGCTATGAACATTGGGGTGCATATGGCCCTTCTCTTCACTACACCTGTCTCCAGTAGTGCGATTGCTGGCTCATAGGGTAGCTCTATTTTTAATTTTTTGAGGAACTTCCACACTGTTTTCCCAAGTGGCTGCACCAACTTGCATTCCCACCTACAGTGTAAGAGGGTTCCCCTTTCTCCACAACTTTTCCAACATTTATTGTTTCTTGCCTTGTCGATTTTTACCATTCTAACTGGAATAAGGTGGTATCTCAATGTGGTTTTGATTTGAATTTCCCTGATGGCTAATGATGATGAACACTTTTTCATGTGTTTTCTTTGGAGAACTGCCTGCTCATGTCTTCTGCCCATTTTTTGACTTGATTATCTGTTTTTGGGGTGTTGAGTTTGAGAAATTCTTTATAGATCTTGAATATCAGCCCTTTGTCTATAGTGTCATTTGCAAATATCTTCTCCCATTCTGCGGGTTGCCTCTTTGTTTTGTTGACTGTTTCCTTTGCTGTGCAGAAGCTTTTTATCTTGATGAAGTCCCAAAAGTTCATTTCTGCTTTTGTTTTCCGTGGCTTTGGAGATATGTCTTGAAAGAAGTTGCTGTGGCCGATGTAGAAGAGGTTACTGCCTGTGTTCTCCTCTAGGATTTTGATGGATTCCTGTCTCACACTGAGGTCATTCATCCATTTAGAGTTTATCTTTGTGTATGGTGTAAGAGAATGGTCCAACTTCATTCTTCTATATATAGCTGTGCAATTTTCCCAGCACCATTTATTGAAGAGACTGTCTTTTTTCCATTGGATATTTTTTCCTGCTTTGTCAATGATTATTTGACCATAGAGTTGAGAGTCTATATCTGGGCTCTCCACTCTGTTCCATTGGTCTATGTGTCTGTTTTTGTGCCAGTACCATGCTGTCTTGGTGATCACACTTCCTACAGTGTATCTCATATAACAGGCCTACTACATTCATCACAAGTAGGAAAACTACAACTCCCAGATGGGCTCAAAGGAAAACCAAAAGCAGATAGACTTTACATCAGAGGAATATTAGAGGATAACTTATGCTTTGTGCTCTTGTTCTTTGGGGCTTTATCATTTTGTGGTTTCTCCAGAACACATGGACAACATTTGCCTTTTATATGGAAAACTGCTAACTCTAGTTACTTGTGAGTTGAAAAATCCCTTGTTTGTCTGCCCTAATCCTTCTTTCATTTTGAATACTATAAACAAAATTAAGTGAAGTCATATAAACAACAAAAACTCTCCAGCTATAACAATCCATCTCAGTAGATGTTATCTCATAAATGATTCACCTTCATTGCTTTAACCTAGAGCCTTTCGTATTTTGCACATCCAAATGAATAACCATTAGTAGGCTTTATGTATTGCACTGTGTAAATTACCTCAGGTCTGTCATAACCTAGGGAGTAGCACTGATCTGGGGGGAAGAAAGAATTGTTCTAATAATTTCTACATTGAATCTCTTATCCCAACAAGGGCTGCAAGTTATCAAACAGAATCAGATTCTACTCCAAACCTGATTTGGACTTTCTCTTTACTGTTTACAAATGGAGCATATGCCCTATATAACACCTTAACAAATAAAAAGAATTTTTATTCCAATAGTCTTATAAGCATTTTGTATGATTGATAGAAGAATTCATTGTAATAAATGCTTAAAACATAGCCTTAAGGAGATACCTGAGTTTTTATACACAGCCTTGATTATCTTAGAAATATATCTAAAGCTAACAGTCCTATTTACCTGGTGCAGGTACTAAAGACAAACNCATTGTAATAAATGCTTAAAACATAGCCTTAAGGAGATACCTGAGTTTTTATACACAGCCTTAATTATCTTAGAAATATATCTAAAGCTAACAATCCTATTTACCTGGTGCAGGTACTAAAGACAAACAAGACTTCTAAAGCAATCTTGCCTTCACTCAGCTGCTGAACAAGAAAGCAGTTGGCCTTACTTCAGCTATCCAAGGCAGTGGATAAGCCCTTTGTTAAGGCAGATCCCCCCCCCCGCCCCACCCTCCGCGAAAGCTGCAATGGAAAGCAAGGTGTAAAATTCCAAGGATATTATAGTAATGGAGTCACATAGGATGAAGAGAATAAGAAAAGACATAGCTGAGAAGTACATGTTGGACTGTTGGGGCTAGCACCCTCTCTTGGCAGAAAGGGAGGTCAGGTGGGAGGCCTTTGGCTACCGCCCTCTATGTATCTCCAGTTTCGCCCCATGTGCCTATGTTAACAGGTATTCCCACATAGTGCTGACAATGACTCCTCCGGCCTCCCCGCTTCCATCCAAACACTTCTCTCTCTCATCCCATTCCCTGTAACACAGCCAGGCTGTGTTAGCTATTCATTAACCAGTTCATACAGCAGTTAGTGGCTGCTGACTCCCCATATATTAGACACCAGAGATAACCTTCTTGCTTCTTGGAGTTCTAAGTCACCCTTGGAAATGAGGAATACAAGAGAAGACATCTTTGAGATTTTCCCAAAGATACCAAGTGGGGATCACGGAGGGCTAGGCTTCTGACATTACATTATTTGTATTTTAAATTGAGGCTAGGTTGGGCACGGACTGTGGAACAGAATGTAACCTGGTCATTACAGTTTCTTCTTAGACTTACGAGGATAAGATATACTGAAATGTTAGGTTCAAAATGTGCATAAATATGACCAGGCTAAACGACAGGGAATTATCAAGGAAAACAAGAGAAATGTTATAAAGAAAATGAAAGAAGAGAGGTAAGGGTCTGTGAATTACCCTGGAGCAAATGAATAAAGGTTTTAAAATGCAAAAACCAGGAAAAATACACACATTTTAAAGTGGGTTGACTTTTGCCCCAGTTCTGAACCATGTTGATAAATAAAACAAAAGTGGCTAATTAGCATGAGTTGATCCTTAACAACACACCACCCTATGAGTCATTTTATGGTGTTTTAAACAAGCAAGGTCATTAATACAATACAATACAAACCAAATAAATAATTTAGGCATGAGCCTACTACATGCAGATTTGGGGTTCCTTTGTATGACCTTTGAAAGAAACAGTTCTTTGGCATAATTGATTACCAATGAGAGTGAGGTCAGGTGGGTTCTCTCTTTCCATTCTGAAAAGGAAAGCAACACTGTGGGCAGAACAGAGTCCAAGGTGAAGAGGGGAAAGAGGTTGCTAGTGCTGCACACTTATCCCCTCCCCTCTTCCATTTCCTCAACCCCTGGACTGCAGAGTCCAAAGCCCTGATTGAACAATGGGCTTTCCTCTGTTCCTCATTTGGGGCCATTGGCAGGGAAGTACCACCACTGTGCCTGTGCAGTCACAACCAAAAACTTTGTCTGTAATGGACAAAATCTAAGAGAGAAGTCTTAGGCTCAGTCTGAAAACTTAAACAAAATAACAGTTGTGAATGTGTTCACCTTTACTCACTGACACTGTGGCATAGCAGTTAAGTCACACTCTGGAGTGACATCTATATTCAAATCCAACTTACAGCTACTCATAAGAAACCTTGGGCCTCAGCTTTCGCATCTGTAAAATGGACATAATTAAAGTATCCACTTCACAGGACTGAGATTTAACTAAGAGTCTGGCTGACATACAGTAAGTGTTCAAGAAGTCCTGATTATTATGATTGATATTATCCTTTTATTATTACTACAAAAGGAGCAGACTATGATGAAAATATATACCGTGCCCACCAGGCCCATTTTTCTAGAAGGTGGTGAAAAAGTAAGTAATAACTCCATTCCTAGAATCACCTCGATCAAAGCTAAAATTAAGTGGGACAAAGTGGGACACTAAAGCAAAGAGACCAAGGATTTTATCATAGACCAGATTAATGAGACCAGATTTCTGTATCCTGTTTAAGCCAGGGAGGTGAACAGAGCTGTGAAAAATATCTTCAACATTTTATTCTAATAAGTATAGCTTATATTAAAACTTCTTTGAAAGATGTGATTATTCAGAGAAATGACATAAAGTTTTCATGGACCTCTCTGTTATTTCCTATAACTGCATTTAAATATATAATTATTTTTTAAAAAATCTTCACAATTTTGAAAAGTTTGACCCAGAACATGGCATCATACAGTGTTTGCATAAAAAAAAAAGAAAGAAAAAGAAAAAGGAAGGAAGGAAGGAAGGAAGGAAGGAAGGAAGGAAGGAAGGAAGGAAGGGAGGGAGGGAGGAAGAAAAAAGAAAAGACTCTGGGCGACTAACCCAGACCTTTCTTTGACGGATTCAAAAATTGAGAAGTAAAGAGACTCCCTTGACTTTTCAGCTGGTTTCTCTGGTAACATAACCAGAGGTTGTGTTACAGACACGTGTTGCTTTGGCTCCATCCATCAGTACGTAGGTATTGTGGGACCTGCTATTTGCTCAGCCTCTTGACAGAAATCAAGAAGTAGGTGTGTGAGTTCTCATTCTGAATTCATACATAAGAGAAGGAAGGTACAAAAGTGCATTATTTTTTATTTTTTAGAGAGACAGAGTGTGTGCCTGTGTGTGCATGAGTGGAAGGGAAGGGCAGAGGGAAGGAAGAGAGAAAATGTTAAGCAAGTTCCATGCCCAGCACAGAGCCAGACTCAGGGCTCCATCTAACCACCCTGAGATCATGACCTGAGCTGAAATTAAGAGGCAGACACTTAAACAACTGAGCCACCCAAGTGACCCACAGAAGTGCATTCTTATCTTGAAAGTTTATGATTCTGTATTTCTACCTGGTCTGGAATATGGTAGGTAATCCTTTCCTAAGGCTGCCCAAAAAAAGTATCACAAACTACTTAAAACAATGGAAATTTATTGTCTTATGGTTCTGGAGGCTAGAAATCTAAAATCAAGATGTTAGGACAGCCATGCTAACTCTGAACCTGTAGGGGTAGCCTTCCTTGCCTCTTCCTAACTCTGGTAGCCCCAGGTGTCCTTTGGCTGATAGATATGTTACTTCTATTCTCTGTCTACACATGACATTCTTCCTGTGAATCTTCCTATCATCTTCCCTCTGCAAGTGTCTGTGTCCAAATTTCCCATTTGTGGAAGGATACCAGTCAAACTGGAGGAAGGCCCATTGTCAAGACTTTATTTTAAACTGATTACTTCTGTAAAGATGCTATTTCTAAAGGAGGTCACATTCTGAGGTACTGGGAGTTAGAACTTCAGCATATCTTTTGGAGGACCCAATTCAATCCATACATAGTACCTGGTAGGTGCCCAATGGATCAGATAGATGATCACTCACTAAAATAGCAAGGAAACTCATTAACATTAAAAATCAAGGAAACCATGAAGTCATGAAGGCATGGAATAGATTATTGGATTTATTGGATATAAAAGAGTAGTTCAGAGAGCACCTTATATACAAAAGAGCAGAGAAATGACTGGGAGATAGGCAGGGACTAGTTCAAGAAGGGCTGGCATAGAAGCTTGGCCATTGCCCTATAGGTAGCTCACAGTGACTGGGAAGAGATTATTCCAGAGTTCTTTACTGAATTAAGAATGAAAGCCAAATTAAGACAGAGTGCCCACCCTCAAGCGCCTCATTGCAATGTAGAAGAAATCATGGTGCAGGCAAATCACTTCAGTTCAGTGTGTGTTCTTGGGAGCAGAAATGGCGCTATATGCACAATATCTTGTGGGTATAGTCTATAGCAAACAGTGAACAATTGTTTGCTGAATGATTTCTATGTGTCAATGTGTGGGGTTTTTTTCATTATTGCAGATAATAATGAAAGGATTGTAGATATAATAATAAAAAACAATAAAAGTATTAGAAACTAGATTGTATTGAAAGCACTGTGATAAGCACTTTGATGATGTATTTTCTCATTTAATCCTCATCACAATGTTCTAAGTGATGTATTGCCATTGTCTCATTCTACAGATGGGGAGAGGGAGGCTTAGAGAATTGCCCAACTTAACAGATCTAGGAAGTGGTATAACTGGGGTTTGAACCCAGACCTCTAAGACTTCTAAGTCCTGGATCTTATCCGTTATACTGTGATGTTAATTGGTGAGCTTTCCAACTATCTTTGTTAGTGTTCTAGAATTAGAACACTAAGTTAATGGTTATTCTTTTTTTTATTCAGTGATCCAAGATTCATTGTTTATGCACCACACCCAGTGTTCCATGTAATACGTGCCCTCCTTAATACCCACCACCAGGCTCACCCATCTCCCCTTCCCCCTCCCTAATGGTTATTCCTTTAAGTATATCATTATCCTTTCATCACCAGCGGTAAGTCTTATAAAAATGCTGATTGAATGAAATTCAAGAACAGTATGTTTGTCAAGGGCCATTAATCAATCAATAATCAATGTGTAAACTCTTTGCTAATCAACTAACTTATTGGAAAGTATGTAAACAAGACAATTCTGATCATGACAGATATTAGGCAACAGTTAGGGGTGGAAACACAATATTAAGGACAAGCACACACCTTCCATTTGATTTTATTTGTAACATACCTATTGTACGTGTAATAAACTTCCCTGGAAATCAGTCCCCCGGGACCCTTGGGTAATTGGGAATCCTTCCTTTCTGCCTATTTCATGAAACAATCAGCCTCACTAATAATGAATGGAAAATCTTGTTTGAAGTACAATTGTAAGATAGGTTACAAATAGACAATTAATAAAATTGTTTTGGGTTCAAATATGTGATTTGTATTTGATGCCATAGTAGTTTTGGAAGGGAGCAGAATGATACAGTCCAGAGGCTCTAAAGCTCAGAGTCCTCCTGGACTTTAGGGTCCCATGAACCATTCCATGCCTGTTTGCATATGTGTGAGTAACACACATATTGAAGAGGAATCATACAGCTTTATCAAATTCTTTTTAGGGTTTACCTGGCAAGAGGTTGAAAAACAATACCCTTAATACAGATGAGTAAATCAAGGCTCAGAGATGTTAGGACAATTGACGTTGTCAGAGCAGTCATTCATTAGTGGAAGATCCAGGACAAAAGCCCACTGCCCTTCAGCCTGGCACTCCGCCTCCTACGCCAAACCTTTATTATAGACCTGAGAGCATGAATATGGCCCATAAACTGCTGCAACGTCTACAAAAAGTAAACATCACCCATCCACTCCTGATACCTCCAACAGATCGCAAGATGCAAAGGTGCCACTCTAGGCCATATATTTTAAGGTAAATGTTTATAGTACAACAAACACTTATTTATTTATACTGAAAAAAAATTCATCCTTCAAATACTGTGATGGTATTATATTTCAATGGAATGTAAAAGCAACTTCCCTTTCCTCTCTCCCTCTATCTTAACAATACAATTCCTTCCCTACTAAGAAGCCCGCTGTTATTGAGAATGTAACTGCCCAGCCCCCCACAGAGAATGCAGTCTCTGAAGCACCTGCAAAGTTTTCCCTTTGAGACAGAGCAGAGTACTCTGAAGGCTAATCTGGAGGATGTTCAGGATCTGTTAAAACAAAGAACTTTATTCCCACCCTATCCCTGGGTGAAAATAGAAACCTCCCAAATTAAGGACCTGATTCTCAGCTCCATTTTCATATTATCCTTGGACTAGATCTACATTTTTCAGTGTGTACAACTATCACATTCTGAGCAGGACCGGAACACATGATCCATCTGACTCATTGAGAAGCTTTCTGACACATGACTGCCATTTCTAATTAACACTGAACCCTAGACATGCAACTCTTATGTGCAGCCCACACCACTACTTTTGGTTTTCCTAAAGCCAGAGTTTGGTGACCTCAAGAACGTGAAAGAAACAGAGAAACCATGTCTCCCCTTCCTTGTTCCCTCACTGCCACCCTGCTATCTTGTGTTGACCCAAGGGATTAAAGCAACTGGAGATCAGGCAGTAACACTGGCCAGAGACCAACCGTCTCACTCACCTTGAGAGGCTTTCCCCCAACTTATCCTTTCCAGTACAACTCCATGAGTTGTACACTCTACAGTGTGGCTTTCTCTCGATTTTGTTGGACTAGGATAGAGTGAGATCTACACTTGCTTCCAGGGTTGCCAAATACCTATGGTTGTGGCTTCGATGCAGCAAATTGACAACAGGATGTTCTGTATGTTTATATTTTAAGTGATAAGGAAATATATGTGCTGTTTGCTGCCATGACAGTGAGGGAGCTTTGATGACATAAATGTCTCCAGAAAGATGAGTGAATTGGCCCTTTCAGAGAGCAGGGCTGCCAAGAAACCGAGGGAGTGGAGGTGGTGTCAGCTTCAGGGAAACACAGTCTGGCCTATAAATTAAGCAAATCACTTTCCCTTATAACTGTACTTTAGAAATTGATTTTTATATTAAAATGGACAGATAGATAGGACATTCAATTAACATGCCTCACTTTTATGTCTTTTGGTTCAAATTAACCCCCTCTTTAAAAGCTCTGGGCACCACTGAAAATAAATTTAACAAATTATTTGAAAGTTCCCCATCCCTGATTAGAATCAAATCATTGTGCTTTTTCTACTGCAACATCAAAATACTTTTTAAGAGGTTTTTTTGTTTTTGTTTTTTTGGGGTTTTTTTTGGTGGGGGTGGGGAGTAGAAGGGGAGGAGAGTTAATTTGTTGGAGAAAAAAATAAGTCATTTTCAAATGACAGAAAAATCTCTAGACTGTTGGGCACCAAAATCTCATTCACATTCACAATATCGAACTTAGGATCTTCCATCTTCAGATCAATTTTCTTGTTTTCTTGGACAACTTAATTGGCACCCACCAATTAAGAAATCAGTAATTCATTTGCATATATTTAGTGAGCACATACAAAGTGACACACAGAGGTAGAGAAAATAAGGAGACAAAACTCTTCCTCATTGAGTTGACACAAAAGATAGACAATAAACAAATTAATAGGGGCTGTGTTGTCAGAAGTATTGCTATGAAGATATATAAAGTAGGGCAAGTGGATGGGCAGCATCGGATTAGATCAGTTAACACAGGGTAATGAGAGAAATCCTCTCTGAAGAAGTAACTTTTGAGTAGAGACCTGTATGGTTAAAACAGCAATGTCATGCAAACATCTGGGGCAGAACAGTCCAGACACAGAGAAAAGCCCTTAGAAAAGAAGTCTGCTTTGCAGGAAACTGATGTAGCTGAACCACAAGGAAGCTGGGCGGTAGGAAGGAGGTCAAAGAGGCAGCCAGGGCCCGAGGCATGTAATTTCTTATAGGCCATGGTGAAAGTGGATTTAATTCTAAGTATCACTGGAAGCTATTTGAGAAGAGGAATGGCATGATCTGCTTTATATTTTTAAAGAGAATTTCCCAACTGATAGGAATTAAAATCACTTTTAATTCTCTCATATTTGTATTCTTCATCTTTGGTTCACAAATTCAGCTGATTCTTCTCCAAGTATCCATTCTTTTGGTTCCAGCCACATTCTAGATCTTACCTACATCTCCTTATATGTGGATCATCATACAGACTTCTAGCTCACATTGTGCCCCCAGTTTCTCCAAGATCCAATCTATCTAGTAGAAGTGCCATATTTATCTTCCCCAAATACCCACCTGTCCATGCTATTGTCCTGCTTCAGAAGAAAAGAAATTTACTCTCTGGCCACAGGATAAAGCTTAAATTTCTGATTCTATTGTCAAAAACTTCACAATATGGTCCAAATATTATCACCCACAAAAGTCCTCCTTACCCCCCACTCCCCAAGCTGATCTCCTCATCTGTCCCTAAATGTGCCTGGCTTATTCTTGACTCTCAGCCATGCTTTTCCTAGAATGAAATTCTTTCTCCCTTTATATCAGACATATGTATGATTTGTCCCTGGGGACTTAATTCAAAGAGGGTGCTCTTCTCTGAGGTCCTTCAAAATGCCTCCCATTCAGAATGTAGGAAGTGCACATGTCCAGCACCACTTTTGGTATATATCTTCATATTCTTCCTTGAAATACTATGTACTTGCCTTCATATAATTATATGATGTCCTCTCAATAAAACTGTAAGCTCCTGGGGCCTTCCTTACCACTTCTATAATCAACTCAATGACATACATACACTTGGCACAGAGTCAATCTTAAGCACTGCTTAGAATCACAGACTTTTTAAATAAAAGAAAAGTTAGAGCTTTTCTGTTTCTGGTCCCTCATTTAATGGGTATGAAAATCAAGACCCAAGGATGTGATGAGCTTTGCCCAGAGTCACATAGCTACTTACTGACAGAAAACGGACTCATGCATAAGTCCCCTGACTCTTTCCAAAGCATCATGCTGAATGGATCAAAGAATCGATTCCAGTAACTTGTCTTACTGTTATCACATTCTAACTATTATGGTTACAAACTTTCCTTCTTTTTAACACCTTTTTTCCCCTCTGCAACACTGCTATGGAATGATCAGATGTCCTCCACCAATCATGAAAAACATAATTATGATTCTCAGTGAGAATCCAGCTCTAGATGGCTTTACATAAAGGGAACTTATTAGAAAAATATCAGAGGGCTTGCAGGATTGACAGGAGGCTTGAAAATGAATGGAATGCACAGGCACTATGGAGGGCTGGGAGGCAGGCTTCATAGTCATGGTCCCAGGACAGGGTGAGTCTGAGCACCGCCATGGTGAACAAATGATCCCAACCAACTGCTCCTTCTATCTAATACCACATGTTAAGGATTTAAAGACCCTCACCCACCCACAAAGTGGCAGACTGGTCAAGTGTAGGGACCAGGAGATGGGGAGACGAAAAGTTTGGACCTTTCAGCCTCCACAGTAGACATCAGGAACCTGAAACAACACTTCCATCAAGACCATTCATGAAGGGGTTTAATAATCCAAAAAGAAATTGTGTACTGTCACAGGGGCAGAATGATAAGAATTCGAATATATCTCAAATGTCTACTACACCAACCATCTCTGCAAAGATCAGAGAAAAATGTCAGCTCTTTAACTTCATTTCTGCTCGGAATGATAGAGTCAGAAAGGGGTAAGAGAATGGGTGAGGTAATGAGACACGTGTGGATGTCTGGCTGCCTTGCAAAGAGATCCACCACTTGTTTGAAATGGGCCAGGATCATTTCATCTTTGATGAAATGCCAAAGCACAGGCATAATTACATCCAATTATCCCTGGGTTTCACATAGGGAAACTGACTCAGAGTGCTCAAAAGGAAGTTAAAGTCAGAATCTTCCCAAGAGGTGTACTTGAATGCAACTACCCATGGTTCTACATTGATTTCTTAGGTCCCGAGTGCTATCAGTTCAATTATTATTTAAGATGATAACAAAAGGTTATTTTGCCCTATCGTATGCCTGCATTTTACAAAGAACTTTATATACATTATCTTATTTATTCCTTAGAAAAAAATCATATGAAGCCAGTATTATTTTTCCACTTTTTAGGCCAAATAACTGAAGCTCAGAAAGTCCAAACTAGAATTTGAATCTTGATCTATTTGTTTCCAGAGTTTCTGTGCTTTCCATCATGTTATTGGAAAAACAGATGATACCCAAAAACAGGATATTTGGATGCAACTCTTGGCCGTAGTGGTTACAGGTTGCTAGCTTTGAGCAAACCATTTTAATTTCTCTGTGCCTCAGTAGCTTTATCTCGAAAATGGGGATAAATAATAATCACTACTCATGTCCCCTCATAAGACTGTAAGGAAGGACACAAGGAAAAGGGCCCTAAAAATTGTAACTGCAAATCTATACAATGCTATTCAAATAATCTTAGTAATTACCATTGTTACGATGTATACGACAACTGGAGACAATAGAATACAGACTGAGACACAGAAAATTATCTGGCTGAATATGCAGTGCTGGTGAGGCGGGGAACGGGGCCCCAGAATGTGACTTTGCTCTGATCAGGTCTACCTGTGTGTGGGAAGGAGGAGTAAAGAGTATCCTGAAAGACTGTACCCAATAGGATCTGAAATTAGGATATCATTTTGCAGCTGTCTTGCCCTTACAGAAATGAATGAAGCAAAATCATTTGAATTTAAAGATAGTCTCGTTACTCTTGACAGATTGGTTGACTGACAACATTTTGGAACTGACAGAGAACGCAAGGTTACTTTTATGTAACTTTAAAACTGTCAGAAAAGTGGAGAGTAAAATTAAGTTTGTTCCTTTTTACAAGTACAGGTAGAGGTAAATTGCACTGCTAGATGAAGGAGAAGGAATGTGACAGTTCTAATGTTATAAATGAATATCTTTATGGGCACTGAAAGTTTGTGTATGGAGAATGATTTTTCTCCCATTTGGTAGGATTATAGAAAACTGATGTATTGCAGATCAGACACAAAAGAGAAAAGTGGAACCAACAACAATATAATAACCACTCAACAAAAGTACAGATGCAAGAAAAGAACCATTTGTTTTAATTTAAAGATTTCTTTTTGAAGCAAATGTGAAAGTAGAAGCATCCAAACTGATGTTTACATAGAAATACTTCCAATTTACACTTTGCCACTCTTCCTCTTTTTATTGGTGTTTATGAATCATGATTGTAACATAAGTATTTATTTATAAATACTGCACAATGTGCATTTAAATACACCCTTCTAACACGAAAGCTGTATCTGCAACCATTTGGCCATCTTCTCAGTTATAATGAAGAAATGTCCCTCCTCTTTCTAAAGGCCAAGGTATACATATGGCCTCTGGATCCTAAACCCTTCAACCTTCCAGAAACCCTATTAACAAACCTCTCTTTCTGCAGTATCATCAACTTTCAAGCCCCT
This sequence comes from Ailurus styani, assembly GCA_002007465.1. NCBI lineage: Eukaryota > Metazoa > Chordata > Mammalia > Carnivora > Ailuridae > Ailurus > Ailurus styani. The sequence continues at coordinate 552,874 of LNAC01000068.1, read as the reverse complement.
CTCCATCATCACTCAAATATAATCTAGTATCTCTCACCTGGGAGTCTGGGGGGAAACATCATCTTTCATCTACTATCCAGTCCCTCTAGGACCCTGTGCACCCAAAAGTCTCAAAGTTAGATATTTGGACTTTACTTATTTACTTTCATCACTCCACTATCCACTCCAATCAGGCACCTTCCTACACTGAAAAACATCCTCCTGTAACAAATATTCACACTTCTTGATTAAATGGGACTTTCTTCATCTCCGTCCTTCTCAACTTGTCAGCAGCATTCAAGACATGGGACCACTTGTTCCTTTCTTCTTTCACTTGGCTTCCTTAACATTACCCCTCACTTCCCACTTGTGCTATCATCTCTCTCTGTGGCTGTTCCTTCATCTCTTTTGCGGATTCTTCCTCTCCCATCTGATATTAAGTGTCCTGAACACTCTTTTCTTCTCAAATTATATTCCCTCCCTAGGCAATCTCATTCACTCCCATTGCTTTAAATTCCAAATATGTGAAATGCCCCCCAGATTTATATTTCAAGCCCACCCTCTTCTTCAAGGCTTTGGAATTGCAAACTAACTACTTGGTGTTTTCCCTTGTTTCACCCCGCCACCCACACACAGGTATCTCAAAATAGTCAAAGTCAACTTTTGATACCCCTTCCCAGTTTGTATTGGCCACTCATTCATTATACTCCACCTCAGCACTTGACTTCATTTTATATATATATATATATATATATATATATATATATACATACATACATATGTGTGTGTGTATATATACACACACATATATGTATGTATATATATATATATATACTCATTTTCCATGCCCGTGACTTCAGAGTTAGCCTTGAATTGAGAGGCCCCACATCTAGTCTGTGTACTTTATCTCCAGAATAGACTTATTTTCTCTCAACAACTGCTAATAATCGAATTCCAATAGTTAACATCCTTTACCTGGGCAGTTATAATTACATCCCAATTCCATTTCCATTTTTCCCCCAGGGAATGTGTGCTTCTAAATGCAGCTCCAATCATGTCACTTCTCTACATAAACACTTTCCATGGAGGATTAGATTGTACTTAAAATAATATCTTCACATACATGAAAGGTTATATATATGAAGCTATACCATGAGCAGACCACTACCCTCATCTTTGCCTGTCACCATATGGATCATGCCAAGAGAACAACTTGCAAACCCCATAAAGAACCAAACTTCAGTGTGCTTGGAAGAATGAATGTCATGGAAATAAGATGAATATGGGTCTTCTAGAGTAAGAAATTACATTTTAATCATTTTTAAATGAATATAATTTATTAAGCCATTTTATTAACATATCCCTTTAACTACTATAACTCTAGCCTTCCATGAAATGATCCAAAATACACTAAATTACTGAAGTCATCTTTTTCAGAATTCTTAAATAATTAAAAAACATTAAAATAGAATTATTCTCCTATTCAATAACCAACAAATATTTTTGCTACCTTGGAGTACCCTAACATAAAGAAAAGGAAATTGAAATTTTACAGTCACTTGACAAAAACCTCTCATAAACCTTTGAAAACAGTTATCATTTAAAGATATGTATTTTCAAAGAATGTACAGTGATATTTTTTCTTCAAAATTATTTTTACAGAAAAATGTATATTTATTTTATTTGTAATTTTCATTATTTTTTGGAGGCTAGAGAAAAGTTGCCAAATGTTAATTCCTTAAAATCAAACCCATCTCCAATCTCTATCTCTATCTACCATTAATCAGGTACAATGAATGATATCATTCGCAATTTTCTGAGCTCTAGGATAGCTTTTTAAAGGTCATTTTTGTGGGGTGCCTGGGTGGCTCAGTCATCAAGTGTCAGGGTCCTGGGATTGAGCCCCGCATCAGGCTCCCTGCTCAGCGGGAAGCCTGCTTCTCCCTCTCCCACTCCCCCTGCTTGTGTTCCCTTTCTCACTGTGCCTCTCTCGCTGTCAAATAAATAAACAAAATCTTTAAAGATGATTTTTGCAGCCGTTAATAACCATGTAAATTCAAGTAATAGTTCATGATTTATTGACTGCCATCATTATCCTTCATTCAACTATTTTACTACCTCCACAGAGTTATATAAAATTACCGTGGTGCCCGTCTCTACTATCTACCACCATGTGGAGTTGTGTTGGTCAGCTGGCTAGGCAAAGATGCACAAGGCTTTTCTGTTTTAATACCAAAGTATCAGTTTTGCTAGCTGCCTCCAGTTTGTGGATTGCTCTTTAGTCATCATGCCAAAAAACCTGTACCTCCAGCAATCATTGAAACTCTACACCTACCTGACCCATATTTGGGACCTGCCAGAGCCAGCTAATGTTCCAATGGAGAAACACATTAACTACCAATTTTCTAGATTCTCTGAGCTCTATTCCCATAACAGGTTAGGGCATCAACAACCAATACAACCAATCAACAACCAATACTAACCTACTAACCAACCGTACTAACCTACTTCCTGAATTACGATCTAATGTAATGAGAATTGGTCGTTTCAACACTGGTTAGATCTTTTGCAAAACTGTAGCTGAACATATTGTCTTCCATGTCTCTCAGAGAGAATTCAATAAATTTCCTCTCGATTTTAACATTGAGAAATTTGTTCTTTATAGTAAATGGGTATACTTGTCTGTGTTAGCCAAGGAGAACTACCTAACTTGCCATGTTTGCTTTTTGCTTAAGCAGCTAGGAACCAAAGAATTAAGTTTATTATTGAATTTCTCTAAGTAGCTTACTGAGAGCTCCTGGTATAATAATTTCTCCCCCACCCTAAATCTTTTTTTTCCCCATTTTTCCCTCCCTCCCACACTAGAATGATATAGCACAACCTCATCAGTAACACTGATTCAGTACAAGAATAAGGCACAGATCCAGAAGGACTAAAAAGTCCAAAGAAAGGGCCTATGTATCGAGCAAGGATGTCACCTTGAGAAAAAAGCAGATTCTCATCATTAACTCGTTATAAAAATGAGGATTCTTACTGGATTCTTGCCCTCTGGGGTCCACATATTCCTTTCCATACGTTTGTTTTCTCTCTCACCTCATCACAGTTAGGAATCATTGATCTCAATCAGGAGCTGGCAAACTTGCTGTAAAGGGCCAAAGAGTAAATTCTTATTCTTTGTAAGTCATACAGCCTCTCTGCCGTGGTAGCATGGAAGCAACCATAGACAATACATAAACAAATGAACATGGCTATGCTGAAATAAAACTTCAATTATAAAAACATGTTGTGGGTTGAATTGGGCCATGGGCTATAGCTTGCTAAGCCCAGATCTAGATGGTTTCTCGTCTTGGTTTTTAATTTTTATTTTAATTTTCTGACATGTTTATGTTTAATATGGTAGCCACTTTGAAATATTTCACTGGAGGAGAATAGGAATAAATTATAAATAATGAAACAAACTTCAGAAACTCTATATTATTCACAGCCAAGATATAATTTGCTAAAGTCCTGCATACTGAAAATTTTGAATGGGACCTTTGTTTTCCAGAAATGTATACTCTGTTATAGGAGAGAGATGCCTCTACAAGTAGGTATAACACAGGTGCTGAAAGAGAGCTGCAAAGAAAGTCCTGTGAGGGATCACAAGGCCTCCTCTGGTCCTTCACACCCAGGGAGTAGAAGACATCCTGTAGAAGTGATACTGGATTCAGGCAGGACCACACCATGTAAAGATAAAAGAAGTAAGCATTCCAAACAGAGGGGTGGTATGGTTCAGAGGTGAAACAGCCTGGCAGTGCTCAGAGAAGTTCCTAAGTTTGGCTATAATACAGGACAGGCAAAGAAGAGAACCAAGGAGTCATAATGATAAGTTTTAGTCAAGGATGCAAGGTTAAGAAGTTTGGAATTTTTAGTAGGCAACAGAGAACCATTGTAGGCTTTTGAGCAGGGAAAGAATTGTACCTTAGTCTTTATTGAGTATCGAGAAAATTAATCTGCCAGCAGCATATAAAAAAGAACAGAAAGTGAACATAAAATCTTCTAAAAAATGATGTGCAAGGTAGCAGAGGCAGAGAGGGAGAGATGTATACCTCTCCTTTGGGGCATATACAAATCAACTACATGTAGGGCTTTTTCAAACTGCATATCCTTATCCTAAAGATTTTGATATGGCTCCTATTGGAAAATACTCTCCATGCTCCATTCACTACCAGTAATTGAAAATTAGTGCCTTTGTGAGCCATCTTTGCAGCATGCTGTATGCCTCAGAAGTGTTGGGATGGGGAATAAAAGTTGCTACAGCCAGGGAAGATGGAAAAAAGGAGGTGAAATACGGTAGTAAGTGTGGAAATAAACATGGGTGTAAGAGACTTTGCCCAAACAGGACTTAGAAAATCCATTCTGAAAAATTTGGGAGCTGGTACAGAATCAACAGAAGTGAGGGGTCAGAAGGGGCCACAGTCGGGGGCAAAAGTGATTTCAGTGACAGGCACGTGGAATCTGAACTGTCAAGCACATTGTACAGAGGAAGAGCAAGCCGAAGACTGAGCATGTGAATCTGAAGCTTGAAGGACTTGAGGATGAAGTAGAGATGTGGGCATTGCCCAAAGGGAGGTGGTGATCACGCACACTGTTCTGCTTAGGTCACTGAGAAAGCATGTTCAGAGAAAAGTGCTTGAGGATTACTCATGTTTTAGTGCCACAAGAGGAAAGAGAACTAAAAAGGAGCAGTTAGGGAAAGAAGGAGAGAAAAGTAAACTGTCCCAGAAGGCAGGAGTCAGAGTAAAGGGGACCAACAGGAAAGACGGGTCAAAAAATAAGGACTGAGAAACAGGTCTTTGTACTGAACAAAGATGTCACTGTTCACCTTTGGAAGGACAGATGGGTGATAGCAGAACAGAGGCTATAAGGGATGGAGGTGTGAGCTGGGTGAGGAATTGCAAGTAGCAACTGTAAATCCTCTTGAGAAATTTGGGAGTGGTTTGTTCCTGGGATACTATAAATAACAGGAATGCAGGAAGCAGGAAGTGGGGACATGAAAGGGACATCTTAGTAACAGGAGAGGAGTTTGCACTGGACAGTGTTAGGGATTAACCAGACTCAAGGTTACAATCATCCCATGGTATGATGTGCAGGCCTTGAGATGTTTACCCTGCAGAATATGGTGGGTTCTGGCTTTCAGTGCTGGGACAGCTGGCCAGCAGTCACCGTCATTATCATCAGAGGTAGTTAGAAAGTCCCTGAGTGTAAGTCACATGCATTTTGCTTAAGACGAAGTGTTTTAAACAAATGAGGCTTGTAGTATGGAGAAACTAAGAATCTCAGAGAGAAAACACCAACTTTGACATACATATTAAAAGAAAAAAAGTTGAAAACACATTGGCTAATTGAAATAATAACTATATATTACAGGCAAATGATGGAGACCATTCATTTTGTAAGGCAGAATGTGAAGACAAAGCTATAATTTGTACATGATTAAGCAGTGTTGTTGGGGTTGTGGGGGGTGGCTCCAGCCCTTTAGAGAGCCCAGAGGGTGTCATAACTGCCAGCCACCCAACAATTAACCGAAAAGATTCACAGACCAGCTCATCTCAGTAGCTGTGTCAGATTTCTGGGTATCATTCCAGCCAATTCAGCTTCCTATTAGTTTATTCTTCTATAAGCTCAAATTTTCTTCCTTTCTTCTTTTCTTTCTTTTTCTTTTCTTTTCTTTTCTTTCCTTTCTTTCTCCTTCCTCTCCTCCTCTCCTCCTCTCCCCTCCCCACTCCTCCCCTCCCCTCACTTCCTCTCTCTTCTCCTCTTCTCTCCTCTCCTTCCTCCCCCACCCCTTCTCTCCTCTCTTCTCCTCTCCTCTTTCCTGTAATCAGAGTCCACCTGGACCGTGCAATCAGAGTAGGTAGATAACACAGACACCAGGGAGAAAGACACTTCTAAAACACATTTCTACTCATTTGCCATTTGTTCAAAAGCCCCTGGTCCTTGAAGTACCTGAAAAAAGGAGTGGTTGGGATAGTGGGAATTCTGTGCTGTAATGGCAGAGCAGTAATCGCTCTTTCGGGAAGAGGTAAAAAAGCTGCTGTCTTTTCTCACTGGTCAGAAAAAATATTTGAGTTGTGATGTGAGACAAAGCATTTTTTTTCAGTGTTCACTTTTTCACTTTGCCACAGTGTCTGCACAGCTGAGCTGGGCAGATCTTAACAACCCGAGCAAAGTCAACTGTAGGCTTGCTGCTACAGAGTTCAGTTTTCCCCTGCTAAAAAGGCTCTTTCTCTTAGTTTTGTGGATAAAGCCTTCTAAGATAGGGAGGCTGCTCAGTCTTCCCACCCCACCAGGCCCAGGCCTGGGAGATGACATCATGCTCTCTGACTGACAGCTGGACTGGAATCAGTTGCATGATGAGGCAGATCAGACCGAGTGATATGTTGGAATGTTCCAAACAGCCATGTAACATATAGGCCTTCTGCCTTAGAAGGAGACCTTTAACATTCCTTTGCTCCAAAACATCCTCAGGCACTGCTGTCCCCACCCTGATCCAAACCATTCATTTCCAGGCCGGGTCATTGAAAAACTTTCAGATGATGCTCCTAACAACATAGCTCCATTCTCTTAGCATCTCCACCCACGTCAGTGAGAACTGTCTTTCCTCTAGACAGAAATAATACTGAACTCCATAGCTAATGACCTCTTCTGTACTGGATACCAGCCATATATCCTTGTTGGTCTTACTGGGAAGGCCAACAGTCTTATGCGTGGCCTGTCCTGGGGCTCTTTATGTTCTTGGCAGAAGAGGAGAAGGCAACAATATAGTGACCACACAGCAATCTCTCGGAGACCACCCAGCAAGTAGCTGAGGAGCACAACTCATCCACAGATGGCCTCTCGCAGGCTTACAGGATATTCTCCCATCCTGTGAGAAATCATGGGAGAGGCTGGGAGACAGTTTCTATTATAGAATCATTAGCAAATGATCCACATACAGTTCTGTCTCTTGGCTGCTTCTAATCCTCACTGAACTGATCTTGGTACCAAAATAAAACAGAAGCTGAGGCCCAATCTACCATCCCAGTATCTCTCCAATCGATCACTTCATGAAAAAATTTTTAGCTTCTGCAGAGCAAAAAATAGCATAATTTCACAAAAAAGAAAACAACAGATTGTCATCCATATTTGTTGAAAATATTTTCCCCAAAGAGTTAATATTTATATTACATAAAAGCTCATATAAAATGATGAGAAAAAATATCTAACGACTGCCACTTATCAGCAATTCAACTTTGGGCATAAAATTTAATCTCTTCAAAACTCAGTCTTCTCATCTATAAAATACGGTTAGAAACACCAGCTTTGCTGAAGTCGTATGTAGATTAACGAGATAATGCATTTAAAATGCCAAGAACAAAGCCGAGCATAGTAGGTTCCTTTCTTTACCCTTCAAGTGCTACAACATCAAAGGGAGGAAATACTTTTATATTGGAGGAAATAGAGTTAAGGGGCGAAAATGAGAAACTATTCAACCTTACTAGCTACCCAAGAAATACAGATTAAAAGGTACTTTACATCTTTCACAGAGGATAAATTAAAAATAATAATACTGCATTAACATTGTCAGTAGGGTTCTCAGAACAACTGTACATTCATTCAGTCTCTACTAGTGGCAGCACAAGCTGGGAAACCCTTCTGCAAAGCCATTTGGCAAAACCCTTAAAAACATCAAACACTCATAATCTTTGACCTGTACTTCTATCCTGGAAATTCCTTTTGAGGAAACAGTCTGAAAAATGTAGAACTACAAGCACAAAGATTTTCATTGCCACAAGAGTTATTATAATGAAAAGATGTAGAAACAACTTAGTGTATAATATCAGATCATGTAATTTAATTACATAAAGGAAACACCAGAGAATGCGAAATCATATCTGTATTGTGGTTTCATCTGTGTGTGTAAACAAGGAGTGAGTAACAGGAACAAATCTTAAAGGACTGCTAGAACCTGAGGTAACAATTGTATTGGGGTAATTTTTACTTTGATTGGATTTCTTGTTATTGTTGTAATATTGTTTGTACAATAAGTGATTCTTCCTTAACAAAAAAAAAATAACATCATTCCCATTTCCACAGCCTTTACCCTAACTAGGACCTCTTTGCTCTCAGCTAGATCAGGTGCTCACTCCCTGATATTTTTTCCCTCATTGTGTTTCTCCTCCTGCCAATCTAGGCAACAATAACATCCATCATTTACTGGGTGCTTTCTCCTTTGTATTCTATACAAAACCTTTAAATACATCTTTGTCTTATGTAAAATCTTTGCAACTGCCACATGAGGAAGGTATAAGGAGAAACCTCATCATTCAGATGAGGAAGGTGAAGCTTAACTACCCTGCCTAAAGTTTGGAATTCTCTTGTGTTCTAGGATCTGAAGTAGAACCTATATTTATTTATCCAATCTCAGGTCTAATATAGACTTTTAGCTTATAAAAATTGTTAGTTTTAACTAGCAGTAAGCATAAAGGGGTTTATCTTCTTATTTCTATAAAGACAAAATAGAGGCCTAATGCTATGAGGCCCACTTCAGGGATTGAAGGGCAAGAGAGTTTCCCAAAGGATTGTCTTTATCCCTTTAATCCACAATCTCTAGACTCTTTTTTTTTTTTAAAGATTTTATTTATTTATATGACAGAGAGAGAGAGAGATTACAAGTAGGCAGAGAGGCAGGCAGAGAGAGAGGAGGAAGCAGGCTCCCTGCCGAGCAGAGAGCCCGATGCGGGCCTCGATCCCAGGACCCTGAGATCATGACCTGAGCCGAAGGCAGAGGCTTTAACCCACTGAGCCACCCAGGCGCCCCACAATCTCTAGACTCTTATTTAATTACTTAGTCAACAATCTGGTCCAACGGAGAGGAAAATGGCAGATAATTTTGAACACACTACTAAATTTAGAGTAGGTATCTAATAAATATTCCCTGGTAGAATTAATAACTCCAAAGACTTGCTCGGAGCCCAGGCAGGATTATGAAGTCTGTTTTCAAAGCCCACAGCCTCCTTTCCCCTTACCCTGCTCATCTTTTTCCATCAGTGCTATTTCACTACCTCAACCCTTGCTAATGCACATTATCCACACACTCTGTCCTCAAACCATAAGAAAATACTATGAGGAAAAGATATATTAAACTTATAAGTGCTCATGTGTTACTTTTTAAAAGATTACTGTCACTTGAGTTTCGAGTTAAAGAAACAAATTTCTAACGGTGAAACATTAACGTCCCAGGTATCAGCCACGGAAGAAAGAAATAGCTAGAGAAAGTCGGCTGTCAATAGATCCATTAAATGATAGTTGAAAGTATCCTACTTTGTTAATAAGGGGCATAACAGGTCTACCTATTACCAGATGCATGCATTAAATCACTTTCCTCAAACCATAAATAAATAAATATAGTCCCCAACTATGCTCGGGTATCTTAAATATAAATTGCTGTGTACTTAAAAAAAAATCTTTGTTGCACATTTGTTCTTAAATTAAAAAAAAATTAATTCACCAGGAAGCTTTTCTATTACATTGTATAAATAAAACTAATAGAAAAATAAAAACTTCCCTGATTACGAAGGATAATTATATCTATGCAAACAGTATGATGGATCAACTGAAAACAGCAGTAAGATAGAAAAAAGGACATTTGCCAAAGTCCTTAAGGTCTGTAGATTGATTAAACTTGACATCTGTCCAACTTAATAGGACTGATCTTAAGGAATTCAGCTCTTCTTTCCTTATCCATTGTTGCTCCAGTTGGACCTTGTTAACGGCTTTATTAGTGTCAGACTAGATAAGAGGGATTGGCCGTTCCACCTTCATCCCGTGTTTCCTGGTGTGTAGATTCAGGTGACGAAAAAGACCAAGTGCTTTTAGAAATTGCTTTCTCTGAAGAAACGTTTTAGTGAAACCATTTTTGGATCATAATTGGAAGTACTGATTTTATTCAACCAAGAGGGTAGCCAACTATGTGAAATAAAATATATTCCCTGATAAAAGAGGTTTGCCTGACCAGGATGACATTCACATTTCGGGCAGAGGAGGGACTCAGTCAAAGACTCCAGGTGTGTTGCTGTTATCTTGAGACAACAGTCTGCTTGACAGGATGGGCAGTAATTGACCATCATGTTGCACTAGCAGAACAATCCATACGAATGGATTGAGCCAGCTCTCTTCCCAGGGGGTCAGAACATGAAGCAGATATCCTAATTACCCACAGCCAGCTGAAACCACACATACTGGGGCTTTTTCGTTGTCTTCTTGGCTATAAGAGATATGGCGAAGCACACAGAGTGTCCGAGCAGATGTTAGGTCCACAATGTCAACACCCAAGGAGTATGTAGCCCCACATTTAGCAGGGCGTTAGTAGTCCTGGAGTCCATGCAGGCTCTCCTCCTTTTGCCTTCGCAAAACCTTGACTTTGGAAATAATATCCAGGACTAACTTAAATACTGAAATTTGAAAAACTTTGCCAGAAATCCTCTCCATATTAAACTTATTAGCAATTGCCATCAGTGTTCTCTCTTTCTCCACCCTGCCCCCTCCACAGAGAATTTGACCTCCACGTAAATTATATGGAAGTCAGAGTAATAGGTAATCTTATGTTGATCTTAAAAGATAAAATAAGAACCCTAGCTTCTCACATAAAATCCTCACTTATGTTCAGACATTTCCATCCAGTGACCCTGCAGAAAGCTAAATGTCACAATGTATACTGTTTCTTAAATCCTTACAACCACGGAAATCTAATAAGTAATCTGAATTTCTTTGTTTACAAATAAAGGCATATGGTAAGCCTGTTCTCACAGCTCCATTGGGATCTGTTTTGTTTTGTTTTGTTTTCTCCAGCCTTACCTTAGATTCTAGCACTGTTCTTCTTTGCCTGGCTCTACTTACCTATCCTTCCTCCAGGAAGCCCTCCATGATCTATTTGCTTTTAGGCTTCTGTGCATTACCATTGTGCTCTTCACATACCCTTACGATAGTACCCATCATGTTTATGGTGATAATATGGCTAAATTTTTTTGCCCACCTACCAAATTATGACTGAAAAAAATCTATTACAAGGATTCATTGACATGTCTGGCTTGTACTAAGGACTCAATAACTCTTAAATGAATGAATCCCAACCCTCTTGTCTATAACATCCTTTCTCTCTTCCTTTATCCAGTTATTGAAAACTTGATTTCGTTGACAAGCAGGTATGAACATACGAAAAAAAACAGAAATGTTAAAACAATGCAAACATGAATAGAGTTCTAAAATTGGATTATAGTTATGCTTGCACAACTTTGTAAATTGACTAAAAGATATTGAATTGCACTGGGAAATTTTAGTATGCAAACTGTACCCCACTACAATTATTTTTTTTTAATGAAGAGAAAATAAAGTGTTTATATTACAGAATGGTCCAAAGTGAGAACATTTCAGAAGTAGAAAATGGTGGGACATGAAAGTGAAAGAAGTAATTATGGAAATTTCTCACTGAGTTTTTTTGTTTGTTGGTGAAATTGCTTTTCACCAGGACAAGATGTTGCTAGGAACGTTGCATTAAAAATACTTAATGAGAGTGTCAGAGGTCACATGCTAAAACTGGCCTATTTCCAAATTGGCAGAAGGGACGCACCCAGTTTCAAAATTTGGTACATACATGGTTTGAAAAACAACAACTTTTGTTTTATTGGATTAATGAATTTAACTCTAGAAAATTAATTTAACTCTAGAAAATTAATTTAACTCTAGAAAATTAACTCTACAAAATGTACTGACAATTTAAAAACAATAAATTTTTGTAATGAAACTTTATTGACATAATATCTGTAGTTTGCTATTTCTAAGCAAATAGAGTGTTATCTGGTTTTAATCAGCCTTACCGCCTCCTAATTTCCATTAAAATTTTCTTTGGGGTGTGCCAGGTCTTGTCTGCTGAATTGCAGATGAAGGGATTTCTTCATACAGTCTCTAACATCTCAATTACATAAAAGTAGCCCTGTTTTCCTTTCAAGTTCTTAACTGCGTTATGTTGAGAAGGGGTCCATTTTAAATAGATCCTCGTTTATAAATAATAGTAGATGCTTTTATCTGTCCATCAAAATCATGTTGAAATTTCCTTTTCAACCTCATTTTTATAACATCTCCACCTTTTCCGATAGAATTTATTATTAGGACAAGAAATCACACCACAACAATAACTTCAGACCTCTTTTCACTGTAGATATAGCCCGAGGTATAAATTCAGCATGCAAATAATTCTTTTCATTATCTGCCTGTTAAAACATAGAATAAAAGTTAAAAACAATGAATTCCTGTTGGAAACATGAAAGTTAAGTACGCTCTTTGACAGACATTTAATAAAATCAGATATGAAGAACAGGAAGGCTAAGTTGTTATAAACATCACTTGGCATGTCTCATAGTACTTGGTGGTCTAAGATCATCGCTTTAAATTTCAAAGGATTTGAATAAAGACAGCTTCACAGTTGCTCTGGAGTCTTCAGATCTGAAAGAATCCTTTTACAGATCTAAACCGGACCGATTTGATATTTATTACAGAGCCGTCACGGTCTTGCAAAAAATCAGTGATTTATATTTGTAACCATATTTCCAATGAGAGTATCTTTTTTATTGGGGGGAGGGGAGGAGGATGTGGGACGCATAGATCATTCACAGCTGTCGTTGTCAAACAGTTGCTTTTTATTTGTCACCATTACTAGATTCAACAATATACTAGCATTTCCATACTTGTTCTTAGTAGGTTTTCTTGTTATTATTATTGTTCTGATAGAGAGCATGCATTGCATTCTTTCTAAATTATGTGTCACTTTGTTGTGATTGTTATTTCTGGCAATTTAATAGTCTGTGAACAGGAAAGCTTTGAAATGACTGTCCTCTGTCCTTTGGCATAAACCAATTACCAGGATTTAAACTTATCTGACAAAAACTGTAGTGACAGATTTGAGAACAAAGTGGTTTTAAATTGTCATTTTTTTAATATTTAACCTTTCCTGTTTTCTGTAACTAGATGTTTTCAAGAACAGTATGTAATCATGAAAACAGCATCACTTTTATTTCCTTAATAAAAAGTACATCTTCCAAACTTTCCTATACCCTTCCACAATAAGCAGTAGCTTCAATTCTTTTAAATTAACTACTTCCAATTATTACAATAGTGATGTGTATGAAAACTTCAGAACCAAGATTGATTCCTAAAAACAGAATTTCATTCTGGAAGAAACATGTGCAATCATTTTTCAAGTTTTCTTTAAGGGAAATAATTTTTCTCTACTTAAAACTGTATCTGAGAGATATGCAAACCAGGTTTAGAATGTGATGCTCCCAGGTTTCCCCGCAAAAGTTGGAGTGTTTTGTTAGCTGTGGCCAATTATTATTCACGATGCACCTACAGAAGGATTCTTCTGGCCCTAGCTCACCAGGCATGCTGTCAGGTGAAGCAGCTCCTGGGCAATTTGACACAATAACATAAGTAGCCAAATTCCTTCTCAACCACATATTGCACAAAAGTTGACATCACTTTCCCAAGTCATGAAACTGTTGAAACACTAAAAGATATGTCTGGCTAATAGGATACGAAGTAAAATAATGAAAAGCACTTTTCTTTGGGTATTCTCAAACAGGTCATAAATATTTACATCCCATTATAAAACACCTTAATAGCTCGGTGAGATTGAATGCAATAGTGCTTAATGCAATATAACTCCAAACACTTTACAACTCTAATGGACTTTATAACTACACCTTATAGAGTTTACCATGCAGGGAAATCTGTGAGTTGACTGGTTAATGTTCTTTGTTTAAAAAACATTTTAAAGAAATACTATGTTCACTATATGGACCGTATTTATTAAAATAACATCTATATTTTATATACAGTTTCATCTAGAAGGCCATGTGAGTCCTCAAGGAATCAGGCAAAGGCATAGGCTTATTTCTACCACTTATACACATCTTACAGAAGGGAGAATACATGTGCTTAAAGCACATGCTTAAAGCAAAGCACCTTGTGTCTCAAGAACCTTACTTCTAAATGTACCTATGGGTCACCAAACATTTTCTTGTTATTTGCTTTCTGATCAATGTAACAAGCCTCTGAGGTAAGTAAAAGGAGAAGGGGAAAAACGGGTATAGGAGGGAAGGAACGGATATTTATTGAGAACCTATGGTGTACCAAGCAGCATAGGAATGTAAAAAAAATCTACTCATTGGGCGCATTCTGAAAATCACATGGGCTACATGTTCTCATTGACATTTTATAGATGAGGCTCGGAATTATTAATTATCTCAGCCACTATCATATAAGTAACAATTTGCTTCCAAGGCTTATTCCAAAAAGAAAAGTGTTCTTTCCTCTATTCAATTAATTGTCAGTATTGACTCTTGAACAATTCTGAGGTTGTGGTCTTCCTAATATTTTGTTGTTAAAATGTCTCTTCTTCATTAAGGGGGGTGCTTGTCATGATGAGCCCTGGCAGTAATATATAAGTGACGAATCCCTAAATTCCACTCCTGAAACCAATGTGAACGCAATATGTTAACTAAGTTGAGTTTAAATAAAAACTTGGGAGAAAAAAAAGTCCCTTCTTTAATGAAGTGTAAAGCTTCTCGGGTATCCCTTAGTGGCTGCTCTTTGAAGTATCCTTTCTTGGTAAAATAAGACATTGGGAAACCCATAGAAGCCTTTCATACTTCTTTTTCATTCCACAGTCCATGAAATACAGAACTCTGAGAAGGAGTATATTCTGGTTTTCTTCACACAATGATCTGGCGGCGCAGGTCTGTCAAGTATGATCACAGACTAGAGTCCTCTACAAATAGGATGGGGAAGAGGGAGTCAAATTCTCTTTGTTCATGAGTAACATATGAATGTTTCACAAGTGGATCAGCAAAGGAAAAGCTCTCTTTATCTTTTGACCCATTTACTACTGCCCCAGTTACCTACTATTTGTATTTGAGAGGAGGACGAGGATACCACATCACAGAGTTGTTAAAATTCCCTTCTTTCCTTTTTGTCTCTTGGTCCAATGGAGCTCAAATTATGTTCCTTAGACCCCAAGAGTTTTTGTTGAGGTAACTTCAGAGCCTTAAGAGGCATTCGTAGCAGACAAAATCACAGTGTGCTTCAGCCATTTCAGCAATATTTTTAACTACTTTACATATGGAGGTTTGGTATTATAATTCCTTTTAAGAAAGAACTTTGTACTATATAAGCACATACATATATGAATAGATACATGAATAGATAAACAACCAGCCTTAGCCCAATGTTTTTGAGTCTGAGGTCCTCACATGCTGGGAGATCTACAAACCTATAATAAAGTTTGGGAAACTCTATTTGATATTACAAAAACACCAACAGTCAATTTTGGCATAATGAGTTAACTTTTTTAAAAAAGGATACTTGTGAGTAAATGCTTGGTTAACTATTCTGCTTTAGAGAAAGAAAACATATGATTTAAATCTCCAGGTGTTCAGAACATCAATTACATAGGTCTTTCATGGCCAAAAAGAATAAAGGGATTAATTAACATTTTAAATAGAGAAGTCAGTTTGAAAGACTAAATGATTTAAAACGTGAAATCTATAATGAAAGGCCATTAAAAAGTCAGCAAATTTTCTCCATCATGCTTTCTTCATTTTCTATCAAGTTTATTTCTACTTTCTCTCTTGGTCCTCACTAAACTCCAAAAGTCACTCAGAGCCTGCAGTGCTGTTAGATGTAAAAACCAGCAACCAAAGTCTTCTGACTGGATCCATCCCAGAGGTAAATTTTGGCAGAGCCAGGAATCCTCAACACTCAATCCTCCTGAACACTTGTCCAAGGACTTGTAGAATTCCCCCCTTCTGGAGAAGTAATCAAGCATCCAACAGTAGCACTATTTAGCTATGAAATGGAATTAAAGGTTAACATTAATGAATTCATATGAACAGTGCCAACAGTAACTGTATATACTTGACAGAAATTTGATATGAGTATCACAAGCCACAGGTGAAGAATACTGTTGACATAATTACTTTAGGACTTCAGAGCATCCACCATCAGGTTTTCTCCTTTTCTGACAACAAAAGAAAAAGCCTTTTCCACCATAAGTCAAGTAAATGTCACTGAAGGGCTTGCTCTCTGAATTTAACTTCTCCATGTGACAGTCATGATTTGAGGGGCTTAAAAGCATTTTTAAAGTGTTTGCCTTTAGAGAAGAAGGAAACTCACATTTTTTGATTTCCTAATATGTGTCAACCTGATTTAGTTTTCATGAATCCCAGTGTACAGGGTAGATTATTAAGGTGTTTTTTTTTTTTAAAGATTTTATTTATTTATCTGTCAGAGAGAGAGAGAGAGCACAAGCAGGCAGAGTGGCAGGCAGAGGCAGAGGGAGAAGCAGGCTCCCTGCTGAGCAAGGAGCCCCATGCGGGACTTGATCCCTGCATGCTGGGATCATGACCCGAGCCAAAGCCAGCTGCTTAACCAACTGCCACGCAGGCGTCTCGAGTTATTGTTTTAATTTAAGGATGTTTCTCTGTTATCGTTAATGTAGTGGTTGTTTTAGCACAGTTGGCCAGTCGTGCTATTCTGAAGCAGCCGCTGACTTAGGAAGACTTTGGATTGCTCAAAGAATTGTAGTAGCTGCCACTGCCATTTCCTCTGTGAGGACCCTCACCTATTCAACTGGAATGGGACTTCTTCATATACCATCTCATCAATCATGTGCCAACATAGTGTCCAAATGCCTCTTTACTAAGAGGTAGGTTAGGGCCAATCTCTGAGGGTTACTTGGGGCTAGAGCAGGGTCTCGGTGAATTAAGAACACATCCAGAACCAAGAAGTGAGCAGACCAGAATGCTAGAAGAGGAAATACAGATGAATCACCCAATCAAGTAGTATCTTCTGGCAGAAATCAGAAAATAGAACAGTGGGCCAGGATGATGACAACAGTGAAGCTGGCCCTTTTGACTTCAGGGACACAGGGAAATGCAGAGCAAAAGGAATAGAATTAAAACTTAAATAGACCCTCCACCCAGTCCCCAGTGCTCACTTCCCTACCTTGGCCCTTATGTCATCCTTTACTCTTTCCGTTTTGAGAGTAGGATATTGAAAACTAAGATTGATTTGCCTGGACATGGCTCTGGGTCACAAGCAGAAAATGCCAAACCATTGCATAACTTTTCTCTAAGGATCAAAGATAAGGGTCTCTGTTGCATTAACTTCTTGTTAATGTTTTTCAGCAAAAAGTTTAATGGTTTATTTTTTAAGGTCATGAAATACTGAGAAACTCTTGCCTACTTTCTGTTGTTACCATATGGCCTGATTTTATTATTTGTATTTTATACACCAAAATGTGGTCAGTACTGAAAGAGACATATCAGGGAGCTATGGGATGAGGGAGTTAGAAGATCCTGCACAAAATTTGTATAATGCAAGCACCAGTCTCTTCCTCTCTACCTTCCAAGTTGTGCCTCTAGTAACCTCTGAAACAATTCCAGAGGGTTGACTGGCCTTTCTAGTTCTCCAGCTTGGATAGCTGTACATATTTCCCAGTTTCCTGGTTTGTTTTCTCATCTTGTAAATTTCACAGCTTCAAGTATTTGTTGAGTGTCCATGGCTTTTGTCTCTATTCTACTCGCTTCGTTGAAAACAAGTTCTACCAAGAGTAAAGTTGATCTCTGGTCTGGAAAAATGATTCTGGGTTTCACATGTTGGAGAAGTCACATTATTTAAACAAGGGACATGCCCATAGGTAGAGCAGCTAGTTGAACCTCCATTATTACAAATGTCAAAAATGAAGTGTTGAGAAATTGAGTGACTTGGCCAAGTGAACAACTGCAAAGGAGAAAGATTTGGGCCTAGAAGTCAGATTTCCTAACAAGTAATGCAGTCCTCTACCCATATTGTCTTCTATACATTTCAGTACACAGCTTCACACTCACTTCACAGAGTATCTTTGTAAAATGCAGTGCTTTCACATAGACTAGTAACACAGAGTAGAAAGAGTGGAAGCCACAAAATAAAATTTGGGGAGATATTTAAACTTTGACAGAGACCAGATACTTTTGCTTCATCCACTGCAATAGCATAACATAATCCTATGAACTCTCTGAGAAACAAAGAATCTTCTGTCTGCTTTTTAGCAAGAAAGGATCACAATGGGCCTGAAAGCAGGGGGCCCTTTCTCCAGCCCCATGGTCAAGTTCCCTGGGAATCAGCTTAAGCTTAACACTAGTTCTTGGGACAAAGTTTTATAGTGCTACCTCTCAGTTCAAAGGTGTTGCTCTCAACTCAAGAACTGAGATAAAAATATTTCTCCTAGTGTAAGTTGCTTAGAATATCCCTCTCCTACCCCACAGGCACCAAGATGATGGAAACCTATAAGCAAGAATAAGCTATACAATGGGCATCTAAGGCATCTTGTTTTCCCAGCCTCGGGCACAGATTAAATTTTTATAGGTCACTAGTAGCAAGATGATGACTATAAATGTCTAACCTCAAGCTATAGGAACGTGAATCTTTCAACATTTAATCTACTTCATTATTCTCCTTGGGATGATAAGATAACTTGGCTTGGAGGAATTTTTATTATTTTTCAGGAAATGTAGGCAACTCATGATCAATACCATAAAAACAAAGGCCATTGAGAAACAATAATTAACGAAAGAAGAAAACAAGGTTTTGGACTAGCACCAAGAATGTAACAAAAAAGCTAAGAAAGTTTTATTTATCCTTAAAAATAAGTAGACAGTTCTTAAGTTTTTATGCGCTACTTAACTACTTCTCCCTTCCCGATAGCCCCCCACTTTTCAGTGTGCTACTCTTGCAAATATCATTACTTTACTGCTATGACTAATTCCATAGCTATTCTCAAATAATGCCAGTTGACTATTAAACCACGACTGTGGCCTAATTCTTAATTGATTGACAGCCAAAGAAAGGTCATTGGTCACAAAAATACTCACTAAAATCCTAGAAAAATCACTTGACATGCACTGCATCTTTTGGCGGCTTACATTTACAGTTGTTTCTTTTTTAAAAAAATTCAAAGGCCATGAATGCAGATAGATTTCAGTTGTCCTTGTGTTTCTTGCCTGAAAGAACCCTTTAAGTCCTCTTGAAATGGTTAGCTGAGTAGCAGAAACAATTGTGTCTTTTCAACCCTGGTCACAACAGTTCTAAGATTTTGATGAGTAAAAAGAATTGGACAGATTTTAAGTCAATAGTGGCCCTCCAATTTCTAAAGTTCTTCCAGAGTACAAACTATGTCACTTGTACTCTTCTGGCATGGTTTTGCTCATTTGCAGGAAAACCATATTTTACACCACATCCTCACATATTGATATGTTGAGGAAATAAACAGCAAACATCACTTCCCATCCATCTGCTAAGCTTGTTAGAAAGATGAACACCCAGCATTCAGATGTTTTGCACTCAGGTTTGAAATTCCACACTCAGCATAATTTTCTTTTACTTCTCAAGACATGTTTTATGTGATCACATAGAATATATCCAATATGAGAATATTCTGATCCTTTGTTGAAAACAAGAGACATCAAAAAACTAGAAAGGTCAGCCATATCAGACATGGTCAAGATACATCTACAACTTGGTTTCTGTTGAGACTCTAGACAAATAAGCAACAATTTTGACAAAAGACAATTTTTTTCCATTTTTGGATAAGCAAGTATAAACATTACTGCTTATGTCGTGATAACATAAAGCAAAGTACCAGGAGAAATACTGAAATGAGAATAAAGCATTTAATCTATTATTTCTAACAAACGATTTTCAGAAGATCTTTACACTCATGTATTCATACCCAGAATTACACAAGTTATTCTGTGGCTGCAAATATTTTAAAAGTGTGAAGCAAAGCAATAAGTCAAAGGAACAAGCAAAAACCTTGCAGTCACAATGCCCAGCGGAAACTGAGCCAAATGCTCTTGTATAAAGAGCAAAGAGAACAGAAAGTGCACGCAGTCCTGGGTTTATCCTTTTGGATATTTTTGCTTCCTTTTTTATTTGGAATTCCAACTCTTCAGGGGAAGTTTGCCCTTCTCTCCTGTTTTTGATTTACTTCTCACACCATAGAAGATGGAACTGGTGATCCTGAAATTATGTCAGTGGGAGAGAAAACAGCAATGAAGCAAATGCACAACTGAGAATTTCTAAGTCATACCTAACACAAACCCTCGGGTCCTATGCGACATAATATTTTTATATCAGTGTTGATTTTCTTTATGTGGTTATAAAATGAACATATTGTAGATCTTTTACTTGACAAGTAAAAGATGACAAGAACTTCGGTTGAATGAGTACAGTTTCATCTACAATTTCATAAAATTTAATACATCAAACTTCATCATGGGGCAACAGTTCCTCGAAACACCAAAATGATCTTGTAGGGATCATAGTGAGGGTCTAATGAAGAAGCAAAGAGCAAGAAAATGCGGAGTTCTGAACAGGAAAGGGTTCCAAAAGATGGCTACTGTCCAGTGCTTCTCAAGCTGTAATGTACACTCAGATAACATAGAATCTTATTATAATGTGGATTACGATTCAGTAAATCTCGGGTGGAGGCACAATTCTGCTCTCTAGCTCCTGCACGATGCTGATGCTACAACTCTATGGACCCCACCTTGAGTGGCAAGGGTCTAGTAGCCCATCCCCCAGGAACCAAGAAATTCAAAACGGAAAACTATTTAACAGCAATTATTTATTGAATAATTGCTATGGATTAGACCTCATAAACACTGCAAGGAAACAGAGGAAGTGTGAGAAAGATAATCTGGTGAGTTTCACACAAAAAGAGTAAGCTATTATAAACCAGTACACATTCACTATGGATTTACTTTGTGTAAGACAAAGTTGTATGAGAAATAAAGGATTAAAATATAAGTAAAGAAATAGTCTCTAGGGGTGCCTGGTGGCTCAGATGGTTAAGTGTCTGCCTTCAGCTCAGGTCATGATCTCCAGGTCCTGGGATCGAGCCCAGCTGTTGGGGGGGCACTCAGTGGGGAGTCGGCTTCTCCCTCTCCCTCTGCCTCTCCCCCTGCTTGTGCTCTCTCTCTTTCTCACTTAAATGAATACATAAAATCTTAAAAAAAAAAAAAAGAACTAGTCTCTACTCTCAAACTGCTTAAACCCAGTACTCTAGCTCATCAGCTCTCATGATTCTTCAAATATAGTACCTCTATCTCTTTAGGGAGAATTCCTTTTATCTCAGGTACTAGACTGGCTGCCCTCCTGCCTATTCTGCGATCTTGTTCTACCAACTGCCCCTCACTTTCCTGTATTGTTCAAATGTCTTACTGTCGTCCTTACCTTTTAGCTAGTGCCTCTCCCTAGTGTAATCTTATCTACTCTCTGCTGCCATGACTTTTAAGCCAGGGGTACCCAGTTCTCCATACAAGGCAGACACTCCTTTCCTAAGATCAAGTCCTTATTTGTACTTGCCCATTGGACATCTCCTCCTGGCATGTACAGCTGAACTGAATTTATTATCATATCTCCAGAAGGTTCTTCTCTCTTTCTTTTTTTTTTCTTGTTTCCCAGAATCCAGCCTTTCTTCTGCATCTCACAGCTATAGTTTAGTCTCATAACTGGCCTCCCTGCCACCTGTCTCTCTCCACTGTGTCCGTAATCCATATATGTGCCAAAATTCTCTTCCCATGAAATAAATCTGAATATGTCAGTACTTTTCTTATACATTTCAGCACTCTGAAAGCTAAATGTACAAACTGCTTATCTCCGCATAGCAGATAAGGACCCTGACAAGCTGGCCCCCAGCTATCACTTTAATCTTCTTTCCCACCCTCCAAACCACATGCACACAACATATGCTTAAGCTCTACCACTCAGTTCACCAGTCACCAACAACATCACGCCCTCTTCTAACTCTGCCTCTGCACATCTTGCTCCCTCTGCCCGAAATATCCTTCCTCCTTCTCTGCCTGGAAAATTTCAATCCATTCTTTAAGATCCAGCCTAGTCTCCATGAAGCCTTTTCTGTTGGAATTAGGTATTTCTCTTCTTCTAGGATCCTACGGCAATCACTCCATACTTCACTTAAGGTCAGATCAGAGCGTGCTACCAGCCTCTGTTTTCTCCACTAACACAGAACTCGTTGAAATCAGACACAACGCCTTACTCTTCTTGTTACCAGTGCCAGGCAGAGTGCCTGGATTAAAGCAAACATTCAGCAAATATTTACTGAATGACTAAATGGATGGAAAACAGAAACTAATAAGGCAAAACTGCAGATGACAAGTGACTGGTACACCTTAAAGGGGTTATAAGCACCCCAAGGAAGGAGCGTTTGCTGTGTATAATTAATTGCTAGAATGCATGTAGTATGACCTTCAGAGTAGACATTTAAGGGCAGCCTCATGCAGGAAAAGGAAATGTGAGTTGGGCCATGAAGGATGTACGCTCAATAGACAAGGGTAGGTGGCACTACCTACTTGCAAGGAAGACAGAGGGAGAGGGAAGATAGGCAATTATATGCTATATATAATAAGGTGACCATCCTGATTCAGGTGGACAGTATTTTTTTTAGAGAGAAGTAAGAGGTAAAGTTGAAAAAAAGACACAAGAAAGGAGGGGATAGTTGTCACACTTTAGAGGAAATTGGCTTGCCTGTGGTGGGATAAAGGACTGTGGGTGGCATGCCATACCCTCCTGTGGTACCAAGTCACATTTATTATCAGGAGTTGTTGCTAGTTTCTTAACATCATTCTCTTTTTTTTAAGATTTTATTTATTTATTTGACAGAGAGAGAGAGATCACAAGTAGGCAGAGAGGCAGGCAGAGAGAGAGGAGGAAGCAGTCTCCCTGCTAAGCAGAGAGCCCAATGTGGGGCTCAATCCCAGGACCCTGAGATTATGACCTGAGCCGAAGCCAGAGGCTTAACCCACTGAGCCACCCAGGTGCCCCTCTTAACATCATTCTTACAGCAGCACATGTTCATTCTTTCTGGCTATGCCTTTATGTACCTGCAGTTATAAACTCTTCTGTAATCAACTTCATAATAATGGAAACTCATTTAAAGTTGTCTTCACTTTCCTTTCTCAAAACTTACCACCACACATACAATATCTCTTCATCTGGCCTTCTGTCCTCTGTACTTTCTGTTTGTTCCTGCTCCCCAAACATGGAAGCCCTATAGAGATTTGAGCAGAACTGAGGAATGTTGACTCAGATGCTAAATTTCCAGCCACTTGGTTGACTGTAGCACTGGTGGCAAAGACTAGCACATGAACAGAGCCCCCTCAATACCCACTTCCACCTCAGTGCCTGGAAAGCTTTCTTGGTCCTGGAAATCTCCACGCCAGTCACAACTGGATTAAAGACTGGAAGACAGCTTCCAAACTGCTAATGATACCAGAGAAGAGAAAGAGCGTAATCCATCATCAATTATTCCTGCATTCCTGACCACTCATTTTTTGGGTTAGATGCAGGAGAAAGCAAGCCCTGTAGAAACACGGCACATGAAAAGTCAACTTTCAGGCATAAATAATTATCACACTGTACAAAAGGCTGTCCAGATGCAATTAAAAGTGTACCCTCAGATCATTTGCTCTCTTTTTTTTAAAAAAAAATACTTGGTTATATAGATGCTGGAAAACTGCCATTTCAAAACAAGGCAATTTTCTTTCAAAGTAAAAGGACTGAATTCACCTTTAGGATAGACTGTTCCTTTGATTTGGGATAATTGCTTCAAGTGGCCCCTTCAGTGACATGAATATAAAGGAAGTCCCCACCCATCATTGTCCTTGGGGAAAACTATGAAGTAAACTGAGTGCAGGTGTTTTCAACTGAGAAAATAAGGGTTCTGTTTGGTAATGTAAACCATGGGGTACAGGTTTATAGCCAGAGTCTTCATACTTGTTTCTTTCAGGGGATGTTGCTTTTACTGTACTCTTTGATGCAGACAACCTGCCACTCGTTCCTGTGGAGATACAAGTATGCGCATGTATGTGTCAGTGTGTGTGTGCACGCGTGCATGTGTGTGTGCGCACGTGTTTTCTTGACCACTCAAAGGGGACAAGTTGGACAGAGTGAGAGAAAGCTCACACCAGCCCGGTTTTGACCTCATGATGGATGAGAGACCATGACAAGAACTGGACTGGGAAATCTCAGAGAAACTTGGACTGGATCTTTGAGGCCCTTTGTGCAGAATTGTTTGATTGAAACCAGCAGAAAGAGCTAATGTAACACATAGATTTTTAGATTTAATTTATAGTTGTTTTTCTGTTGGAATTCCAGGACCTGGCCACAGGTTCACCCCTGGGGGGTGGGGCTTGAGTTTCTTCCCAAAAGAGCAGCTATTGTCTTTGTCAATCATCCTGGGAAGATACAATCTGAGACCAGAAATAAGGCCTGAGGAGGTGAACATTAGTCTGGAAAGAAGGAGAAGCACTTTGGTCTCTTTGGGATACCTGCAGATGTGAACTCCAAGGCCTAGAGAGCTCTGCGCATTCCAGGAGGTATGAGTGGTGAGAGGCTAGGTGGGTGGACAGTAAAGTAGTGGGAAGGGGATTTTGAGGGTAGTCCTGGTCTGTGGACTTTGAGGGCAATCCCATGTAGTCACAGCTTTATGCTAACCTCTAGAATGTATTTCCCTTTCATTGCTCCGTGGCTTTAGTAAAGCCTTCTGAAATTTTCCAACTTATTTTCAGCTATGCTTCTGGGGAATTTGAAGAATGATCCTAGAGCACGCTGAGGAAAGGGGTAAAGGAAGGAACAGCACTTTTCTCCCCTGCCCAGGGCCATGGTGCCAGTCAGCAATGTCACCAGAAAAGGCCATTTACCCAGCCCTGTATTAGTACCTGCCTGTACACTGTGGATTGACAAGGAAGTCAGAAAGGAAGAAAGTACTGGGAGGCTTCTTATGAACACCTGGAAAGCATTCGAGGAGCTAAGTTCCTGCATGGGTGGGGCAAAGTCATTATGATTTGCATATGAATAAAATATGATCTAGGTCTAGACACACAGACCAATGAGGGTGAGGCATACAAGCAAATCAGACAATTTTTGTTATTTTTTTCCTCTTTCTAAAACTTAAGCCTGTTCATTGCTGAGAAATTAGAAAATAAAATGTTTCAAAAAGAAAATTAAAACAACCCACAGCTCTCCCAAGAGATAACCATAGTTACAGCTGCACAGGTTTATAATTTACTTTCTTGATCAGTCATTTACCTCTGAGTTAAAAAAATTCCAAAACTCTTTTCTACAAAAATTCTTTACCTCACCCATAGATATTCCTTCGATTCACCTCTAAACCAAAGTGAGTCTTTTATTTCAGCTTCCTTTCTAGTAAGGCTGCTCAGTTTTCAAACATGGGTGTCAACCAACCCCACCTCAGCTCTACCTTACACCTAAACAGCAACATAGAAAGACTGCATTCCAGGTGTCTGTGAAAGAGAGGGTGAGCTTGAAGTCATTATCTCCCACCCCTATATTTTCAAAATCTTCACTTAGAGAAAAATGCTTGACCAAGGATGCTCTGAGGCAACTGTAATCCAGTAATTCCCCTTCAGAGTCCAAAATCCACTCGAATGTACCCACAGAACCACATGTCTAAACTATATCCTATTTTCTCATTTGACTTGGTGACATTGACATTTTGTCAGGTTATTAAATAATTTTTTAAAACATCATCTGTAATAGCTGCATGTTAGCCCTTTGAGAATATCTCATAATTTATTTGGATAATTAACTTCATTCCATTTTTCCATCATTATAATGAAAGCAGCAAACAGCATCTTTGTACACAAATCTTCTGTCAAAACAATTAGAGGGGTGCCCAGGTGGCTCAGTCAGTTAAGCATCTGACTCTTGATTTTCTCTGAGGCCATGATCTCAGGGTGGTGAGATGGAGACCCAAACTAACAAGCTGTGTGTGGAGCCTACTTAAGATTCTCTGTCTCCTGGGGGACCCGGGTGGCTCAGTTGTTGAGCGGCTGCCTTCAGCTCAGGTCATGATCCCAGGGTCCTGGGATCGAGTCCCGCATCCGGCTCCCTGCTCAGCGGGAAGCCTGCTTCTCCTTCTCCCACTCCCCCTGCTTGTGTTCCCTCTCTCGCTCTCTCTGTTAAATAAATACATAAAATCTTTAAAAAAAAATAGATTCTCTGTTTCCCTCTGTCACTCCCCTCCCATGCTCACTTGCTCTCTTACACAACAACAACAAAATTAATTTTTAAAAAATGAGAGTGGAACAGAGAAAAGAGCAAGATATGGGGTGCTATAGCAAAAGGTCCTTGTCACCCAAGAGCAATAAGAAAGGTGAAGCCCTCATCAAGAGGCAGAGAAGAAATATGAGTAAGAGGAACAAACTCTACTCTCTTCTCAATTTCATCTAAGGGCAAAATTGCCCTCAGCTTGTGACGTATGAGATACCAACCAACAATCTCACCTAATTCTATAAATTCTCTATTATTCAGTGTAGCCAGGAAATGGTATATCTATTTCAATTAATAATATATTCTGGTTAATAGAGTATTGCCACCAATGACTAATCTTACAAGGATTAGAATATAATAAAGTTTACTAGCACTAAAGTAAAATGAATAAAATTTACATTTTTGTCAGTAATTCTCAGGATTTGTCCAAATCTACCCATTAATTAATTCATTCCACAAATATTTATTGAAGATCTATAATTATGTAGGGCACTATATTAGGTGTTACTACATCAATGATCCACTGCCTATTTATTCATATTAGTACATATTTTAATCTGTCCAACTTTACATAAGATTTGAGGTGGCCATGTCATGTCAGAGGGTAAAAGTCATAATTTACAGGGAACCAGGCTATTAAAATTATTTAAAAATCAAAGAGACTACTTCATAAAGCTGCCAAATATGTAATCTGAATGGACCTAATGTTATATTATTTTAAAAATTCATCTTTCCTCAAAGCTCTTAAACAGTGTGAAATAGAGCCAACATCTGAGTGGAAATCTGTGGTAGATTTAATATTCTTAATGATACAGACAGTAAGTGTGTAAGAAGTATGTAAGAAATATCACATCTCTTTATTTTCTATAAAACAGTTTAATTTCAAGTTCTCCTCCTGCCTGGGGGATGGGAAATATGACTTCAGTCATTTTAAGGTTCCCCAGTGTTGGGACAAATCGCAAGGTCTTTTAAAGTTCCAAGGCATTATGAAGTCCCTTGGGGACAGCTGGCCCTCTGGGCAGAGTTGTTGGTACTGAGATGCCCTCTGTCCCAGCCTAAGCAATCTCTCTAGATCCACTGCTCCATGCTTCTGAGTACACTTGGGCCTGGAAATACTGAGCCCGGCCAGCACTCCAAGTCTACAACCTGTCCCTCTGGAAGCCTCTGACCTTTTTTTCCTCTAAGACTGTGTTTTCACCTCAAGATACAGACCAACAGCAAGATATATGGCCCTTTGTCCCAGGCCCCAGAGATCTGCTCTCCATCTGTAACCCCACAGGGTGTCCCTTTGGGGCCTCAGATCTCTACATGTTTCCCATAAAGCAGTCAGTCCTCCTCAGTGGGGTTCACTGGACGCTTGCCAAGTACAAGCACGGTTTCAAAGCTATGTATGTATCATCTCATTGAATTTCAATCATTCTTCAGCACAACTCTATAAATCAGGCCTTATTCCTAACATACAGGTAAGGAAACTGAAGCCCGGCAGAGATAACTTGCCAGAGATCACACAGCCAGTGAGCCAGCACTGCACTAGTCATTCCCTATTACTCTCAACCTTACATTTCGGTACCTTCTGATAATGCTTCTCATTCTTTTAAAAAGACAGAAAAATTGAGACACCAAGAGTTTTGGTGGTTTATTTTGGGGCACACAATCCCATGTTCCTTTAGTTAAACATTTCTTAAAAAAAAATCATAGGATTTAAACTCATAAGCACATAAAATTTAAGTGAGACATCATCATAGTAGTGGTAAGAATTTAAATGTAGCCAGACTTGTCAAGAGAATAGGGACTTATCAAAAGGACCAAAACGCATGACTTTAAAAAAAAATATTACTACTTGACAAATGTCTACCTAGTGGTTTCCATGGGCAAAATTCTGCATTCGGTGCTCAGAGAGATAAAAAAGAGACCCCACCCCTGTCTTCCCGGAACTTATCAGCAATGGAAGACACATAGGTATACAAATAGATGAGGGATGTGAACGAAGCTAGGCAGGAGGCACGCTGACAGCGGCACAGTGTAGGCTGAGCGTGGACACAGCCAGCTTCAAGTTTCCAAACCAGAGTGGAGGAGCGTGGGTATCAAGGCAAACAGTGTGGGTGACCCCGCCTTTCTCCTCCTCCCAGAGGATGAGAATGCTGGAAGCTCAGCTGTTGCAGAATGTAAACCATACGATTGCCCAGAGTTACTGACTTGCCTAAAGCCATAAAAAAAATTTTTTTTATGAGTTATTTTTCACTTCTTTTTCTGCCAGGATCAAGTATCAGCATTGTTATATTCAGAAACACACCACTTTTAACACACTCAAGAAGAGCTGGCCCAACCCGGGTAGGCATAAAACAGTTGTCAGAGGCAGGAAGTCTCCCAGACTCCAGCCCCAAGCTACAGCAGAGTAAATTTGAGACATTCAACAGATTTCTAATGCACTGAGATGCCTGAACTAGCCTTCATATTTACTAGTAAAGAGACAAAGAATGTTGTTTTGACAGAGCCAAAAAGAGATTTCAGGCAGATTTGGAATACTCACTCAGATGAGTTTTTCTAAACTCATCTAAAAATCTAAAAATTTTTAAAATCACTTTTCAGAATCTTAAAACTATTGCAAAGATTTCTTCTCCATCGCTGGTTTCCCTGAGCTCCTCTAGGGTGTCCCTGACAGGACCAGGGGCTTCATAGTACTGGAACAAATCCTTACACTCCATCTGCCCCCCACCATTTGTTGAATTCTTTACCAAAGAGAAAAAATGTCAAGAGACTCCAGTTGCTCGGGTTTTAGGTTTTGACTGACTCCTACCCAACCGGGGGCCAGGATCTCCATTTTCTTTGTCTTTGACTTTTCAGGAGACCCAGAGAATGAAATCCAATACTTTTGTCTGCATCTGCTGCTAAAAGCCTTTTTTCCCTGGCCATGCCACAGCTCCCTCGAGGCTCATTAAGCACATTTACATTTGGCTCTTAAAATCCTAAATAGCCCATTTCACGCCTAGCAATGGTGTATTGATGAAAGAAGCACTCAGTGATGGCCTGTAGGATGGGAGTGAGGACTCCTTTGACTCTAGATATCTCCCACAAAGGATTTGTACATGCTGTTAAGGACTTAAACAGAATCATGCAAGCAATAGACTATTGTTAGAAAGACACATGCACACAAACTCCACTGTTATATCCTGTCAAATATACCCGTTCATGTGCAGACAAAATGGCAAGGACCTAAAATTTAGTGGAAATGCACAGAGATGTGAGAGAGAGAGAGAGAGGAGAGTGAAAAGGAAGAACAAGGAGAAGGAGAGGAAAGTAGAGAAAACAGGAAGGAGTATGCGTAGGAAGGAGAATGTGTCTTGGATTTTTGTGTGAATCTTCCTCTCAGAGTTGTAAGGATAAACATGAGGAAATAGGGTAGGGCAACTAGTAGAGGCATATGAATGGTGTTTCGACTGGATGGCGGTGAGCGAGTATGACTGAAACATGGAAGGCTACTGAGGGGCCAAAGGGTTCAAATCACCATGAGATTCAGGTGGAGACACTTGGGAAAGAACAGCAGACCTAACGGCTGGGTCTTCACAATTTTTCTTTCCACCTATGCTTATACCAAATGCCCAGAGTAAAGTAATATTTGTTTTTGTGACTTCGTCCCCTCTGGAGGGAACTCAGCACACAGGAGAAAGTGACCTACCACTCCTTCTAGCCTCCTCAAGAGACATTCAACTCCACACACTTTCCTCAGGGATAAGCAAGAAACAATTCTTGATGGTGGAGGCTTAAGCTGGGAAAGAGATCTTTTATTTTTTCTTGTATGCCTTTCTGTATTTTTTTTAAATAAAAGTAAGAGATGCATAAAAGTAAAGTTCAAATGCTGTAGGGGTTATCCATGCATTTACAGATAATTTACATTTCCGTTTTCTTCATTATATTTTTCTGTATTAACAAATTATCAATAAAAATGTTTACATGGGTAAAATAGAGGGATAGGGCTGTCCACCCTATCACCTGTATCTCCCTCTGCTGTGTAAGCTGAATACAATTTTACATCCGGTGAACTTCCTGTTACAGAGTAGACATGTTCCCGAAGACAAATGCATAAGTCAACCTTTTGCCAACTGAACCTTATTTTCAATGTGCCAAGAGCATTTGCTATTTACAGAAACATTTCATGAAATCCTCCTATAAAAGTGAATAATCTACCTTTATGTATATAAAGCTGCAGTTGGTACCACTGTTAGAATGGAGTTCCTGTGTGCAGTGTAAAGAATCGATTATGAGACCAGGTTGTAGAATCCCAGTGTTGCCACCATCTCTGTCTCTGTGCCCCGGTAAGCTTTTAACTTCCGTGCCTTCTCATCCATAGAATGGACACAACTAATCATTTATAGAATATCAGCAACTTTTTCCTGAGGTTTATGTGAAGATTAAATAACATAATCTGCTTAAATCACTTATGAGCAGGCACATAGTGAACAATCAATGTTAGCTATTATCCTTAGTGTTATTTCTATGACTTCTACTGTTCTGGTTGTGCTGTTACTAATTCAGCCCTTGGGAAGGCAGCAAAGCAGTCTTTCTTCTTCTTCCAACAAGGAGGCAAGCCCACGAGGGCAAGGCTGGTCTCCATCTAAGCTCTATGCCAGCTCCCGCACTAGAATTGAGACACAGTGACATTAGAAAATGACTACTGAAAATCATAGTTAGTTGCAGCCACCATGTCACTAACACATGGTACCTAGCAGTGCACCTGGACAGAGTAGGGGCCCAACAAAAGCAGGCAAGTGAATGAATGCATGTAAATATGGCACACCCCTTAGAGATTCCTAAAAAATAATATATATGTCGTATTTTCCTTTAATTAAACCATAATTTTATTTTTCTTAAAGGCCTTTAGGAAATTTAGGGCCGTCAAAGCTTCAGCTAAGTGAGGAAAGGCAAAAGCGTAATTAGCAAGCCAAAAACAGATGATGTTTTCAGTAAGGTTTATGTCTTGTTAAAAGGAAACAATTTGTACGATCCTCACTAAACACACCTCATCTATCATTCTCCCCAGCGCCGCTCTGCCCAGGGCCCTCAGCTAGGCTTTCCCTCTGCAGTTCTCCACGTGCAGCTAAAACACTTTAAATGTCTGCCAACTGACAGTCAAGTCTGTACTTTGACACTGGCCTCTGCCCTCCCCCACCCCCCGACATTTACTACCAAGCGGTCTCCTCAGCCAAAGCACGTGTTTTATAAGATGTGCCCCCAAATCCAGTGTTTCCCACATCAATAAAGTCTTGGGCTGCCAAGGCCACAGTTTCCACATTAGTTGAATTTATCATGGGTAAGCCAGGCCCTTGATGTTGCTTTTATTGAAAAGATTATTTCGTTCACATGGTGCGTGTGTATAATTTTTAAGACTGTTATTTATAACTCTCCTTAAAGTGTATTCTTCATGCAACTAGTGTTGAAAACAATGGGTCTCTTTAGAAAGGGGGGGGGTGGTTTGAGAGGGTAGAGAGAAGAACTTGAGAGGGAAGAACCAGGCACACAGGCAGTCAACCCACCCCAGAGGGAGTGCACCAAGCAAGGCAAATCCATCCCCTTCTCCATTTGACAAAGGAGACTGAAGCACAGTAGGGCGGGATAACTTCTTCAAGGACACCTAATCAGCATGCAACAAACAGAATTTGACCCTCGCCTGTGCTCCCTCTTACTTTCCTCAGCAAGATGTTGGAGTATTACCCAGAAAAATACAAGAAGAGTTGAGAGGAGAGCCTAAGAGAAGGACACGTCCACCTTCACTCATACTCAGTTGGGCTTCAACAAAATTAATTTGTATCTGTGTTATCAATGGAAGCCAATATTTATTGAGCAGCTACCATATGCAACACTCAATGCTAGGTGAGATGGTAGGAAATATGGTCCCTATCTTCTTCAAAGGCCCTAAGAAACAGTCTCCTGGTTCAGAGACAAATACAAGGGGATAATTATAGTTAGTAATGTACTCCTGGCCTCTTTTCAAGGCTTACCTCACTTCATCTTCACAGCATTACTAGCAGATGAGAACACGAGTCTCAGGGAGATTAAGGAACTTGCCTCCACATAACTAGTAAGTCAAGAGCTGACTTAACTTAAATGAGCCTGTACTTCTGTCCTGGTTGGCTTCCTAGAGCTGCTGTAACAAGTGCCACAAACCAGGTGGCTTAAAACAGTAGAAATTTATTTTCTCGAGTTCTAAAGGCTAGTTCAAAATCAAAGTGGCAGCCCTTCTAAGGGCTCTGTGGGAGAATCTGTTCTATGCCTCTCTTGTAGCTTCTGGTGACAGCAGACCACCTATGGTGTTTCTTGGCTTGTAGATATATTACTCCAATCTCTGGCTCTGTCTTCACATCATGTTCTCTCTGTGCATCTGTGTTCAAATTCCCCTCTTCTTACAAGGACACTCACTAGTCATATTGGAGCGAGGCCCACCCTAATGATTTCATTTAGGCCGATTAAATCTGAAAAGACCCTATTTCCAAATAAGATCACACATTTATAGGTATTGAGGTTTAGAACTTCAATACATCTTTTTCAGTGGGACACAATTCAGCCCATAACATAACCACTACATCATGTGCTTCCCATAATCCCAATTTTGGAATATATCTCCCATCAAACTCTTTCAAGGAGACATTTTGTACTCTTTGCATATTCTTTTTATTTAACAAACATGAGATGACATCCCATCATCTATACCAGCAACTAAACAATTTTCAAAAAGCCTATCTATCTATTATCTATCTATCTATCTATCTATCTATCTATCTATCTATCTATTAAACCTCTCTGACCTAAGGCAGTGGTATCCAATCCAATCTGGTAGTGATTATTTGAAAATAAGTTATCTATAGCATCCTAAGCTTCCTTTTGCATCTAATTAACTTTCTAAAGCAGATTTAGCCCAAAGCTACTATAAGATACCTGGAAGCAAATCCTATATAGGATTTTAGGATATCCCAAAGGTTCTGATGGTTCCCTTCACAATATTTTGTAGGCAATTAACATGAGATATAGAGACTGTGACCTGTCTGAAATCACGTGGCTAACTGAGCAGCAGGAGGAGGAAGAGAATGCAGGTTAACTGGCCCGCAGCCCAAATCTCTTCTCAGATCTCACCGGGCTGCTGGTCTTTGCTCTGTTCCAGTTGTGGCCAGAGGTGTTCCTGGTACTGTGCACTGTTTTGGAACCCCAGAGAGGTGGGTATATCCACCCATGGGCACAAACATGCCCCAGGACAAGCAGTCCTCTATGATGCATGCTTTCTGAAATATCTCATTTAACTTGTGAAGCTAAACAACATCAGTCTGGGTAGCTTGAAAATTTCAAGTGCCAGGGTTTCGTTCTCAGTCCCAGAAGCCTACTTTCACTCTAGAATCCTCCTCTATAAATGACACCTCCACAGCACTTCCTTTTCTTCATTCCTTTCAGCTTGACAATTCAGATATGAAAACATTTGCCAAAGATATGTGTAAAGTAAAAGACTCCAAAGAGGGCGCCTGGGTGGCTCAGTGGGTTAAAGCCTCTGCCTTCGGCTCAGGTCATGATCTCAGGGTCCTGGGATCGAGGCCCACATCGGGCTCTCTGCTCGGCGGGGAGCCTGCTTCCTCCTCTCTCTCTCTCTCTGCCTGCCTCTCAGCCTGCTTGTAATCTCTCTCTCTCTGTCAAATGAATAAATAAAATCTTTAAAAAAAAAAAAAGACTCCAAAGAGAAAAATTACACAGGTTCACCTTGGAGAATATGATTCTCTCCATTTAGGCCCAGTTGGCAGTGTCTGATCAGGAGGCTGAGCACAGAGATCCTCAGGAACTATCACGCTCTGTGATTTCCCAGGCCAGGGCAGCAGGGAAGAGAAGCTTGCTTGCTCCAAGACCGTGCATGAAAAGCAGGGTGCACCCTGGAGCAATTTCACTGTCCAGCCTTATGGATCATTCTCTTTCCCAAGTGGCCTTTCCACCAAGGGCTTGGTTGAATAAATCAATAATGAAGAGCTCTAGTGTACAACACCATGGAACTCTAGTTAATAGTCACTCAATAGATTAATTTAGATACAAACATCTATCTCTATGCTTCTCTTTGGAGAAGCAAAATCCCAGTCCCGCCTTACCTCATTTTCAGAATTCTGTCCTATAGCGGTCAGGATAGCAGATATATTTATGCTCAGGTAGTAAACTGGGATGTGAGATATAGGGAGGATCAAGCAACTGGAGGTGTCACAAGTCTTGATCTGACACCCAGCTGAGTAATGCTTTCCCCTTCGCCACCTGAAGAGTGAGCCATCTATTCCTGGGTGGATGGGATGAATTAGAATACCTTTGGGTTGCTCTCCTGACTGAAGTCCCTCCCAGTCCTTCTCCTGAAGAACTCCTGCTCAACCCTGATGTTTGATCTCCTGAGGCACCCCCAATGCTCCCACAACTCTCAAATGATACTTCCAGTGCTCAGGGGTCACCTCTCCCCAGGAATGATCATGGGGAGCCTGTGGGAAAGTTGCGAGCTGCATGAGTAGGAGCAGCTCGAGGGAGCAGAAGAAGCAGTATGCATCGTGCCCAGAAGGCTGTCCAGAGGGAAAAAGCAAACCTACCTTGGTCCGAGGGGCTGGCACAGGATTAAGTACAGAACTGCAATCAGAGATCGAGGGTCAGGTCCATGGAGAGCCATAAAAGGCAGAAAAAAGCAGCTAGTGGGGTCAGAGAGGGAAGCAGAGCTGAGGGACTACGGGGTCCTGTAACCAGGCTGTGCAGGTGAGGCCCAGGGCAGGTGGTGGCAGCTGCAGGCATTAAGTAAAGATATTCTTGGTGGAGTCAGACAGGGCATTGGGGGTTGGGTGGGCAAGAGACTAAAGTTGAAAGCACAGCACATGCGAGAACATTTTCCCCAGAGCATCCTATTTTTCCCTGCCTTTTGACACGACGGGGTCAACTCTATCAGCTCTGTGTTCCTGGAGCCTAAACAAAGAATGCCTACCACAGCGTTGGTGCTGCATAAGTGGGTATTTCTACATGCTGTCCAACTCCCCAAATGTAAGACCTCTGTTCTCACAAGATAGTCCTGAAAGTGCTCACTGGCCTGCACTTGACCCTTTTGCATGAATACAGGTAAAGCAGCTCTCCTCTCCCCGGCAGGCAGCAGGCCTTTCCCTCACTGGGAAGCACTAGTTATTAAAAGGACCTCTCATACCCTCTGCATCCCTGAAATGTGCACATTTGAGTCTTAGCTCTGCTCTCTGCAGCCACTCAAAATAATTCTTGCCCTATCTTTTTTCCACATGGTCATGCCCACCCTAAGGACAGAGGCCCGTGGAATGCCCCCAGAGTTATCTTCTGAAGCTCACATGACCGTGTAACCTCACTCCTTCAAAAAGAGTGATGGGAATAACAGAAGTTTAGAAACCCATGATGGAGCCTTATCTCCCACAGTCTCCTCCTCAGTCCCTGCCCTTCACACAGACCTGCCCTGGGGGCCCTGGCATGTCCCATCTCAGGGCCTTTTTGCCAAGTAAATACTTCCAATAGCAACACAAAAGTTATTGCCCACAGGTCTTCCCTAAACTCCTCTGGCCCTCAACCTCAGAGAGTTCTCCTACTTTGTCTCACTTCACCATTTATTCTGTTTTATAATGGGTCTCACAATTGCAATTGAAATAATCAGACAGGGAACCAGTTATTAACATCTATAACCTCCACTAGAAGGCAAGCTTCGCACCTGTTTTACTCACCTTTGTATACACATCTAATGCCTGGCTCATTTTATTAGGTACTTAGCTTTTTTTTTTTATTGAACTAAATTTTCTCGATTTTTTCCCAGAGAATCAGCATCAGATTCATAGTCTTATAGTTTATGACTTCCAATAAATGGCATTGTCCCCAAAGCAACTCCTCAGCTTTTAGCAGAAGGAAAGGTCAACAGACACTTGGACAAGAGAATGTGCCCATGGCACCACCATGCTTGGACTCTTTCAGCTGTCCACATGAGCAGTTGCCTATTTTCACCTGGCCAGGGAACTTACAACGTGTCCTCACCACCTCACCCCAAATCACTTGTATTCGCTCTCCTTTTATGTTCAGTAATGTGCTGCACTGTACATTTATGCTTCAGCTGTGTAGATGTCCAGAAATAACCGAGGCTCGGGGGCATGTCCATCATTTCTATTTCACTGGTTTCCTTTGCACAAGACAAACCTTTGCAAGTCATTCTAGATTCCAGCTCATAACATCCAAGTGTTCTCCGTGGCAGTGGATTTGGTTCCAATGTTAAGAGTCCAAGTCGACTTAATTTATTCCTTATAATCTGTATATAATCTGAACTCATAAATATAGTTCTCCAACATCTCCCCTATTATTTTCTTCAGTAAATTACTGAGCACCTCCCTCGTCACTGTGCATCTTCGACCATGCCGACTGTCTTCCTAATATCTAGATTATAGGCCTTTATCCTCCTTCCCCTCAATTTCACATACAAGTCTTCTTAATGAGACTGGTGAGCCTTCTTGCCCCTCTACTTTATTCTTTACTCTTCCTGGTGTTTTGGTATGTGTTCAGCCTCTTGTCGTTTTTCTTTCATGAGCTGCAGTTGAGAAAACTCAGTCTTTGTCAGTGGACTCGGGGGCTAAATGATACTTTTCCAGATTTTCTTTTCTCTTTCAAAATAATGGTCATTACTTTAGAAGAAGAAATGAAAATGGCATCCATGTTCAGGAGTTCTTGAGATTCCTGATCCTGATTTTTACAGATGATGCAGAAATTTGGGGGATGGAAAAGTACAAGGGAGGGTTGCTGGTAGAGCCCACGGGCAGAGAGAGAATGGGTTCATGGAGTCTCTAAGGCTCTACCTCATATCCCAGAGCCTATGAAGGAAAAGTGAGAATGATGAAAAGAATTCACTCTTACTGTAGAACCCACCACATGCCAAACACAGTTTTCAACACTTTTATTCATTAATCTGTTTAGTGCAAGTCCGGGGAGACAGGCAGTTTTCTGTTAAACCATTTTAGGCCCTTCCTGCACTCTCTCAAATCCCTTTTGGATGGGTATTGGGAGTCCTAAAACCTGCTACTTGCTGTTGATCCTCTCCATTGCTCTGTCAGCAGAGTGCCAGTTCTTGTAGAGGATTTCAGCTTCACCCCCCAGAGAGGGATAAGCTCAGCTGTTTCCCAGAATCCCAGGGATATAGAGTTGAATATTATTCATCTTTCTTCTACCCGTTGTGTTCTTCTAATCACCAACATATTGCATACTTTTCGTTCCCTCCTACATCCTGTAGTATCTTTTTTCTTTCTGGGATCCTCCCTGGATACAACTTCCTGACTGTCCAGAAAGGTTCCTCAAGCCCTTCCAAGCATCCAGGCTTCAGAGCAGCTTTTCCCCTGGTGTTTGATCTTACGTGGAGCAGGGGATGGACGTGCATCAGTAGCACGAGAATGCCCATCCCTTGAGCCCACAGAGAGGTAAAAAGCTAATGTAATTTCTGATGTCCGAGAATGAGAATACCACTTTTTCAGTTAATCCTCTGGGATAAGCTATATAGACGTTAAGAGGTAGCAAGAAGGAAGGAAGAAAAGAAAGAAAAGAGGGGGGAGGGAAAGAAACAGTCAAGATTAAAAAATCATATTTCTTCTATCTCTCCAAGAAAAATGTCTCAACTTCGTTCTCCACTCAACAAAAGCAGTTCTCCATAATACATACAGCTCACTGCCACTTTCCCAGACCACTTCTCATCATTATTTGTTAGTGATTCCTTCCTTTAGGCTTACTCAGTTAGACACATCTGTAGTCAAAGGTGCTCTGGAGGCCCTGCTGATTTCCACCTGCTATGCCTTTCCTCAGGGGTTCCTAGACTGGAGGGAGCAGGAGGCCACTGTGTGCTTTGGAGAGGCGAAATGGTAACCAGGTGACATGGGCGCTCCCTGCTTCTATACTACCTCAGGATAACCTGTTATCCTCCTTGGCTTTTCCCATTGCAGAGAAGGGTTATATTTAATAGACAATTCATTCATCAGATTAGTCACAAAGCTACTTCATGCCAGACTGTACCTAGGTGCTAGATACGAGAATGAATATTGCAAGCAAGTATGGGCATCAACAAATCTAGAGCTTAAAGAATTGAGATGAAGAATAACACCATAAATACGCAACATTTTTAAAAACTTGAAGGACCTAGTGTAGAGCCTAAACACTGCATCTCCTCAATGAATACTTTTTGAGTGAATAAATGAATGAATAAATGAACTGTAAATATGGAGGAACAACTCTCTTCAGCCTCCTGAGGATTTTCCTGACTACTTGATAAGAACAGTGACGATGTTACTCTAGGAAGGCTAAAATGACTCACACTGAGATGTTTCTAGATACATATTATGTTTTTGGGTCTTCTTCTCCATTGGGGAAACACCTTGTCAAAGCCCAGCAATGGTTTTCCTGTTTCAACCTGTAGCACCACTGACATAGTTCAGACTCTGATCTGCACAACGACCCACATCTGATTGTGCCGTTTCCTTATCAACACTGTCATTTATCTGTTCTGCATCCCACCACCCCATGATACACCAACTCCATTATCAGTCAGGATCGAGTCCTCAACAGGCTAGTAAGGCTCGGGGAGGTCTATCGCAGGGAGTTGCTATTTACCCCTGAAGGCTCATTTCCTGACTCCCTTATGATCAGCCAACACTTCCTGAGAATGAATAGTTCTGAGAGACAAAACAATGTTTTCACTTCTCCTGTGTCTTTACACAGCCTGTTTCCTTTTTCTCCTGGGTAAAACCCACTGGTCCTTGAGGATTCAACTCAAGCATCATCCCACTCAGGAAGCTTTTCTAGAAAAACCCAGACTGACTTGAATGTCTCTTCACAGGCTCCCAAATCTTCCTGTATACACAGTGTTCTGAAATTGTCAGCATTTTTAAAATATATCTCATCAATTACACTAGCTGCTAAATGGCCTAAACTGTGTCTTTTTCTTCACTGGCTGGCACACACTTCAGGTATGTGTGCATGTGTGTATCCACACACACATATATGTAAAGATAATAGACAAGAAATGTAAGAGGAAAAAGCACCTGGCTCTGGAATCCTTGCCTCCCAGAGGTAGTGGGTAAGCAGGCAGGAAATTGCCAATGTTGACTGAATTCTCGCTCTAAAGATTGGAAAGAAGCCAAAGGAATAGAATATTCTGGCACTTAAAGATGTTGCAGGCAAAGAAGGGGAAAGAAGTCAGGCATTTTTTTTAAAAAAGATAAACCTTGGAGAACCACAGGGATGGAGAAGTACAAAGTAATAATATGCAAATTGCATTATTATTTTGTTACTGGACTTTGAGAGGATATCTAGTGATACACCCTTTGGCATTATTCCCATGTTGCAGGGAATGAGGAGCTGTAAGAAATACAAGCCATCACCATACAACATCACTGAGAGATGAGCAGTGTCCATATTCAGAGCCGCCAGCACCCTCTGGCTGCATTCATTCCCCTCACCCAGTGAGCTGGTTGTGGGGCGGGGCAATGGCGGGGTGGGGGGGGTTAGGGGCAGATGGTCATGCCACAGTCAAAGCTGCCCTAAGTGGTGTTTCACTGGCGGAGATAGTATTCTCTGTGCCACCAGCTTCCTGATCTCCTGACCTCTCCGCTCACAAAATAACTTACATGTCTAGTTCCCTCCCCATGGGCTCTGTTCTCTGAAGGGAAACGGAACCTTTGTTGAACACTTTCTATGTGCCACATACATCCAATTTAATATTCAAACACCTCCTGGTACAGAAGAATATGGCGAATTTACAATGATGAATCTTAGACTCTGAAAGATGAATAATCTGTCCTTGGTCACATCAGTATAAGCAGCAAAGCCAGGATTTGAACCCTAGTGCTGGATTCCAAGGACCAAGCTCCTTTCATTATAATGAGCTATTCATGCTAAAGTAGCCTTAACGTTTCTCTTTCTCCCGGTGAAATTTACACTGGGACCTTTGGTTCCTTACCACAATAAAGTGCCCAGCGAAGACATGCAGGCATCATAGTAGGGTTGGCAAATGGAAGAATTTGGGACATAAGTATCTTGCAGCCCCTCCCCCAGTTACATTAGGTGGGCACCACGGACTCTAGCGATCACTGTACTGAGTTTCCTAAAATTGTTCAGCATGTGCAATCAGAAGCAAAATTATATGGAAATTCATAGTAAGGTAAAATAGAACACCTCATATATCCACAAAACTGCCTCTGTATTTATAATTTCATCAGGCAGGGCAAACTTATAGAAAGATAATGGCACCATTTATCCTCAAAAGCAGGTCTATACCTGTGACTACATATGAGTTAAGGTTAGTTTAAACACTGTAATCTCTTTTCATGCATTTTTAAAATTTTAATTTGTGTTTAAAATATTTAGATGACTTCTTTGTACCCATGAATAAATAATCCTATATACGCTTTTTTGGCCCACTTAGCAAAAAATGACTGATCTGTATTTTAATCCTTTCTTATAATATCACTGAAATCACGGCTTTCTTAGGAACTTGAAAGAGGAAATGTGGACTCTGCCCTTTGCCATCCATTTCTTTCTTCCCTAACTCCAGACGTGGGAAGAAATAAAAGCTTCCCCTTCTGGAAGGGAAGGGGAGCTTCGTATCTTGGGAACCTCCAGAAGGATGATGTCACGTAAGAGAAGAGCTGCTCCTGGGTCTCTTGTCCATAGCAGGAAGTTGCCATGCAAGGATTATCATGGAGCATTCAAAGAAATTTTACATCACCTCATTCCTCTAGAACTAGGGTCTAAACTTCTGTAAAAATCCTTCCAAGAGGTGCCTGTTTGAATCTCCCTGCCGACCAAGGTCGTTCATTATGACTGAAAGCTCAGAATGCACATGAAAGAAATGTGAGATATGGAGGGAGGTGTCAGTTTGAGACCTGGTGCTGGCATAGAATTATTTAGAAAAGCAGGCAGAGTTCAGTGTGTGAGTCCGGTTTATTTTTGCACATGATTAGCTTAGTTAACCAATATCAGATGCCCTAAAGCCAGCCCTCCCCACTCCAACCACCCAATCCAAAACTCAGAGTTTCAAGAATTAATAGCAGTAATAAATAAATAAATAAATAAATAAATAAATAAATAAATAAATTAATAATAATTAGTTCACAAACATGGTAAAGGGACTTCCCCTTCTTCTGAGAGTCTCTATACACCATGGCAAAAGAAATCTATGTGGCAATTTGCACACCCTAACCTATAAAGTCAGGGAAACCATTTATATCAGAGGTAGTCATAATCTATGAGATCCACAATTTCCACTTTATCAATCAAGGTTCTTGAGTCTGATGCTCAAGCAATTATTTGGGGGTAGGTCACATTGCCAGCCCTAAAATAATGCCCCTCCTCTGAGGGGTGGTACCTTTGTTAAGAAGTTGTGGTTTGATGACAAAGCCTAAGATTCAGCTAATCAATTCTCTAATCAATACCTCTTATCAAAATAAACCTCTTTATTAAAGCAGTTAGGCCTAAAGATATTATAAAGCACTTTAAGAAAATATACAGTTAGAGTAGGATTAAAAGAAATATTTTTGCTAACTCTAGTACAGATTTTACTTTTGTCACTAATACTTCATTGATGTTAAACAGAAAGCAATAGA
The DNA here is from genome assembly GCA_002007465.1 of Ailurus styani. Taxonomy (NCBI): domain Eukaryota; kingdom Metazoa; phylum Chordata; class Mammalia; order Carnivora; family Ailuridae; genus Ailurus; species Ailurus styani. The sequence continues at coordinate 511,061 of LNAC01000068.1, read as the reverse complement.
AATTTATATAGAGATATAAAGTGGTTTTATTTAGTAAGAGCTTATGATCCCCCACCCCCAAAAGAAGTTATACAAGGTCCTGAGGGAATGTATTCCACACAAGGAGGAATTATAATTAAAATTGACAATATGCTTGACAACATGACAACATTGGTCTCAGGTTAATAATAGCTGGTATTTAAATAAAATAAATGTTATGGATGCACACTGCCTTTGATAAAAATATATCTCATCTGCTATTTCTTTATATTTTTATAAAATTTCTCATGTTATATGTTAGGCAAATGCTACCTTTTTCAATTTTACAAATAAGAGTTATAAGGGACTAGAAGAAAAATTCGAAATGTGTGATAGTGTTAAAATAAAAAATACCTGCACAATATTACACAGACAGTCATTATAAGAACTGGGACAGGATTCCTGGTCTCCTAATTCTCATTTGCTGATCTTTCCACCAGACAAGTCCAACTGCTTATGCCTCTCATGTTCACAACCGTCACAGGGCCCTGGGAAAATATTAGTGAGATGAGCCTGAATAGTGTTCAATATTTCTAAATGTGACTCTTGCACACTAAAACCACACTTGAAATGAGGCAAAGACACAATCACTGAAAGATGGATGATAGAATTATGATCCAAAAAAGATCCAAAAAGGCCAAGACATAGAGCATGTTGAAAACACACTCTCCTAAAAAGGTCCATCTATCCTTTAAGAGCTCTGTTTTTCAATTAGTGATCTATAGTCATTCTTTACTGTGTGCCTTTACTAAAAAAATATGGATTATATGCTTACTCTGTGATAGCCAGACATACATGCTAGGTCCTAGAATCACAATGGTACATCAGTTAGCTATTGCTGTATAACAGATTACCCCAAAACTCAGTGACTTAAATAAATAAGCATTTGTTATTATTCACAAATCCATAGGTCAGCTGGGTGGATCTACTGATCTGAGCCAGCCTCACTCTTTGGTCTGGACAACTGGCAGTTTGGTTAGTTAGGCTAGTGTAAGACAGCCTAATTCACATGTCTAGCAGTTGACTGACTATTGGCTAGGGCAACTTGACTAGACACGTACCTTTTTTCCCCCAGCCAGTAGTCACAGGGCACCAAGAGAGCAAACAGAATCATGCAATGCTTGCAAAGGTCTAGTCCCCAACGTTATACACCATCCTGCCCACTGCCTTCTATTAGCCAAAGCAAGGACACATCCAGCTCAAAAACAAAGATGAGATGACACAATCCACATCTTGATGGGAGGAGCTAAAAAGTCACATTGCAAAGGGTGTGGGAGCAAAAAGGCATGAACGACTGGGATCATTTTTGTAATCAATCTACTGCAAATGATGAGTCAGACAATTATTGCCCCTGTCCTATTAGAACTCAAGAACTTAGTTGCTATAACTTCCAACCATAAATTCTGGTTTATAGAACAAATCTAATCACTTTCCACATGAAAGGCTAATTATGTCAAGTTCCTTCCAACTGTCATGATGCAGTAGTAAGATGAGACTCTGAAGTAGCAAGAATGTTTATTTCATAAGGCTTCTGAAAGCAGAGAGGGAGAAATTATGGCAAGGATATGTTGCAACTTGTTTCAGCTTAGAGATACACTCTCAAAGTAACACATAGCTGCCTGGCAGAATAGTTCTGGTACATATGCTTGCATATTGCAGATTTTTAAATGAAAACTAATAATGTCAAATACCAGGTGAAATTAAATAAATCTTAAAGTGAGCCAGTAGAAATCATTGCAAAAAATGTCATGAGGATAAAGTAATATCAAGAGAAAGAGATTTTCTCAGAGAAGATGTACGTGGTATTGATTTGTTACCTGTACATAGGACTTATGAAAAATCGCTAAAAGGTAAGAGATTTAGGGTCCTTCAAATAAGGAGCTGAACATGAGAATTTGGGCTCACTAGGTTATAGTAAATAAAGCAACAGGTTCACTGTAGGGAAAAATGAATCACTTTGTTTTAAAGACTGTGCCACTCAGAGATGACAGCATGTGTTTTTATCAATCTGGGAAAATTAATAACAACACCCTGTTTTTAAGAGCTGTAATAGTGATGAAACATGGAGTTTCCAGCATGACCAGAAAATAAACCACTAAAGATTCCAGTAGAAAGCCCTAAGAACCCTTCAAAATAAAATGACTACAAGAAAAACATATACCCAAATCACAAATACACATAATGTTGAATTTGTTTCTCTGGTTATCAGTAACATTATTCGAAGGAGAACCCGTCCTTAATGCCAGATGGAGTATCAAATTTCACATGATACCATTTGAAAGACTTGAAAGTATGCTCCACACAAGAGAGTGACCTGCAGCTTAATTTGGGGCTCTAGTTTGCAATGAGCTTTCCCTGAAAATGTTTTTGAGGGAAAACACCATGACCTGGTTTGATCACCCATGTTATTCATCAGCTTTGGCTCTGAATGACTAGTACAGGTATTTCCAAAATTCACATTCAACTTAAAAGGCACAGACACGCCCCCACTACCACCTCATATCTGAAGGAATTCCAAAGGATAAAATTTTCAAAGCATTTTGAAAGATAAAGCAGCATTAGAATTAGTAGGTAGCCCCCTCTAGTAACTTTTCATCTAGTAGACATTGGGAAGACATGCCAGGCAACATTCAGGTTTAAATTTTTTAATTAGGGGTCAGGAAACCAGCACCCTTAGGCCAAATCCAGTCCTCAGCCTGTTTTTATAAATTAACTTTTATTGGAACACAGCCCTGCCCATTTGTTTACATATTATCTCTGGCTGCTTGTGCCTACAATGGCAGAGTTGAATAGTTGAGACAGAGACCTTCTAGCCCACAAAGCCTAAAATATGTATTATCTGGCTCTCTCCCAAAGTTTGCCCACTCCCTGTTGAGATCGCTACTACTGTATATACTTAATTGATGTTTGTGAGTTTCCAGCCATCTCTTTAATTTGATATTTATAGCTCTATGTAGTTATTATCTGGGGGTTGGCTGGGTTATTATTTATTTGTATTGTTTTAGTTTGTTACATTTAAAGCATTTTATCAAAAACTAAAGAAGAGATACAGAAAAGTACACAAACAAATATATAGTGTGATGACTTATTATAAGACAAAAACGCTTGTACCACCACTCAGGTCCAGAAATAGAATACCGCCAGCCACCCCAGATGCCCTTCCATGTGTCCTCTCCCCAGATCCACAACCAATAACCTAACTTTTATGATAATTCTTTCCTGTATTTTTTTTTTAGGTTTATCAACCCAAATGTGCATCCCTGGGCACTAATTTTATATCTGACTCATTTGAAAAATTGATATAGGTTTTGAGTTAGTTTATATATTTATTGAAGATTTTATTTATTTATTTGGGAGACAGCAAGTGAGCGAATGAGAGAGAGAGAGCACGTGCAGGGGGAGGGGCAGAGGGAGAGGAAACAGCAGACTCCCCGCTGAGCAGGGCAGCAGATGCGGGGCTCCATCCAGGGACTCCAGGATCACCACCTGAGCCAAAGGCAGCTGCTTAGCTGCTTAACTGACTGAGCCACCCAGGCGACCCCTTTTGAGTTATTTTAATCTATAGTCACAACCACTGCCACCACCATCTCTTTGTTTCCTTACAGTTTGCCTGCTGAAGGCTCCAGGTCATCGGAGCCGGAGAATTTCCCAGTTTGCATCTTTCTCACTGCACACTCCCGGTGCAGTTCAACATGTTTCTCTGTCCGAGGTATTTGTTACAAAATAGAGCCTTAATCAGACTTCTTCATTTTTCATATCCAACTTTCATTGGAACAGACTTTAGAAAACAAATGGAGAACAATACGCCATTTCAAAAAACATGAAAAACTATGACAACCCATAAAAAGGTAAGACAGAGTGGCCTCTTGAAGCTTCTCTCCCCTTTCATTGGTCCTCCCAGTACCTTTGAGGATGACTATGCAGCTGTTTATGTCCCTATTTACAAATAAAGAAAGGGAGGTGAAGAGAGTCGGGGGCTTTCCCAAGGCTGCTCAGCCAGTCAGCTGGTGAGAGACACAGGACCACCGGGACCAGCAGCCAGCCCTGCCTTCCGGATATCTGCGTTCATTCCACAACCTCACAATGGCTCCCTGCTTGTCTGTCCCCAGCTCTGATGATTAATTTAAGTTCTTAAATGTGGCATATATTAATTGAGTGCCTACGATGGCCTAGCTACTCTGCCAGGTGCTGAAGGCACAAACAGACATGGTCCCTACCCTCAAGTTACATAGCAGTTTAGTGAAATAGAAAAACGTCTTCATTATTCAAATAATCATTTAATCACCAATGTGCTTTGTGCAATAAGAGAAAAATACAGGGTGCTTTCAGAGTGAGTAATACGGTCAGTAACTCCATTTGGGGTAATGGGTAAGGAAAAGTGCTATTTAAACCGACAGCTAAAAGGGTGATTGCAAGAGGCAGGCAGACTGGGAGGAGAAGGAGGTGGGGCTGGTGGGGATGGGAGTAAGCAGGCCCTTGGATTCCTGGCAGAAGGAACTTATCTGTGAAGTCCCTGAAATGATTAAGAGGATGGCAAAGCCCTGAAAACAGCAGAGACGTTCAGTGGTAGGGGACAGTCTCTGGAGTCAGGCTGCTGGGTCACGCTAAACAGCCTCAGAGGCTCTGGCCCCTTCTCGCTGCCTGACCTTAAGCAAGTTACCCAAACTGGGCTACCACTTCCCCATTGGTGAAAGGGGAATGAGGAACACAGTAACAGCCCTATAGGATTGTTATGAGACTGAGGACAGTTTACTAGAATAAAAACTCTTCGAATAATCCTGGCACCCAGTCAGCAGCATATAGGCATTTGATGAATAAAAGAAGGCAAGTATACCGAGCAAACAGAGAAGGTGGTAGTGGTTACATTGTCGTTCTTGGACTTTATCCTAGGAACAGTGGCAGACCTTGAAGGCATTAAACAGGAGAGTGACAGGATCCAAAGGGTTGGAAAACCAAATGCCTCCAATTGCGACAGCAGTGAAGTGAACACAAGACAGGTGATTATCTGACAATACTAATATTTTTATCTACTACAAACTTCTGAGGAAAAGAGCCACAGTCAATTAAATAAACAAATGACTGGATTAAAAATGAAAGTATCCACATAAGCACCATCTCCTTCTCCACAGCTAATGAATCATCAACTGTAAATTCAACATTCGGAGAAGGATGACTTAGATGCTAGACAAGTCTGATAATTGAAATGTGATGTTTCTGTTTTTGAGTTATTTGTATGTGTGTCCCAAACCCACGCTAGATTATTACCCCCTTTCAGGGCAAAGATGAAGTCTTCCTTGATTTTGTAACCCGTTCTGTATCTTTGTTCAGGGTAGGCACTCAGGAAATTCTTACTACAGTGGGTTGAACAATTCTGGGATATTTGATCTTAGAATTCTCTCCATGAATGCTGCTCCATGTCAGGAAAAGAACCTACACAGCACCCTGTTGGGAAATTCAGCCACATTTCAGGGATGTGATCAGGCTAGAAGCCTAAGTGATTACAGCAAATAATGTGAATTTCCAACAGGAGCTGCTGCTTGGAGGAAATTTAGGCTTATAATATATTGTCAGACTACCCCATTAACATGTTATAATCTACCCAGAAGCCTTTTGAGAATCAGCCTATCCTTTGTACCCCTGTATCGAGGATAACTACAAAATGATGAACTCTTTCTTGATGAGCCAAGTACTTTCCATACCTTCTAAAAGTGTAGTTTTGGTAGCTGTGCATGGTCCCAACAGCCTTGAGGTCATTAGGAAAACAGAACTACCACCAGAGGCATATTATCTGATGACCTCCCAAAGAGCCACCATAAGGGACCATGAGATGACCTCTTTTGCAGGCTGCAAACACAGCACATCATTTCCCTGCCTGAGGTAGGATCAATTCATCCTTCCCATGCCAGATTCGACATCCACGACCACTACCAGCTGGGTGACCTTGTCAATGGACCTCACTTCTTTCTGCCTGGAGTTTATCTCCTCTACAATAGTGCTCATAGACCTCACAGGGTTGTAGGGGATAAGAGGCTATAAATCACTCTGCCCAGTGCCAGGCACGTAGGCAAGAACTCAATCAGTGTAAGCTGTTCTTATCATCCCATGGTGTTGGAAGCAATGAATTCCAGCCCCAGTTTTATATTGTCCCAAATTCTGAAAACAAACCATGTTGATCCACTTTAATTTTAAAAATGCCACACAGCACTTTTAAGAAGAGGGGGTAGTTACCATGAAGTCAAAAGATCTGGTGTTTATAATTCCAAAAGAGATCAGAAATCATAGCCTGGAGGGGACTGTTTGGGTCTGCCCCCGCTGCCCTAACCAGACACTGCAGAAATTGTCCTTCTGGGTGATAGCAAAACGTGAAGGGACCCACAGAAAAAGAGACCTCTTCCAAGATACACATATAATGTCCTCCCAAGGAGAGGAATAAGAGGAATAAGAGATGGAATTCTGGAAGAAGGATGTGGAAGCTCTGGGTCACACTTTGATCAACAAACCCCCAAACATGGCTTGTTGATAGCCCATTTGTCAATGTAAACTGAACACACCTCACAAAGGAAGATAACCCTAACAAGCACACACACTAGTGGTGTAGTCTGTCTGTCTGTCTCTCTCTCCAACAGTTTAGGTTGAAGATTAGAAGATCAATTCTTATATCTCCTACAAATAAACAGTAATGTGTTCATCTTTCAGAATTCTGGGCAGCAGGAAGCCCTGGAAAAGTTATCATGAAAGCACATTTACTTACAGTCAGTCCTTAATAATTTAAATCTCTCTGATTCTTATTCACAAAAACACAAATGTGGCCACCGACTCATGGAACAATTTTTGCCTTTTGATTACAGATAAATTATCACTTCTGACCAGGCTGACATTTTTTAAACTTAGGGTATTTTAGTCTCAATATTTTCTAGAAGAGAAAATTCTCTATTTCATAAACTTTAAAGCCTACAAAAATTAATTCTTAATGATAATACAGCTTAATCTGCTGTGTCAACCAACAGTGATTATTGGCCTAGCTATAGTGTTTTTAAGCTAAGCACACAAAGTCACCAGCCATCCTTGCTGTTGCTGCTTAGAAATTAAATGAGAACAAAGGTAAGTATAGAGGAGAAATTTGGGCACAAAATCCTTTTCTTTTGCATTACCTATTTTCAAATTTCCTGGAAATGCAAATGTTGGCCTTTAACAATTTCAAAGGTCCCTCACGATTTTACACCATTTTACATCAACAAATCAGTGTGAGCAAGCTCATAAAAGTTTTGCCAATGTGTATCCAAGAGAGTTGAACAAAAACCAATGTTGTTGCAGACTGAAACAAAGTTAGTGAAGGGGAAGGGCTAAATACTCTTAAAATCAGGTGGTCCTAATGACAAATTAGTCCCCTATCTTTGTAGGTAGATGATAGACAGACAGACAGACAGATAGATGATCATTATTGTTACGAGGCCAGTGTGAGATGTTGTGCTGGAAGTTTCCTTTCCTATTCAAGGGACTAGAGTGTCTTAGTGTTTTCAACAAGGTAAGGCACTTCTGTCCATTGCCATAGGGCCCAGAACAACTAAGTCTGAGGAGAGACTGGGGGATTTAAAGGATTGACAGATGTATTAGATAGAAGATAAATCTATGGTACTGAGACCTAAGAAGTAAATTGTATTCCCAACACCCCAATTACTGGCCTTTCTTGGCAGCTCACTGTTAGAATATAAGGAGTCATCTACTGGGCACAGCCACCATTCTGTACCATTCCAAAGGCACTATATGCATCAGAGTCTATGTGTGCAGTTTACAGTCTACACAGAAGGATACAACAGTTCTGACCAGAAATCTGTACTCTGTATTCTGTCCAGTTAACACAATGACCAGAATGAAGCTCTACAGTGGGCAGAGACACTCCAGAAAAACACAACTCTTCTGTAAAAAAAAGGGACAAGATAGTCCAGTTAATGCTCCCCATGTCACTCCTTCAAAGACAGTATCTAGCTTAAGTAAGAACTGAGATAAGAAATTGCCACACAGGACTCTAACAACTTAGGCAGCTAATCTTCACATTTTCCAAGTAAAGTAGAAACTGAGGTACAATTTCCTGAAATAATCACCGGGCCCCTCATCTCTGGTTCTGGTTCTGATATATATCTACTTTATTTATGGTGGAAGTAAAGATGAAATGTTTTGAGGGCTAAGGTTGTAAGTAATAAATATATATTAACTACTATTTTTATAATGATGTTATTGCAATGATACAGTATTAGACCAAGGGATTTGAAAGATTTGCTTCAATTCAAATTTTTCCACTCAGTTCCTGGATAATTTGCTTTTTACCAGTCCTTGACTCAATTCCCTCATTCTGTAAAATGGTGATAAAAACTACTCTATAATTTATCTCATTCAGTCGTCTGTGAATTAAATTCTGGATACATTGTAGATTTCCAGCAAAGGTGAGATTTCTTCTCTTTCTTTTGTCAATAGTATCCCAATAAGGACTTCTATTTAATAAGGGTGATCATTCCCTCCCCCCAGGAATTCTGTTTCAGGGAGCACAGTGAAATCTTCCACAAAGGGCTGAGACCAGCTGCGTGAAAAGGAATTTCCCAGAACTTGGCTCTTCCTCCACAGTCTCTTACTTAGTTGTGTTTTCTATCCCAGACATATTTAACACAAGCAGCTCAAGGGAATTGCATGATATCTCTGGCCTGGTCTGAGACACGAAGCCATCTGGAGAACATAACTTCCAACACTCATTCCTGGTTGCATCACACCTAACCACAAAACACCATCCAAGCCCAGAGTTTCTCCACCACTTTCCTCTCTCCATGGACTTAAATTCATGGGCCTGCAATGACCTTTTAAAGCTTAACAAAAGGAAAGCCATTCTCCCTTTAGTCTTCTCTGGCTGTTTTCCTAATTAGGGAACAGAAATATGGAGAAGACAATATAGGCATAAAGCCAAACCATCCAAAGTAACTCATTTCTGGATTGTTCTGGAATGTTTGGCACATATTTTCCTGGGAGCAAATTTATCTTCTTAATTGGGCTTTATTTAGTCAACTAGTGAAATTAATTTCCATTCTCTAAGCATATTCCATTTGATAACAATGGCAGGCAGCCTAAGATTAAATTTTTACTATGAAGAAGCTACAGAACAAATAGTTTGTATTTTTAACCAAGAACTAATCAAGAACAACACATCTTTGATACAGACCTAAGGATTTCAAAACTCTAACTCAGAAACAGCACTCAATGTCCTACTGAACAACAAACAATCCATGAATATCTGCCTTCCTGCCTGCACATTCAGTCTTTATTCTTATTCTGGTACCATTCCCAAACTTTCCATCTCCCCTGGGCTAAAGTTACTTCAGAAATCCTTCCACACAAAATGCAGTCATTCTGCTCTCTGCCACCCTGGCCCAACCCAAGGAGAGTTGGCCCACTTAGAATGCCTGAAGGTGGCTTATTGTTAAGAAAACACATTTTTCAGCACAGGGAATTGCTGAGTCTCCTGAAGTCCTGAGGTTTGGCTCTATTTGTTGGTTGACTCTGTGACCAAAAAAACAGCTGGGTAGCAAGGTGGTGAGTGTTCTGTATCAACATAAGGCAACCAGACACTTAGAAAAAGGCAGTTATGAAATATATCCAATAAATATCCACATTCAATTGTGGTCTCTTTAGTTGTGACAGAGGGAATACAAACAAATCAACAGCACACAATTAGTTCTTCATGCATGGAATGGAGTTTCTCAAAATTTCCACTTGTGGCCCACTCTATGACTGCCACATAAATCCAGACACTTGAAAGATACTGTCTGAGATATAAACAAGGTACTTCTTTGGTTGTCTATGCCCACTGGCCCAATGTATTCAGACTCTGAATTTGGTAAGCCTTCTTTGCCCTGGTAGCTGACAAAAAGCCAGATCTGCAGTTGTTTGAAATGAATTGATCAGAACATTGGGAATGTTTTTTCCAGAGCAGAAGGAAAGAAGCAGCCCTAAATGTATCAGCAGTTATCAAGAGATATGTCCATAAACATATAACACAAATAGGTAGCAAAAGAACCAACATGATAATAAGTTCATCAGTGTAATTATCATTAGGCAATTTGATCCAATGTACCCATGTATTTTTATTCAGGGATTAGAAGTTCAGAAGAAAAATATTAGGAAGTCTGTAAAGGTAGTGGTTAAGATATGGGCTACAAGGTCAGACGTGGCTTCAAATTTCAACTCTACTATTTATCAGTTGTGTGGTCCTAAACAAGTAATTTACCCTCTAAGCCTCAGGTATTCCCTTTTTTTATGTACTTAGGGGAAGATAACACATATTAAGAACCCAATAAAGTGACCAATAATAAGCTCAAAATACCAGAATGTTATGGAACTCTTTTGGTCTTAGTTTTAACTGAGCCTACTAGAGGAGTACCAATTATTCCCAATTTTCAGAGTAAGATATCAAACAACCTAAGCAGGATTTACAAAGGAGTTCTCAAATTTTTTTTGTGACCTTTTCCCCTCAGCTACTCATGGCATATAAAGAAATCATTTGATAAGACTGGGAGAATGGAAGGTTTATGAAATTTTTACCCTCACCTCAGTACTAATGAGAGAGACTTCAAGCAGATAACCTGGTGAGCTTGTTAGAGATCTCCTGGACAGTGAGTGAAATAGTAAATGGAAACTGGGCCATACATGAAAAATATAAAGGGCCATAGCTGGCTACAGTGGCCTGTTGAAGAAGAGTAGAGAACTGTAGCTTGTAAGTAACTGTATTCCAACAGAAAGAGAATCAAAGATGTGGGCAACAGGAGAGATGATGGAGAGGGTGGAAGAACTGTAGACCCTTCCTAAGAGAGAGATCATGGGCAGAATTTTAAGACTTTAAGATTCCATTCCCTTGTGTCCACTCCTGTATGATCCCCTCTCCTTGTATAATCACCTCCATTGAGCAAGACCCAGGGATATGATAGGATAACCATAATTAGGCTACTAATCCTCTGAGTTGCTCAAAGGAGAGTTCCTGATTCATCCTGACCTAATTAGATGCGCTTTTAAAAGATGACAAAATGTCAGAAAGACTGTCTCCTGCTGGCCTGGAAGGTGCAGCCTCCATGAGTTCTAGAGATGCAAGGAAATAAATGTTACCAATAACCATGTGAAATTGGAAAAAGACTGCTAGCAGCATTTGAGATCACCACTTAAGCCAATGCCTCGACTTCAGCCTAGTGAGACCCTGAGCGGTGTACTCAATTAGGCCATGCCTAGACTTCCGATCTACAGAAGCTGTGAGACAGTAAATTTACATTGTTTTAAGCCACTAAGTTTTTAGTAATTTACCTTATGGCAATAGAAAATTAATCTGAGGACCTTCTAGTGGAGCAAGGAAACCTCAACAAAAATGTACTGGCTAGATCACCAGATGCCTAGAACTAAGGAAGGTAGCATGGGCAACCAGTCAGAATGCTGCTGTGAGGGAACACAAGTTGACATCAAGCTTCAAGCTGACATCGTGGGGGTGAGGGTCAGAAACCATGGTTAGCAAGCTGGGCGAAAAGGGAAAGAATGCAACCCAGAGAAATATAGAAGAATCCATTCTGGTACCTCCTACTGAGCCCACTTGCCCACTACTAGCTTTCTACTTGCATAGGCCTAAAGTTTTACCTTTGAGGGAGGTTCATACATTTGATCATTACTCTAAACTAGGATTAAGAAAAAGAACTGAATCTAGCTTTTTGGTTTGTTTGTATTTTTTTTTTCTAACTGAAGTGATGACAGAGCATTTTATTATCTGAAAATAAGAAGATAAATTCTGAGTCTAGCCAAGATTTTATCCAAGGGTAAAGGAAGGACCAACTGAATTTAAGAAGCATTACTTTTAAAAAAACAGACTTGGCTATATAGTAGTACCATGCTAGTCTGTTCTTGGAACATAAGAGTTACTGAAAGTTGGGGGCACCTGATTGGCTCAGATGATAAAGCATGCAGCTCTTGATCTCAGGGTTGTAAGTTTGAGCCCCATGTTGGGTGTAGAGTTTACTTAACAATAACATTTTTTAAAAAAATAAGAGAAAATTACTGAGATTTTAATGATTTGACACACCAAGAAAATCTTTCTGTCCTGTTTCTAGATAGAAATCATCAGGTTGGGAAAATGAAGAAAATTTTGTCCATGTGAGCAGATGAGAGTCTTGAAATTGATCTAGTATAATGACAAATAATACTAATCAGTCCATGATAAAAAAAATTCCACCATCATGTGCTGAATTCTGTTCTAATGCGGATCTCAGACTTCTGATTCCACCTTAGTGGGGAAAGGGAAGAAGGTTGGGGTACTCAATGCCACTCTCAGATTCAAGCATAACACGGTGGTGACAGTTCTCCTAGTAATTCTACTGCCCCAATGAAATGTAAAGGATTTCTTTTACACTAAGGATTGAAAATTCTTCCATAGTATCTCATTACTTATTCAGTGCAGGTACACTTGAGAGCTGTCCAAATAAGATCCATAATTTACCTAAAAGTCATGGTCTTCACTCTTGAAAAGACTGTTGTCTAATAAACTCTTTTTGTTTTTTTTAAATTTTATTTATTTATTTGACAGATAGAGAGAAGCACAAGCAGGGGGAGAAGTAGAGGGAGAGGGAGAAGCAGAGTCCCTGCCGAGTGGTGAGCCCCATGCAGGGCTTGATCCCAGGACCTTGGGATAATGACCTGAGCTGAAGGCAGACACTTAACCATCTGAATCACCCAGGCACCCCAATAATAAACTGCTTTTAATATAAATTCTCCTCCTGAAAAAAAGATGAGCACACACACATTCAGAGACAACCCCTTATTAAAAGATGTCCATATTTCATTGAAGTATGAGAAGTGGCAAAATTGGATTTTTACTTCTACTCCTACAGAGGAAATAGAAGACACATATGGCCATTGGAGAGACTGAGGTGTCTCAAGCAGTAAGCAAAGAGAATAATGATGAAGCAAATGGCCTAAGAAGAAAGCCTGATATTTAGACCAGAGAAGAGAACAGAGAGAAGCAGGCACAGAGAATTCACCAAGCCAGAAGCAAAGGGAGAGTGTGAAGAACAAGGACCCCAGCATCCCTCCAATCTCTGACTTCTGGTGAGGACTAGGCCTGGAGGGAAGGTCTCATCACTGCATTTCATTTCTTGGCATAAAGGAGGTGGCCACTGAGGAAGCCTCCTTCTGAGCAGTTTTATCTCCTGTCTGAGGAGCTGGACCTCAGCTGGGGCTGACCACTGCATATTTCTAACAGTGAGTCATCTGAAGACTTACTCTAAGTCTCTGGCCATAGTCACGCTTCCTCCCACCTACATTCCTTGCTTGGAATGTCTTTCTATGACACCCTTTCATCACCATATTGAAATCTTACCCTACTTGTAAAACCCAATTAAAAACCCATCACTCCACAAAGTCCATAGGCATGTCCTTCTTTTCTAACATTCTATTGAATTTGGAAGGAAAGAAGGAGATGGACAAACTCAGATCACCTATCTTATACAAAGGACTGTGTCGGATGGTCTCCATTCTGTTCCATTATCTCTCACTGTGTAACAAACCATCCCTTAAGCATAGTGACCTGAAACAACTATCATAATTTACTAGGTTCATGAATGCGGTGTGTTAGAGACTGGGAAAGCACACAGTGGGGACAGTTCTTCTCTTCATCTTGTTAGGGGCCTTGATCAAAGTGACTTTCAGGTTGGGGATGACTCAATAACTAGAATAGTTTAAGGATCCACACCAAGATGGCTTCTTCACTCCTATAACGGTTGCCCAAGTTGAGATGGTGAAAAACAACCAGGACTCAGCCAAAAGGCCTACATGTGGCCACTCTTGTATGATGGCCTCAGGGTAGTCGTCAGACTTTTTATATGGAAAGTCTGGCCATTTATGACCTCACTTTGGAGGTTACATAGTATCACTTCTGTTATACTCTTTTGGACCAAGCAAACTTAGTCCACCCAAATTCACGGGGAGGGTAACTTGACCCCCAACATCTCAATAGGAGTAATGAAGAATTCACAGAGGTATTTAAATCCCACCACAGATAGATACGCTTAATTCTCACAGAAATGTTAGAGAATATTAGTATTTATACTTAACAGATGAAAAAAACCAAGGTTCAAAGAAGGTAAGCCAATGTATTATTAGGTCACAAGCCCAGAGAAAAGTGTCCAAGTTTGTCTAATTTCAGTGGCCATTGATAATTTCATTTAGACTTTCTGCCACCCTTGAGTCATCATCACATTGGCATTACCCTAATTCTCAACTCTTTGAGAACACAGATTGTATCGTTTCTTTCCTATTACATATACATGGCCTAAATACCTAAGTCAATAGCGAGACTTGTCATTAATATTAGCCAACTGATTTTCAATCATTTCCCCTGCCAAAAACATTGTATCTTTCATCTTGCTTTCCTTCCTTATGTTGCATAGGTAAATAAAGTTGACTGACACCAAGGCTACTCCCGCTCCAAGGAAAGAGGGAAAGTATGGCAGAAAGTCAAGTACACAAAAACAGAAGTCGTTTCTTTTTTTTCTGTCAAAGAAAACAGTGCAAAATGTACCAGTCATTAATCCAGCAAATATTTATGGAGCACTGCTATTGACCGACCCTGTTCCAGGCAATGAAGATAACCGATTGACTAAAGCCCCTGCCCTCATGGACTCACACTCTAGGGGCTGAGTCAGATAAATCAATAAAAATAAAATATGTCAGGTAATGATAAGTGCATAAAGAAAAATCATGGGGGCAAGGGTATAGAAAGTAACATGGTACTGTTTTAGATAGCATGTCAGAGAACACAATTTGAAAAGGTGACAAAGGAAAGCCCATTGAAGGGTAGGATCTAGTTTTCCTCTCCTTGAAGCTGGGCTGGTTCTGCAATTGTTTGGACTAATAGAATGTAATGAAAGTGATGCTTTGCTAATTATCAGGCCCAAAGCATTCAGAAGCTGGCAGCTTCTACTTCTGGTGTCTTAGAACACTCATTCATGTAATCCAGCCACAGTGCTGTGGAAAGCCTCAAGGAAAGGCCATTTTGGAGAGGAAGTGAGGCCCCCAGATGTGAGCCCCGCATAAGGTCATAGCCAAGAGCCACACCAACTTACCAGCTATCCCATCTTGAAAGCAGATCCTTTAGCTTCAGTCAAGCTGCCCTAGCTGACAATGCAAGGAGTAGAATCAAGCCATCAGGCTGAGCAATTCTGAATTCCTGACTCACAAAATTGTGAGCATACATTTTAGTATAGCTTGTTAGGTAACAATTAATGATTAGAACAAAGAATGAGAAAGGAGGCAGGAGGACCAATGAGGGAACTTCTGCAATAATTCATGTGATAGGTAAGGGGTTGCATTTAGGTTGTGGTCAGTGAGAGACTAAAAACTATTCAGGGTCAGGATGTGTTTTTACACAGAAGGAATTACTATATTCAATGGCCTAAAATCTTGTGCCCAGAGTGAAAGTTCTATGATCTAAAATTAATGGTAATGGGTTACATTATTAAGTGTTTCACTAAATGTCAGGTATTGTTCTAAAAGTCTTTACTATGATTTACCTGATTTAAGCCTCACGGCAACCTGTGAAGTGGATACCACTATCACCCTCAATCACATATGAGGAAACTGAGGAATGGAGGAGCCAATTAACTCTCTGAAGTTTCTTATTTGGGAAAGAGTTGTTCCTGGTAACTTGAATACAGGCTGGTTGTGTCTACAAACTGAGTTCTTAACCAATCTTAACCTCTGTGTTATACAACATACACTACAATCTGAGTTATTCCAGTAACTAGCTCTCTGACCTTTGACAAATTACTTGACCTTCCTGGGACTCAGTTTTGTGATCTGTAAACTACAGAGACTAAAGAAGATGATCTATAATCTCTGAAAACTGCAACATCCTCTAATTCTAAATGCCAGAATTCCTAGAATTGAGCCTGTTTGTTTCTGGAATTCAGAATGGATAACCACAAGTGCAGTCACAAGAAATAAGAGACAGAAGGTTTATTACAGACCCTAGAGATACTCCAGGACCAACCCCCTCAAGACAAGAGCATGTACCTAGAGCCAGCTGCAGCTTGTCTCCCTCCCTTCTTTCCTTCTGGCTCTGTAATCCAGTGTGACAGCAAGATGACCCACAGTTCAGCATCCCTCCTCCCGCGGTTGAGACAATGCTGTTAAAAAAAACTGCAAGTTCTCTCTGGGGCCCAAAGACCAGACCAGTTCATTATGGATATCCTTTTAGGAATTACCCCATTCCATGAAGAGTGAATATTTTAGTGGGGAATGGAAAAATCCTAAGCCCTCCCTACCCACCCCCACTCACAAACCAAGAGAAAGGGTTGCTCAAATCATTGGGCAGATTTTGGGTTGCTGAAAAACCCACACTGGATAGGACTATTGTGCATTAAAAGATCCCATTGAAGGAGTCACTTTTTTCTACTTTCTGCTTCTATGCCTTTGGATAGTTGAGACCTGAGCTGATTTGGTCACTTGCTCTGGTCTCAGCCATTATCATGTTACACAGTCAGCCTAGTGAGCTGAGCCAGATCTCCCCAGGAACCTGGCCACCTTGCTGTCTGTCATCCTGTTTCCATGTGGCTAAATAGCCAGGTAAGTAAGTCAAAATCTACCTTAGACCCATGTTATGCTTTGCTACTCTCCCCAGGAGGTGGGTTTTACTGAACAGGCCAAGATCTACTTGGGAACTGGTTTTCTTGATGCTTTTCCTCCTCTTTTATCCACTGAACTGCAGCATTCTCATTCCTCTGGTCAAGGTCCTGGCTGGCAGTGCTGGAGTCATGGTTCAGTGGTAGAATCCCTATACATCCTGAAAAAGAAAGTCTGCTCACAACCACCTCTGGGACTGGTCACCAGCCTCTACTTTTCCCACAACTGGACATGTCTGGGTTTGGAAACATTTTCACCTTGATCTGTCTCTCCTACCCATGTCCTCATTCTACTCTAGAAGGCATCAAATAATAAATCTAGATCTTCTTACATTTTTTGTCTCTTGGAGCATTTTAAATTAATCATTGTGCCCTTCTTGAACAATCACCCTAATATACCACCAAGTTTTCTCTTCAGAAAAATTAAACTTCCCAGTTTGACTGAATGCCTTCTCATGGGACATGGTTCCAGACCTCATGCCATTTTTTTCACTCACCTCTGGATGTGCTCCACATTGTCAAAGCTCTTGATTAGGTAGAGAATGAACTTTCACAAGGGAACACAATTCCAGATATGCTGTGGTCACCAAAGAGTGGAATAGAACCTTCCTATATGTTTATATGAATTCTAACATCTCTTTAGTGCAGTCCATGATACTGTTGAATTTTTAGCAGCTATATGACACTGGTGGCTCTCTATCTGCAGATAGCTAAGGACTTGGGTTTAAAAGGGAAAATTTAAGAAAATAACTAGGTCCCTAACTCCTTCCTTCTCTGAACCTAAACTCTTCCTGATTCTAAAAGCCAATTTCTGAGTGATTCATGTATGAAGGCATTAGCCCTTCTTGAGAAACATACTGTAGCTGGCTAGAATAGGAATCCAGCTACAGTGTATGGTAAGACTACTGAAGGGGCAGGAATGGGCCTCTAGAAGCAAAGCAAGTGGAGCATTAGCAGAAGCTTCTAGGAGTATTTCACTTCCCACCACCCAGCCAATCACAGAGTTTAAGAAACTTGCTCCAGATTTCAAAACTATGCAGTAATAGAGCTGAATAAATTCGTCTGATTAGTGTTCTTGTCCACTACTCTATACTCTCTAGCCTGCTAGTTTTATATTTCTCAGATCACAGTCCATGGACCATTACATCAGAACCATAAAAATAGCATTCTTCGACACTATAGCAGTGTTATTGAATCAGATTCTTTGATGGGACCCTGAAATCATCTTTTTCACAAACTGCCCAAGTGATTCTTAAATACATCAATGTTTGGAAACCAGTATCTTAGGTAACGCCAGTTAAACCATTCTCCACCTGGAAGAATGAGAGGATAAAGACCAGAAAGGCCTTCAGGAAACTAAAATAAATTCGCCTAGGTGTGTAAGTAGAAATTCCTTCTCTCCTAGTCGTTAAGATTTATGAGATGCAAAAACAAAAGTAAAAACAAACAAAAAAAAACCCCCAACTTATCCCACAGAACATAAAATAGGGGTTAAGCAATAGTGCCCCCACAATACTTTTCTTTTCTTTTTTTTTTTTTTTCTTGGTGGGAAAAGTGTTGATAAAAGCTGCTTGGTCTCATGAGACTAAAGATAAGAAGATCAAAAGATTTGAATAATTGCTAGTTACTGTTCTACTGGCAAACAATATTATTACCTGAACTATCAACACCTCAGGATCTCTATGATTTAGTGACCTGAAATGGAATAGAGTTCAAGAAACAAGACACAGCTCTAGAGGTAAATAGGAACAAACTATAAATGACCTTGTAGTCCTTGATAAGCAGTTTAGACTTTATCTCCTTTGAGATAAAGCATTGTGACAGAAACTGGTTAATTGTTCCCCAACTCTCTTTTCTTTCCTCATAAGTAAGAGACTGCAACTGGACTACATTTCCCAGCCTCCCTTTGGTTAGTTGTGATCATGTGGCTATTGTCTGGCCAATGGGTTGTGGGTGAAAGTTTTAGAGTATACTTCCAGGCCTGGGACATAAAAATCTGGCATTCTATCCTCCAGGTTCTTTTTCTCCCCACCCACCAGCTAGAAGTTAAGCACTACAGAAATCTAAAAGTTGGTAGAGTCAAAAGAAGGAAGGAGCCTGGGTTCCTGGCTCACCACATTGAAAACTGCCTATTTGAACATTCATATTACACTATTGCTCGAAAAAGAAATAAATTTTATTCCATTTAGATACTGATATTTGAGAATTTATTCATTACAACAACTGGCATTATGTTAACTAATACAGGAATTATAACAGGACTTCAGTTAACATGAGGAGTTCTTTGTATAGAAAAGCCGCCCTGATGTGACATCACTTGGCAAAAATTAGATTCAAAGGTAAACAAGAACTTGAGTTGCTTACAAGGAATCTTCTCTGTTTAAAATAAAAAAGAACATAGATCAAATATACTAATGATCATGTGGCTCAAAATGATTTCTATGGGTCATTTACTTTAGTAACCTGCCTGTGGGCAGATGAATATCCATCAACCATCAAATCCCAGGGTTTTTTACAAAATTTCAAAGAGCTCCAATAATTATACTACCTCCCATAGTAATTCAAGTTGTTCTTAGGCTCAAGATACTTTTTTTCATGTACATGGTTTTGCTACATTTGAAAATACTCTGAACAATTGGTATGGAAGTCTGCTAGTTTCTCCCCAAATCCATTTTTCCTTTCTTCTAAACTATGATAGCTCTTGAACAGTTAGAAACTGTTTTACAGCCTCTCTTGAAGCTAAGTATGACTATTTGACTAAGTTCTCCCTGATAGAATGGAATGAAAGTCTTGAATGTAACCAACTCCAGCCACAGAGAACATTTTTTCATGCAATTGAGAGTGCAGTGCTCTTTCAGAGTTCCTGACCACCAGGTGCACTCAATAAATGTTAAATTACTTTCTACCCTATGTTCCCTCTGTCATAAACTCAGAACAATATGCTTAATGTGATACTATGGGCGCCTGGGTGGCTCAGTCAGTTAAGCATTTGACTCTTGATTTCAGCTCAGGTCATGATCTCAGGGTTGTGAGATTCAAGCCCCAAGTAAGGTGTGGAGCCTGCTTAAGATTCTCTCCTTCTGGGTGGCTCAGTGGGTTAAAGCCTCTGCTTTCGGCTCAGGTCATGGTCTCAGGGTCCTGGGATCGAGGCCCGCATCGGGCTCTCTGCTCAGCGGGGAGCCTGCTTCCCCCTCTCTCTCTGCCTGCCTCTCTGCCTCCTTGTGATCTCTCTCCCTCTGTGAAATAAATGAATAAAATCTTAAAAAAAAAAAAAAAGATTCTCTCCTTCTCTGCCCCTCCCCCAACTTGAGATCTCTCCTTCTCTCTCTCAAAAAAAAAAGTTAAAAAAAAATATGCTTAATGTGAAACTATTTTCTGAGTGGAATGAAATGGAAGTAGAAGAATGAGAAATTAACCTTTCTGATACATAATACCATATTTTAAGATTCCCATTTGGTGCTCCATTTCTAGGCCCATGGTGTCTCTTAAAGAAAAGAAAAACATTTTAAAATATGTCTAAAGAAGCCATCATTTATCCCCTCTTTCTCACATTTATAAATGACATTAATCTTCAAAGTTTTATAAAACTAAGCAGCATAATTTTTGTAATTAAAAAATACAGTAAATACAAAGAATTGGAAAATGCAAATTTCTTATAATTTCATCCATAGTGGTAACTGTATCATTCTGGTTTTTAAATATATATATATGTTTATGTGTATATATATAAATGTTAAGTATATTATATAATATACAAATAATATATATTAAATATATATGTATATATACACATACTTAATACATTTAATTCCTTTTTATTAATATACACATTTAAATAAATATATTACTATGTACTATATCTTTTCTTACATAAATGTGTGGAGTTAGGTAACTTGCTTTTTTCTTTTTTGTTCTTTTTGCCTTTTTTTATAACAGCTTTATTGAGATAAAATTTACATAGTATACAATACAGTTTTAAAGTGTACAATATAGTTTTTTTTAATATATTTAGAGTTTGCAGCCATCTAATTGCAGAAAATTTTCACCACTCCAAAACAGAACTTAGTATCCATTAGCAGTCATTCCCAATTCCCTCCTTTGGCTAGGCCCTGGAAATCACTACTTTCTATCTCTTGTATTTGTCTGTTAAGGACATTTCATGTCAATGGAGTAGTATAGTATGTGGTCTTTTGTGGCTGTCTTCCTTCACTTAATATGTTTCTAAGTTTCATCCATGTTGTAGCATGTATCAGTATCTTTATTCCATTTTTAGCCCAAATAATATTCCATTGTATGGACATACCACATTTTATCTATCCATTCATCAGTTGATGAACATGTAGGTTGATAACTTGCTTTTTTGCTTATCAAATTTTTATTAACATGGAATTAAGAGTCTGTTTCATGCCTGTAGGTATTCCATTGAAGAAGAACCAATGCATTGAATGAGGTGTACCATGTTTCTTAATCCAACTCCCTGCTTACAAACTATCTTGCAATAAACATCCCAATAAATAAACCTTTGCAATTCTGTCTCACTTTAAGTTAGAGTTGGGCAACTAGAATGGGATTGACTTTTTCCTTAATGCCTTTGTATTCTGGGGGTGAAGGTAAGTGCAAATATGGGGAGGAATAAGGCAATGGGGTGAGAGAGCCAGGCCACCCTCTTATCCTCCTTCAGGGAAAGCAGTTTAGGAATACGCCTCTGAAAATGGCTGTAATCCTACAAATAAAATTATTTGCCCAACCAAAGGCAGACACAGGTCATAGACTGCCAACATGTGGTTCTAGCCTCTTTCAGATCTCAAGCAGCCTGAGGCAGTACTCTTTCAGCCCCAAAAGGCTGAATATAAATTGTGCTTGTTGGCAATTTCTGCTGACGTGCTGCCTGACACATGGCTAAAAGCCTTTCTCAGAGCCGAGAATAAATTCCAAGACAGCAATGACAGCTATAACAATGATGCCACATGTTAAAGCGTTTAAAAACCCTCATCAGGAGTAGTCATCCAACACAACATCCTTTACATAGATGGATCCTGCACACTGGAAGACAATGGGGAGGAGGGTGTGCTATGCTAAAGAAGGAAAGAAGAAAGATTGTTCCACAAAAGGTTATCAGAGTGAGGTTTTCAGGCACTATTTAGATGAAGTTGCCCCTGTTCTACCCTTACCTCTCCAAGCCCAAAGGGATCAAATTCTTCTAAGGCATTTCAGTCATGAGCAGATGTCTACTGTGCAACCAGAAAATGAGACAAAGGGGAATACAGCATCGCTTGAAAGAGCATAATAAACACAAATTATGCTGCCTCCAATGGACCGTACGGGTTTCATTTGCAATCTGGTTTATTCCACGTGATTTGTTTCGAAAGGATTCAGGTTTGTTCTGGGAGGGGATGGTGGGAGGTGATTAAGGGGTGGGAGGTGGGAGGTGTTAGGATGGTGGGAGGTGACATTGTGTCTTGATCAGCTTCTGTAGGGTGTCCACACAAGACATGGGCTCTAAGGGCATTTTGGGGGGTTAATGGTTTTGCTTAAAAAGCAAAATCATGAAAGGGGAAAGTTCGCCAGCCTCTTTGAAGGGAGAAATTTTTCCCCCCTTTTTAGCAAGAATTTGCCACAGACTAATTTTTTACCAATAAAACTGTGTGTGTGTGTTTGTGTGTGTGTGTTTTCAGAGAGTTGTTTTGCAAAAGGAACATGCCTTGAAATTTACAAGAAGAATTGGCAACATGAAGCGAACTGAGGGACCTTCTTGAGTCAAAAGAAAAAAAAAATCCCTGGTGGTTTCTGGCTCACATATACTCTGCAAAATGTCCTAGGATGGGGACCATCTGGACAAAGATATTCCCACCCCACCAAACAAAATGCAAGTTAGAAAACAGGAAAAACACACCCCCACACACAAAGCGAGCCAAGAAGCCAAATGACTGAAGGGCAACAACTTTGCACAATACAGGAGGAAGTGGAACTCCCCAGGCACCTTCGGAAGCAGAACTGCTCTCAGTCCTGGGAGATGCCCCCCAAAACACCCCAGAAAGGGAAAGAGCATAGATCCCGATGAATGTGAGGCTAGAGAAGACTGCCTGGCAAAAAGAGAAACAGGAAGATAGGAAATGAAGAAATTTCATTTTCATAACCATCTTCCATGCTGTCTCCAAGCACTCAAAAGCTGGCCAAAATAAAGGCTACTTTCTGGATGGCTTTGAATGATAGAATGGGCATTTCTTGGGATTCCTTAGTATGTTTTACTGTTATGAGGTCTAAAAGGGTGCAAGATGTCCTCTGCTAAATCAGATGAACAGTCAAGCTATCAAACATATAAACAAAAGTGCAACATAGTCACAAACACGTAAGGATATTTCATGATATACTATCTGCAAACCTAACCAAACTTTTTTAGTTTGCTAGTATATACTATAACACTCTTAAAATTCTTCTACTGGACTAGATTTTCCAAATTTATAGACCTGAAAAAAACTTCCAACATAGTCATTAGAGGTTAATGGCAATAACACACGTATTTGTGCTCTGATACCCCTGTTGTTTTCATGGTGTTGGTTGTCCAAGTACAGTAAAGATGTCAGGCTCTCCATTCTTTACAAAGGAAAATTATCAGTTACTTTATTTGGAGTGGAGTCTAAACACATAAAACACTGCTTCCCCATCAGAGTGGTGAGGGCATAACTTCCTCTGCATTTCATAGTTGAACACCTCACTCTTCCCGCCTTCTGATAAACCACTTCAACATCTAATTCTTTTCACTGTATCTTTGAACTACGTAATCAGAGTCTTTTCTGTCCATCAGCAGCCTATCCTTCTCCATTTAAGAAAGCTGTTGGTTATGGACCTCTGCTTTCCAGAATAGCTATCCACAACTTGTGGTCCGCCATTCTGTGCTGGTCCAAAAATACTTGGCAAGTGATCCAAAGTGTCCTCCCTACATAGAAGCAAAGTAAAGGCAAGTTCATTGCTGCCTGTCAAACAAAATAACCTCACAAAGACACACAGGGAATCACTGATCCAGACCACAGGGTAGTCTCCAGCTATTATCAGAGTTTTAAAAAAGAAAATCAATCCATGTGGCCAGGCCAGAAACATTATGGTCCTGGTTGCTAAGCATCCACTTTCTAGTTAGGAATTTTGCTTCACCATCCAGCTTCCATTACTCTGTGATGTTTTTTCTAAAACACTTTTGTGTGTTTATATGTGTATCTCTCCATCTTTGCCTCTGAAATAGGAGATAGAAAGATATAGCCACTTTAAGATTAATCTATTTAGAAATAAGAAAATAAAGTGAAGAAAGATAGTCCTATGGTAGCATGTCTTCCTTCCTTCCTTCTTCTTTCCTTTCTTCATTCCTTCCTTCCTCTTTTGTTTTTTGGCAATGGAATGCTTCTCCCTGGAAGATTAAAATTAACCCCATTATATACAAAGGTGAAATTGGGGTTACTTTGGTCAGATGGGATAAAGGAGGCTAATCCTTGCTCCATCTCCCCCATCCAGTACTGCTTTCCTCTCTCAACCACAGAGAACAATCCATTGTGTCCTAGGGATCTACAAGAAGTCTAAAAACCATTGGTTTAATAGAAAGACCACTGGATCAGCATCAGGAGACCCAGATTTTCATTTAGAAATGGAGCTCCAGCCATTATCCTCCCATGTCAGGAACCAGAAGGACCAGGATTATCTTGGAAGTGAGAGACAATTTCAACAGTCACCCTGGTGGGAGAGTGAACATAGCTCCCACACTTAAACAAAAGTAGCTCTTCTTACAGCTCATTCCTATTTCGGGGTTCCACTGAAGTTCTAAAATTTGTAAAACTACTTGAACAGATGATCTCTAAGCTCGCTTTCCAATCATGAAATCCTATACTAAGGTTCTAATTTAATTGTAATCCATCTAACTTTTCTTTGGAGAAAATACTATCAGAAAGGCCATAGAACATAGCCAATTTATTCATTTGCTAGCTGCTGAGCAAAATTAATAGTATTTTCCAAATTTTAATAGTCTTAAATAGTATTTCCAGTGCTCCCTCCCTTGTTATGCTATAATTCCCATAGTAAAGATACGGGGCTACTTCTTTCAGAAAAGAAGATAATCATGACAGTTCAGGAAGCAAGGTATTACTTAATTCAGTTCTCGTCCCTAAAAATGGTTTATTACAGTCATGTACATAAGATGCAATCATTTTAAGCCCAGTTAACTTTATGAGTCTGACCCAATTCAAATATTTCAGCTGCAGTGCTGTCCCCAAGCACACACATCTTAGAAACTCATCTTTTTTGTGGTTTCTCACATTATACCAAGAATCAGTAGGTTGTTTGTGTAAAAATTACATACTGAAGAAATGATGGAACTATTATAAATAACTTTTTGCAAAAAAAGACAATATTAATCCCCAAATAAACTGACTTTACCTCTACTCTTAATTTTGCCTACTACCTTCCAGTTCCTATATATACTTTTCAAAGCTATTACCATGGTGTCCGTATCAATTTGCAATATGATTTTCAATTATTTTGTCAAGAGTGTTAAGTTTCTACATTTTCTTCCTAGTTATGATTAGTAGAAACTGTGGAATATTCCATTTTGTTGATGCATTATAGTTTGTTAACCATTCCATGACTGTATTTCAGTCAGAAATCAAGCAGCAAGAAAAATTCAGAACCATAATGCCAGAAGTTGTAGTTCTGTTATGAAGGCCTATCTCTGAACCACCAAAATACGTTGCTTGTCTCTGCTTATCTCACATTACCACTGGGTCAAGTGTTAACAGGGCCTCACTTAACGTTCTCAAGGGTAATATATATATATATGGCAAATAGTGTGCAAAATGCCCACCATAGAGGGACTTTTCAGCCTACCTTGGTCTTTAAATACAGAGAAAACTGGAAATGTGAACCTGCACAGTTTCATCAGATTTTGATCAAGGATCCCAGGTTATAGACACTACTATAGCCAGGTTATTCATGGTTACCTCTGATTCTGCCCTCCAGAAAAATCTAAGTCAGAAATTTCTATAATGGTAACTCAGTAGGGAAGTTATTTCCTCTTTTAGGAAGTATTTATGTGAAATATGTGAATAAACTCACACGCTTTGGAGCTGGAAATTTTTAAGGATGGATCCATTGGGTGGTACCTAGGAAATATGTCCTCATCTAAACACACTTCTGTTTGGTGTTCTATGAGCATTTGGATATTGTGAACAAAGCATTTGTCATCTGCTAAAACATCAGGAGACACTGAGCCTTCAGAATGGATAGCCCTTGATTTCTTCTTCAACCAGAATGTGGTTTTCAGTTGTAGTGGGTGATTATTTTGATTATATTCCACATATGTTCAGAGGGTTTGTCAACAAGAGCCTAAAAATGTCACTTTTTAGAAATCTTGCTTTTGTTCTTCTCTTACTATTAGTCCTTGTCATTCTTGTTCTAAAACATGCTAAAAAATTCCAACCTTCCAATGCTGTTTGCACCTTTCTAATGCTCGTAGCAGGTACATGGGGCTATATAAATACTAACGAGGAAATCAGTCTCTGAAAAGTGCTAAATAATCACATTGTTGGAGCTATAACAGCAATACAAAGCACTTTCATTTTCACAAGTACATTTCGAATGTAATAAAATAAAGAGTGTTAGTTAAACAGAGACATTTGCACCATGGGAGGCTGCAGAACTATTCAAAGGTAACATTGATAGAGGTTAATATATGAAAGAGATTGTTGGGAACAGATTATTATTATTTTAAGTGGAAATACACTTACATCATTCAAAAGGAATAGGATTGCAATCTTATTATGACAGGTCCTCAAGTTTGTGATTTAAAAAAAATACAAATTTGCATGTGACTAGTATATCATTCAGTAAAAGCTGAAATGCCTCTAGCATTTTCCCATCTTCTTTCTTTCTTCACTAAAACTTTCCAAGTTCAGTATGTCAACTTGGGACAGACTACTAGCTTGGAATGAACTTTGATTCTCAGCAACCACAATCATGCAAAGAATAATGATCACTTTCCTCAGCTGTCACTAGAGCTCACGTGTCTAAGAGAATGGAATCCTAGCCTTGGTCTTCCCCTAGGAAACCCATTATTGGGACTTTGAAGATGGGAACTTTATGCAATCAACATCAACCACCTGGAAACATTTTGTGTCAAAAATAAGTACACTTTAGGCCTTCCTCCACACCCCTTCTTTTAAAACTTCAAAACTACACTTGGACAGTCACTAACTTTTCTGAGAATTTTATTGACGCACCCAGTCCTAGCAAAAGATCTATGCACAATCAAAGTAGTACTTACCTTTCCAGAATTGTCCTAAATGCATTTAAAATTCTCTTTTTATCTTCCTTGCCTCCCAACCTCATGTTTTATACAAGGAAAATTTAAAGATACATTGGACTCCTTTAGTATCTTGGACCAGCATGATTTCTCCTTAATGAACAGTATTCCATCAAACATGTTTTTTAAAAATTTTCCTTGCCAAAGTCATTGTATAATAGAAAGGCAGGAAATGTCTCTATTACTGCCTCTACTCCTTCTTTGCAACCCTCACAACTCCTTAGCCAATCAACTACTTTCTTGTCAGAATGCTCAAAGATCTGTCTTTAACATACAAAAAAAAATAATAATACCCCTCAAAAAATACTTTAGTTCTGGGTCTCAGGGAGCTTACAAACATGTCTTATTATTCTGGATTCATTGGGTGTTCATTGATTGGCAAGAATCCCTAATTCTCCATCAGTTTTTTTGTCCCCATTGTAAACATTTTAAGTTTCAGTAAACAAATATCTCACTAGACCCCAGGAAAACAGCAGAGCATATTTAATCTAAAAGAGACATCAAATCAAATTGCACTTCTGCCACCCTCTAGCTGCTTGATATGTAACAATTACTTCTCCAATCCTCAGTGTCATCATCTATAAAATAGGATAACTGTGCTTACTGGGATTCTTGTAAAGATTTAATAAAATGTTTGTGAAGTAGCTACCTCAGGACTTGGCACAAAATAAGCCAAAAAATACGGTTATTTTTTCATTAGCTTTGTGTTTAATCTTACCG
The DNA here is from genome assembly GCA_002007465.1 of Ailurus styani. Classification (NCBI taxonomy): domain Eukaryota; kingdom Metazoa; phylum Chordata; class Mammalia; order Carnivora; family Ailuridae; genus Ailurus; species Ailurus styani. The sequence continues at coordinate 483,293 of LNAC01000068.1, read as the reverse complement.
TTTTGTTCAGTGATGGACACTCACCCAAGACTAAATGAATATACGCTCTATGCATGTCTCATAAGTTGAAATTGATCTGTCCTATGTTATCTTCCTTCTGATGGTCTGTTAACTTATAATATATTATTAAATTACTGTTTATTTGAACTTCTCACCTGGATTATAAATGCTTTTAGGAAAAGGACCACATCATATGCTTTTCTGCTGGAGAATTATTTGGGGAGAAGATCATTGTTGGAACACTATTAGGTGTAAAGTGCTCCACACACTGTCAAACACTCAGCAAGCTTTACTGAGAGCTTTCTGTCTACATATAAATATATCAAGATGGTTGATAGGCCTCCAAATGTTTACCTTGGGTAAAAGTAACTTTTCACATTTTGGTCCTTATTTTATAGAAGGCTCATGTTTAAAATAATGGTACCATTCCTTTCAGTGGTGTAGTTTTACACTGCCAGCAAATCTTCGTGCTTAAGTGTAAACAGCTCGATGTGAGCAGGAAGTTCAAGCTCTGCTAGAAAACGTTCATGTACAATAAACACAGAGTAATAAAGATATCACAATTTCAATGCAAGTCTGCAGGGAGCCCATGGATCTCACAATCATATAATGTTATAATTTCAAAATACTTTTAATGAGAATCTGTAGGAATTGAGTTATAATGCCTTTTTTCAAAAGATTTGCAACATGACATGAATTCCCCACTGAAGTGAACCTCACGTTAGCATCCAATTTAAAGCGTTACAAAAACGACACTATTGCCCAACATCTGTTTTATCATCTGATGATTCTGTTGCAAGATTATAATGGTGAATTTATTTCAGCAGAAGCCAAGAGAGACCCTTATGCTGCCATTATCCTTAGATTACTTTCCTATTACTCCCACATCAGGCTCATGGCTGGGAACATAGACAATCATCTGGTCAGAGGAGATGGTAGGATATAACCTTAGCCCATTCTCAGATTCCATGCAGGGCCCTACCTTATCTGCTCCAAAGAAATGATTGTCTATTTGTTAAGCAATATAGTTGTTGGTATGCTCTGAATGTTTGTGTCGCTCCTCCCCAGTTCTTATGTTGAAAGCCTAATACCCAATGTGATGGTATTAAGAGAGATGGTCTTTGGGAGGTGCCTAGGTCACTAGCACCTGAGGATAGAGCTCTCGTGAATGGGCTTAGTGCCCTTGAAAAAGAGACACCACAGAGATCCCTTGTCCCTTCCACCATGTGAGGATTCCAAGAGAAGGTACAAGCTATGGACCAGGAAGAGGGTCCTCACCAGAAGACAACCACACTGGTGCTTGATCTTAGATTTCTCAACCTTTAGAACTGTGAGAAATAAATGCTTGTTGTTTATAAGCTACCCAGTCTGTAGTATTTTGTTATGGCAGCCTGAATGGACTAAGACAGTTGTCAATTACCAAATACAAATTCTAGAAATTCAGAAAGAAAACATGTTCTGATTTCAATTCTATTTTAATAAATTATATTTCTTTCTTTGGCCCCAAAGTGTCTTAAGTTAAAAGATCCACAGCAAATGTGAAGATCTGTCTACTGGTAAGATATGTAGATATTCTTTCATGGATAGAGATTGTTAATAAAAGCCATCATGCTGTTCTTTGTAAAAGTAACTACTATACATGATTAATACAAAATTATTTTTATGTATTTAATCTGTCTGAAATAATCCACTCAGACAAGATTTGTTATCAGAAGTCTCCACTACCATATCCCATATATAAATGGCATTCAATTACATGCTGAAAAAATAAGTAACATACATACATGGAACTTCTATTAAAGCCTTGAATTTTATATTCTTGACATTAACAAACCAAAACTCACTAACTTTCATGGTAACACTAAATATTAAACACATATTTGTTTAGTCATATTATTGGAGGACATGTTGTAGGAGAAAAGGAGTAGATTCCATGAATTTCTTGGAGATACAAGGCTAAAGTATGATCTTGGTTTTTCCAGAATGAACAAGAAGACAGGAGAAAGTTTTAAGGTAACATGAGCACATTGCCATCACTATTATTGGAGAGAATAGAGTCCTTCAAATCGAGAGACTGATTTTTCACCTCAGTTATAATTTTTATGTTGAAAATGTTATTATACATAGGGAAAGCCTTTAGCACACTGCCTCAGACATAACAGAGACATGCAATAAATGCTAAGTGTAATCTTCCATTCAAAATTAAAATAAGAATAGGAGCACAAAGTTCTCATGCTACAGATGTCTTGCATCTTGCCCCCACTTTCCTGGTTAAGAAGAGCAGAAGTCAGCTGCTGGAGAGCAGGGACTGCCTATTTTATTCACTGCTGCATCTCTGGGATCCAGAGTAGTGTCTGGCACACAACAGGTATTCAATAAATGATTGTTGGCCAACTAACCATCTCTTCCCCTCCTGCCCCCAGTCACCACTTCCTTGCCTCTCCTCCTCTAATATCACTGGATGCTAAATCCTGGAGGAAAGAGCAGGCAAGGAACAGAGAGGAAGGTGGCTCAGGGCTAGGTATCCAGATGAAGGAGGTATCAAGGCTTGGAGCTATATACTCTGACTTAGATTGTATGGTCTCTTTTTAGCTCTAAGTCACCTATAAAAGCATTAAAGGTTAACGCGCAAATGCACATTAGGACTTGACTATTCATTATGGTAAATAATGCTTTGTTTGAAATTTATAAATTAAAAGTATTTCTTCAAACTTCACAGAGGTTTCCATTCTTAATAAGACCTTTGGAATAATTCAGAATGGCAGGAGATTCAGATGGGAAAAATATTTTAAAATGCAAATCAATATAGGAATCCCATAAAAAGATTGAAAAGCAGTATCAGTAAACACACACACACACACACACACACACACACACACACACACACCAACAACAAAAAAACCCTAGGTCCTTACTTTATTTTCTGAAACAAAAATTGAACCAGGCATGGTGTATTGAATCACTTCAAAGGGTCATCAATCTCCAGATTAGGAAAACATCACATTTTGGGATGTCATGATATTGGCAGGTTTATAAATCAGCCTCATTGTTGCTCAATAATTTCAAAAAATATATATAAGATTTGAGCCTCTAGTCTTTGCAAAGGTAGGCTGCTCTGAAAAAAAAAACAGTATATACACATATTGTTATTTACACACGATTACATAGAGACATATACACATATATATTAGAAAAATATGTGCCTACATTTGATCCACACTCTTTTTTTTAAGCCAATATTCCAACCAAGAAAGATCCAACTTGATCCAGACAACAAAGATCTAACTTGAATTCTTGACTCTATTCAGTACAGTTTTACAGCCTATTATTCCTCATTTAAGCCCACTAGATATAATGTGTTTTTCCCTACAAATAATGCAGCACAAATATTCCATCAGCAATGTGGGAATAATGCTAAGTACAGCTAGAACTCTATTAAAACACACACACACACACACACACACACACGTGCATGAACACTTGAGCTTAAGCAACATGTAGACCAGAGATTATTTTCTTCATTGCCTGAATCAAGAAGAATTTAACTTATTTTATAATGTTATATTCTTATAGGAGACATTTAGAATTTCAAGCCGAAAGAACGTTTATATTCTAACAGTTATATTTGATTTTTTAAAAGTCAGCTTAATAAGCCAGCCACATTTCTGGAAACATTTAGGTCCTCTCAGCCTGGTATTGTGGGGAGGAGTAGGATGTTACATTGCGATAATGAATTATAGATATTCTCCGCTGAATTGAAATTTCACTGCTATTAGTAAAATAGGATATAATTCTAAAGGAATGTTGGAGTATTCTTGAACATATGGGGCAAATTATGAGTAAGATAAAATAAGTCAAATGGGAGATGTACTGTCATTATGTAGGAAGAATTGGCTGAATTCAAGAGGTGTGATTCTCGAAGCCAAAGGCCAAAGGTCACTTACCCCACTTGTATGCACTCAGTAAATGTTGCCCTAAGTAGTGAATAAATGTTAATTTAAATAACAAATCTCCACTTTACAGACTAACAAGTTATGATGCAGAAAATCTAAATATCTTGGCCAGATCAGTCCCCCAACAGCTCCACACCATGCAGACAGCTCAGGTGTAGACACACCCTATCTTGCAATGGGAAGAGAGGAAAGAGCTGTATGGAAGGAAACAGGGAAAGAGGAAATGTATAGGATTGTATCATAGGGGAATGGGAGCAGTCAGTCCAAAATGCCAAGTCCAAAGGATGGGAGCCAAACTCAAGTCCATGTCAAGCAGGAATGGGTTCCAGGCAGGAGAGAGAGGACTTCAGGACTTCTACAAGGTGGTAATACTTGTTAGGGAGCAGGGTTATACACTAGAGCTTAGACAAGTGGAAGCCAAGTCAAGAAGAGACTCCTGGCCTACTGGTGAGGGGTTCAGAGTAAACCCCAGAACACTGAATGCATTCACCTTCCACATGGAGGAAAGGCAACAGAGAGAACAGAGGCCAGGACTCTACTCAGAATGTCAGTTGAGATTGCCTGACCACACTGGATGGGAAGGCCTCAGGATGAGCCATTGCTAGCCCGAGACTACAACAGCTTCCAGACACTTGGACAGTCTACCGTTATTTCCAAACCCTCCCTCTAACAGAAATGTGCCTAATGACACCATATCCATTTGGTTCCCACTGGTTCCATAGCTCTGGAAGGGCTGAGCCTGCCGGGGCCAGCTAGGTGGGGCTGGGACAGGCAAAGACTGATGCAACTTATCCAGAACTGCTTCCATAGAACACATGGTGTCCAATGTCCCCATGTCACAAAAACAGGCATAAACATTGGCTTGGTAATTTCAAGGCCACATAATAATCAGCCAAAAGGTAGAGATACTGTGATTATAGTAAAAATTTAGTCACATTATAGAAGACAGCTAAAAGAAGCAAAATGATGGACATGGTGCTATGGAAGATGGCATGAAGTGGAAAAAAATGAAAAAAAGTTTAAACTTGGTATTGCTAGTGTGAAATATCAATAGATATTTTAACTGAAAATTGTAAGGGACTTTTAATAATACTACTATAGGGTGCCTGGGTGGCTCAGTGGGTTAAAGCCTCTGCTTTCGGCTCAGGTCATGATCTCAGGGTCCTGGGATCGAGGCCCGCATCGGGCTCCCTGCTCAGCGGGGAGCCTGCTTCCCCCTCTCTCTCTCTGCCTGCCTCTCTGCCTCCTTGTGATCTCTCTCCCTCTGTAAAATAAATAAATAAAATCTTAAAAAAAAATAATACTACTATATGCAGAGATTGATTCTGGTACTCTATTTGAAAATTCAGTGCATGTATTGGTAATACAACTTGACTCTAAGTATACAGAGCCTTAAAAGTTGTGTTTATACCCAGTAATTCTACTTTTAAGTATCCTTCATGAAGAAATAATCTGAGATTCAGATACTCTTAAAACTATAAGGTTCACCACACTATTACTTATAATACTGAAGAAAGTTGGAATCACCTAAGTGTCCAAAAATAGGTGAATTATAGTATATATATATTCCATAAAGCATTAAGTAATCATTAAGCATATTGTTTTTGAAGAATTTTAAATACCATGCTTCTTGTTAACATAGACCATAAAATTATCATATGGCACACAATCCCAACCATGTTTGTGTATGTATACAAAGAAATGTGTCCTTATGCTTTTGTTCATATATATTTCATATACGTACATATATATACATAGATATAAAACAGATATAGATAAATATATATATATTTATATAAGGCAAAGAAAAAGACTAAAAGGAAATTGAACAGAACTTCATCAAAACATAGTACTTTTAAAAAAAAAGTTTTTATTTAAATTCCAGTTAGTTAACATACAGTGTAAGATTAGTTTCAGGTGTACGATATAGTGACTCAACACTTCTATGCAACACCGGGTGCTCATCACAACATGTGCACCTTTTAAACCCCGTCACCTGCTTCACCCATCCCCCCAACCCACCTCCCCTCTGGCAACCATCAGTTTGTTCCCTAGAGTTAAGAGTCTGTTTCTTGGTTTGCCTCTCTCTCTCTTCCTTTTTTTTTTTTTCCTTTGCTCGTTTGTTTTAAAACTTAGTACTTTGGGTGATTTTTATTTTATTTACTTTGAATGAAATTTCCTACAATGAACCTTTTTATATATTGCTTTTCACAGCCATAAACATATCGTCAGTTGTTCCTTTATATTGGTCTGTTTTTCATTTTAGATAAAAGACATACCTTGGACTTTGGAGCCATGTAGGTTTGTACTGAAGTCCTATTTTGTCCCTTATAACAGCTCTATGATCTTGGGCAGATTATTTATCTTCTCTGAGATGAATTTGCCTCATAAATAAAAGAGATAAAATCACCCCAAAGAGTTTTGAAGATTAAATAAGAACAGGAAAATATAATATCTATCATGATACCTGAAAATTATTTAAAGATTCAATAAATGGCAGCTATTATAATAGCTCAGTAACCTTACCCCATCAACTCTACCACTCTACCACATATATTTTTCAAATGTATTCATTCAGGTTTGTAATGAAGTTCAGGGGATCTTGGGTGGCTCAGTCAATTAAGTGCCTGGCTTGGGCTCAGATCATGGTCTCAGGGTCACAGGATCTGACCGAGCCCTTCATCAGGTTCCCTGCTCAGCGGGGAGTCTGTTTCTCCCTCTCCCTCTGCGCCAACCCCCCTACCCCAGCCGCACTGGTGCTCCTTCTGTCTCTCTCAAATAAATAAAAATCTTTAAAAAAAATAATGATGTTCAATTAGCACCCTATCCCAAGCAGTATATTCCTCCAGGGTTATAAGGGACTTTGACTCTAGGGTAAGAAAAGAAATCTATTTAGAACAACATTGCATATATAACTAAATCCCAGCAATTTCCCTGGCAGTTTATTCCAGCCCTGTAATTACCTTTCTCCATATCTGAGGAGGCTATTTTGTTATGGTTTTATTTATTTATGAGAGAGAGAGAGACAGAGAGAGAGAGATGTGAGCACAAACAGTGGGGAGGGATGGAGGGAGAGGGAGAAACAGACTCTCCACTGAGCAGGGAGCCCAACATGGGGCTCTATCCCAGGACCCCGGGATCATGACCTGAGGAGAAGGCTGACCCCTAACCTCTGAGCCACTCAGGTGACCTCCATATCTGAGGAGTTTTAAGATCACTACTACTGTAGTCCCCCTTATCCACAAGGGATATATTCCAAGACCCCCAGAGAAAGCCTGTAAGTGTGGACAGTACCAAATCCTGTATAGACTATGTTTTTCCCTGTGTACCTATGTACCTATAGGTACACACACACCTATGACAAACTTTAAGTTATAAATTAACACAGTAATAGATTAACAACAATAAATAATAATAAAATAGAATTATAAAAATATACTGCAATAAAAGTCATGTCATTGTGGCTTCTTTCTCTCTTGAAATACCTTACTGAACTGTAGTCACCCTCCTCCTTGGGAGGATGAGATGATAAAATGCTTATGTGATGAAATGAAGTATGGTGAACGACAGGCATTATGACCTAGCACTAGACTGCTACTGACCTTCTGGCAGTACAACAGGAGAATCATCTCTCCCTCGACCACCGTTGACCACAGGTAACTGAAACTTTGAATAAGGAGTAGGAGAACTGTACTTATAAGTCTAACTCTTTGTTGAATTATACAATGTCCTACACGCCCATATTCTGTAAGATTACATTCATGACCTCCATGCTAAAAATGCAATCTCCTTCAGGTTTACTTTTTTTTGACATTTATTTGCTCTTTACACAATTCTGGGCATATGTTGAGTTAAACAACTTGATCAACACACAGAGTCCCAGTTGCACTCTCCCAGAAGTCATATATCCAACCTACTGGTTCACTGCAAAAACGAAATGTGCATATAAAGACTAAAGACAATTCAGTTGTAAATACATAGTCACAAAAAAAAAAAAACCTCTGACATACACTGTTTCACCTGGGAAAGTGAAGACTATAGCCTGTTAGCCTAAGAAGTTTTGAAATACAGTGGTATTGCTTCCTCTGGCACAAGAGGTGGAGGGGTAGAGGAGGAAGAGAAGGAATTGGAGGAGGAAAGGAAGAGAAACAAAGAGACACAAAAAGAGAGAGACAAAGAGGGAAAATTTAACATATAGTAAGACAAAAAGCTCTTATCAGAAAAGAAAAAAATAAATTTTTTCAGTGGCAGAGCTCTTTAAATATGGACAGAAACACTGGAAAAGTTGTTGATTCTTCTTAATTTGGAGAAGTAGGAGATGGTAGAAAATTTGGAGACAGATTTTTATCTACCTAAGTTAATGAAATTGGCTGAAGTGAGGTCCATTGATTCCAGAGATCATATTTATTTGATTATTCTACTTTAATTCTCTTCTTTGAAGATTACGTGCAAAAAATAACCTGCACGGTGGAGATATTTTTGGATTTCTGAACTGAGGTCAATACGAGAGAAAGAAAAACATGCTATTCTATGCAACAAGTACCATTTACAATGCACTCTGATTCTCTCAATAAATATTTTTTGAGCATCTACTCTGTCCCATGCTCTCTTTTATGGCTGGGAATATAGCAGTGAACAAGACCTGCAAGTCCTTAATCTCAGGATGGCATATTTTAAATAGTCTTAAAGCCAGGATAACACAGTCACATTTGCCATATAGAATACCCCCAAATAAAGTGACTAGGAATTCTCAGTATGCTTTATGTCTTGAAAATAAAGGGATGAATGGATGGATGATGGATGGATGGATGGATGGATGCAATCAATCCTAATTATTTACAGATTCTGTATTTTGAAAATTGCCTATTCACTAAAATTTATTTGTTACTCCAAAACCAATACTTGAGGTACTTTCACAGTTATTCATGGACATATTAAAAGCAGCAAAAGAAACGGAGTCACCCGACATACATGTCCCCAGCTGTAGTTGAAGAAGGCAGTGTTCTACCTTCTTGTTTTAGTTCTTGTACTATAGAGAGATCTTTCTGCATTCTACTTTATGGCATTTTTTTTTACATTTTTGTGCTTTTCATTGATGATTTCAGTGTTTTAAATAGCCCCCCAAGCACAGTGGTTAAGTGCTATCATTCCAAAGTGCAAGAATGCTGTGATGTGCTTATGAAGAAAATACGTGTATTAAACAAGCTTCATCCAGGCACGAATTATAGTGCTGCTGCCTGTGAGCTCCAATGTCAGTGAATCAACAATACATATTAAATGAGGTGTCCTTAAACAGAAACACACATTGAAGCAAGGTATGTAATAATGAACTGGTGAACATGGAACCCAACCCGGCATTTCCCCTAGGAGCAATGGCTCAACATTCACTAGTTCAGTTTTCACAGCAACTATGCAGAACTTAACTACCATGTATGATGAGAATTGATCATAGATGATAGATAGATAGACAGATAGATGAGTGGCTTTTAGTAGCATGGGAGAGATCATATACAATGAGATAAAGATATATGGTTTTTGTTCTATGGTGAAATGTTTTGCTTCTGAAATAGAAGTTTGCCTTGAATTCTTCTGGGGCAATCAGCTCCAGTTAGGAGGCTGACTGTGCTGAAGGAATATTCTAAAAAAGAAGGTCTAATCCTTAAATTTCTCCATGTGTGCCAGCTGTTGGCCTTTCCTGCTTGCCCCATCAGAAAGGAATATTTTCCCAAGCATGTGTTTGATTTCAACACTCAATTATTTTCTTCAACCTCACCCACATGCTAGTACATGTCCAGTAAAGTGTTGAATTTTTTCTCTTTAACTGTAAACAGTACAAATCCAACTCCCACATAAACAGTATCTGCTGCAAAATCATGTAGCACCCACATATTTGTTTAATGAAACAAGGCCCAAATGGAAAAGTTACAATCTCATTTAAAGTTTAGATGCCTGGAGTTAGTTTTGATAATGTTTAGAGGCAGATAATTGTGGGAAACAGAAGAAATGAAAGATAAATATTGGCAGTGGCTGAAAGAAAAGGAAAAGGCTGTATTCAAATTTGTGAACAACAGTAATAAGTGACATGATGGAGAAAACAAGGGATTTCATGAGCATTTGATGTCTATGTATATATTCCCTCAAGTGCCAGGAGCCTTCTGATTTCAACAAAGACAATTGCATATGAAAGGAATACAAACTATTTATTATTGCAGAGCATTCAACAACAGCCTTGCATTTACAAAATTCAACTGGAAGTCCTACTAAGAATCTAAGGACTTCTAGGTAGATAAAGAACACTCGATAAAATCTTGATATTGGTAGCTGGATAATGCTACAATGTAAAAACAAGAAAAAAGAAAGATGCTTTGGAAATGCTCATTCACAGAAAAAGCTACATCACATTCTACAAACTTAAAGTCACTGAGAAGCCAACATTTGGTAAGTGGATGAAGTAAGTACAAAGACTAATCACAAGGATTTCCTTTTGGTTTTGTTTTGTTTTTTTCAAGATAAAAAAAATAGAAATTATATAATTGAGCCTAATTGTTTATGTAGTTTAGAAGACGACTTACTGCAACATTTGACTAGTGTTTACAAGAAATCTTTCAATTTACTTACTTTCACTGAAGGATCTAAAAAATTCAAAATTTACTTGAAAGGGGAATAACTTCTTGGAAGTATCTTCTGACAAGATTTGGCTTTAGCTAAAATCACACCCTTCTATTATTCTTGTTTTTGCGTCTGGTGTGTGTATATCTGATGGACACTGATGGTTTTCCTCTCAGAAAAGGCCCTCTAAATATCCACTTGAATTTCAACACTCAGTGATGAGGAAGAACATCACAGACAAGCCAGTGACAGGGGGAGCAGGGAGTTAGGGTGCCATAAGTGAGGCTGGAAAGGGCAAAGATCTAGGAGAAATAAGTCAACAAAAACCACAGATATAAGAAGTCGGTCTCAGGGACACTGGCAATGCTGCTTGGTTAAGCTGGCCAAACTACAGGCTCTGAACTGATCAAGAACAATCCCTGTTTTGTTCCTGACTATGGCTATAACAATCTGCCCCCCCACCCTAGCACGTTGTGGTGCTAACAAAACCAATGTGCCCAACTCCTGTACAGGCCCTTTACTTTACTGTTTCATAACTAAAAACCTCCTTACTCTCTCTAGTACATCACTATCACCCCTGTGCACATCTTATCAAAGTCTTTATCACTCTACAGCTTAGTTATAGGACATAGTGCCTCAGAATATGAGTTCTGGAGTCAGACTTCCGTTCAGATCCTGTCTGTACTGCTTTATATCACTGTGGCCTTGGACAAGTTATTTTCCTCATCCTCATAAAGGATGGTGGTCGATGAACAGTTGTTTTTTGTTTTTGTTTTTCTTTTTTAACTGGTTAAAAGCTAATCATTATTTGTAACTTTACTTCTATCTGGAGAATCTCTACATTTAGGAAACTTGATGCAAGGCATTTTCCTCATCCATAAAGGATGGTGGTCGATGAACAGTTGTTTTTTGTTTTTGTTTTTGTTTTTCTTTTTTAACTGGCTAAAAGCTAATCATTATTTGTAACTTTACTTCTATCTGGAGAGTCTCTACATTTAGGAATCTTGATGCAAGGCAGAGACAGCCTCCCAGTATTGAAACTTGGAAAGTGGGACATTTATCATGCCAGGCTACCTTGCAGCTAGGGTGCAGTCACACGGTCAAACCTAGCTAATGAGACTCACCCCCTCAGGACTTTGACTCAAAGAAGCAGGGCTGGGAGACAGTCATTCCAGGGCTAGGTGGCACAACTCTGACAAGAAGGTCCACTTTCTTAGGCAGCAGATACAAAAAGGCCAGTGGGGACATTAGAGTTGTCAACATCAGCAGTGCAAATTAAGACATCTGGAGTTTAGTGGTGTCAGTTCTGAGACATAATTTTGGCTGAGGTGAAAAGTAGTTGCTTAATAGAAATATATTAAGACTAGAAGGAAAACAGAAATAGAGCAAGAAAAACAGAAATGATCAAATCAGTCCTTTATTTTAAAACCTTTAAAAGCCTTCTCATCCAATAGAATAAAATGCAATTAGCTTGACCATAAATCTCTTCAGAATTTGGTCAACTGAAACTTTCCAAACTGAAATCCTAGGGCTAGATCCATACAACTTAGTCTCGAACCACAATAGACTCCTCTCCAAGTTGCAAACATTGACACTGACATTCATGACTTTACGACCTACTTCTACTCACCCTTAAGGGCCCTTCTCAGAAATACCTTTCCTGATACAGCCTTTTCTAACTCCATTACCAAGGTAGAAGCAATTGTTCCCTTCCTTGGTATTCCCCTAGTGCTCTGTAAATGCTTAATATAAGCATTTGCCACAGAAAATTGTGATTTGCATGCTTGCCCCAGAGTACATTAGTTTTTTAATTTTCTTATTCCTAGAATCTAGCACACTGCCAGTCAGTTGATGGGCAGTCGACAAATAACTCAGTGTAAGTATAAAGTACAAGAATCTAGTTTGAAAAGAAACCAACAAGAAAAAATATTTAATAATTAAGACTTCGTTTGGTCCTAGTCAGGGAATACATTTGTGTCTAGAGGGCCTATATAGGAAAAGCAAACAAATGTAATTTTTGTTTTGTTTTGTTTTTGTTTTTACACACAACTTGCTGATGGGGGAACCACATAAATTCAGGCACCTAACTGGAAGCAGAATTGAGTGAACAGACCCTGACATTCCAATAAACATTTCTCTCCAACAAACATATCATCATTCTCCTCAAGCCACAAAGAAGTATATTAAGACAGGAGGCAAGACTAAGTGAAATTCAAGATAAGCTTATTTGTTTTACTCTTTTACTTTAGTTGGGAGGCATGATAATTTTTGTGGAGGAGTTCTAAAGATGTTTTGTAATACATAATGCAAATAAGGATATAGGGCAGTTGAAAAAGGAAGAACCTACCATGCACAGATGAAGCCAAAGTCTTATCCAACGTACTCACTGTCTTCATCAAGTCTTCAAATCCGTAGACCTCTTCATTTCTCTCTATTCATTAAGGCCCTTACGGCCTCACATCCTTTCTTATCTAGATCAAAATCATTGATCTAACACGAAATTTACTCCTTGTCAAATATCTACAAACCCTGTCATTTTTGTTAAGATAAAATTCAAAGCCCTTAAAACAGACCACACACCTTGCATGATGTGGCCCCTTCCCGTAGCTCTAGCCTTATCCCATCACCCTCACTCCCACACACATACCGGCCACACTGGTCACCTTTTCCTTCGTCAAATGTTCCCAGTTCTTCTCCTCCCTGGCGCCTTCATACTTGTGCTTCTATCTGCCTGGAACAATCTTCTCTCCAAGTTACTCCTCAGCTAATTGCTACTCATCCTTCAAATCATCTTCATGTCATTCTCAGAAAGGTTTTTCCCAACTTCCCAAACTAACATCAATTATAATCTTCAAAGATTGTACTCTCCAATTTTCCACTGCAGTTCTTACATCAATTTGAAATTACATAATTTTACATAGTCTGTTTCTCAAGTAGATCATAAGTTCCACAAGGACAGCAAATGTGTCCATTTTGTCCACTGCTATGTTCTCAGCACTGATAAACATTTGTCGATGGATGGGAAAAGAGCATTTTTTAAAAAGCTGTGTTTGGCTGTCCTCATCTGATATAGGAGGGTAGGAAATTGCTGATGTCCAAAGAAGGAAAAATTGACTACACACCATTAAGACACAGAAGGACAACACACAGAGCAGGGGACGTGGCCACGATACTATGGAATAAAATCCCGGCTCAGTTCTCTGAATGACTGGCATAGAAACAAGTGGTCAGGATATGAGATTAAAGCTGATTAAAGTTACACATTCTATTAGGTGGAATTGTAACTATTCATTTTAATTTCTGCCTCTCATGTCTCTCTTCCTATTGTTCATGATCTTAAAGAGTCTATTAAATCGCCAGACTGAAAGCTTTAAGTGCATTTACAAAAGTATATACTTTTGTACATTTGGCGTATAAGTATTAGGTTTACTGCCTCATTTCACTGAGCTACACACTGGTTCCTCCATCCAGGAGTACAAACAAGAACACTNGTGCATTTACAAAAGTATATACTTTTGTACATTTGGCGTATAAGTATTAGGTTTACTGCCTCGTTTCACTGAGCTACACACTGGTTCCTCCATCCAGGAGTACAAACAAGAACACTGCTTTTGATTTTATGACTCATCTTGTTACAGACATAAAATAATGAGGCTGAAAGAGATGCTAGATGGATGAGGGGGAAAAAAGTCCAGAGCTATGAATAATATTCTTGTAGACTCTCCAGTAGAGAGTCTAATGAAATAGTAAGCAAATTCCATACCACTCTTGGTTCAGTCCAGATCAAGGGATTAAAATGTTATATTCCAGAAACCCTATTAATGGTCATGGGAATTACATGAACCAATAATCAAAAAAGTCCTCAAACCACCATTGCTTCCCCCCAAAGAGTAAAGCTCAGAACCTAAAAATCATAAAAAGTTTGTTTCACTTTCTTGTTTTGTTTCCAGATGCTTTCTCATTCTGAATCTGAAAAACTATGTTAAAGGTCCTTCTTTTAGCCTGTTGGGCATTTCCTAAGCATAATTTTATTCTGTTCTGCGGAATATTCAAACCAAATAAATTAAGAATGAAGTGGATATTTATTCCTTAGCTACCCTGGTGACTAAATCTAAATTTATATTACAGCCTTCAAAATATACCTTAAATATACTGTCTTTCCTGCTAAATAGGAGGTCAGATACCATTCCATTCAAGCACCTAGCTTAACAGGATTTGGCTCTTTTTCTAAAGGGTAATAAAACTTAAATCAATCAGCATATTCAATATAAGATTTGATAATGAGGGTTGTTAAGCAAGAAAACTGGAGTATCAAACTTGGCTATTCTTAAACCTTTCTGGATCTTTAATGATTTGAGGTTTTGCTTTGCCTTCGGTCATTTTTGAATGTTAATCGTAGTCATAAAGTATAGTCAGAAGAGAGCAGGTACAGGAGACTAAATGTATTTTTCACTAATCTCAAATCATGATCTGAAAGACGGTTTCTTAAACAAAACATCAATAGATAATTCATTGGCATTTACCTTTTTCTCCTAACGACAGATTATAAAAAACTTGCACCGAACTAGAAATTCTGCTAAATTAAGGCCTTTCTGCTTTAAGAACAAACAAAATGTTCCCAGGCAAAATCCTGTAGAACTAGGGGACTTCTAATACAGTAATCTTTTGCTGCATTAAAACCAGTCCAAGAGCTCACCAGCAGTTTCTTCCCCTGGAATTCAATAGCAGACATGTAGTTGTTAGAAAGAGGAGTGGGCTTCAGATTTAGAAAGCAACTGAAGCATTTTCTCAGTCCACTATGATCTCTGCTTCCTGAGTCAAGGTGTTTCCATGAAGTATTATACTGTAAGCATTTTAATACTGCCATAAATTGATATGCAGCTTGAGAAACCACACATTTTCACAATTAAACCCAAATAAACCAGGACATTACTCTTCAAATGTTGTACACTTTTCCTTTGTACCCTATCTACTTCCCCAGCTTAGGCCACAAAAACCTGATCTGAAAGGCTTATTTTCATCCTCAGAGTTGAGTGCATGAGAACGAGCAATTTTTAAAATGAGCAGAAGTAATGCAAAAAAATAATAATAAATTAAAAAGGAGACGGGCTATGGAAAGTAAAGAAAGCAATAGGGAAAATCATGACCATTTGAACCAGACTTACTCTTGGGCCCAAATAACCTACTCCTACACTCTGACAGACACAGACCAGCCATCTGAGAGCAGGGTCGGGAGGACTCTGCTTTCCAAAGGTCTTGGTGAAATGGAATCTGCACTGCCTCAATGGTGACATCGTTCAACTTTTCACCTTTGAGGACTCAAGGAAGCTAATGCCAAGAGCCTCCCTGTGCTCTCTTCTCACCCAGCAGACCCTGAAGCATTCTAGATCAGCTTTCAAGAGGCTCCTGGGAAGCTGAGTTCCAGCCATTCTCTCCATTCCTCTTGGCATATGTCTGGGCTGTCAGGGAGTTGGAACCAACACGAGCAAAATTTTGAACCCTACAGAACTGCTTCATCTTGACCAGCACCCGGGACCTAGTCAGAATCAGAACTGGCCTCTCATTTTAATATGATGAAATCAGTCTAGAAAGGATGTGTTACTTAACCAATGTCACACCACCAAGGGGGGCTTATATGGGGAGATGAAATGACAGTTTGATCCTAACCATCTCTTTCTCCTTTCTTTTCCTTTCTTTTTCCCGTACTGCCATCCCTCAACCAAACCTGCCAGCTAGAAGAAAGGCTGGCTCATGCAGCCCTATATTTTGCTAGCTTATTTGTCTAAAACTTGTGTTAATATGGCATGAGCTGAGAAGCAGAATAGCCACAAAGGAAGGCAGCAGTCTGCAACAGGATACAATTTTACAGAAGTCACTTCTCCTTGTAAGATGGTCCAGCCACCAGCTCTCTGTTTCTCCATGTTTCCCAACCATTTTGGCAGAGTATCATCTCTCCAGCCTCTAGAGTTACATATGGTGTAAGATCTCACTGTGTAAACTGACAGCAGAGCCACTCCAAGTTCTCCCCCATAGAAAGGGACTGGTAGGATCCCCCGTGTCAGAAAAACAGAAAGAATTTGTATTGCAAATAGCAAGGTTTTCACCAGGAACAAAAGGTTCCTCTTTCTAAGTAAGGGTCCCTAATCACTTTGTGCATAAACCCCTTTGCAGTCAGGTAAGGTCTATGATGCTTTCTCACAATAATGTTTCTTAAAGCATAAAAAAGCCCTAACAGGAATACAAAGGAAACCAGTTATATTTAAATACTAATATGAAAATGTTAAAAAAAAACTAATTAGTGATGTAACAACATACTCTTTATTAATGTATGAAATAACAAGATCTATTCGTGGATCTAATTATCATATTTTCAAAGTGGTGTTGAATGTAAATAATATCTTAGGATACAGGAAACAAACATAACATGATAGAAAAATATCTTTAGTTTCGATTAATGACTAAGTCACAGGTACTTGAATAACACTTTAAGTAGGTGTCTATATTCGTAATGAAAGAAAATGCTAAATTTCACTAGAAATTAGGGAAAATAAAGGTGTTCTCTCTTTTCAGTCCAAGTCCACAGAATGTCTGAATTCTATCCATGAACCCCAGGTGAAGAAACCTTGCTTTAAAGAATCATTATGATTTACTGATGGCCATTTGCACTGCCTAATGAGTACACATCATGTACACTTGAGCATACTCAGTTTAACATTTCTTAATGTCATTACCTTTAAATTGAAGGTTATCCAGGAGCCAGTAGGAATTAGATTACACTGCCATCACTTTCACTAGACCAATAGCTAATATATTCTCATTAGCTCAATTAGCTCAGAAGCATTATTTCCCAGAGTGAGATCATTGCACCAGCAAATATTGATTATTCACATGGATTATAGCAGGTCTTCGGTGCAAGTCTGTCTCTGGGGTTGTATATATGCAGGCCAACATCTCAGCTGAGAATATGGTGGTAAAACACTGATTAAATGAGTTTGGGGATCTCCATTTATCACAGGGAAGTAAAGAGAGGTCCCCTACCCAGGAAGTGGGGACCAGCTGCTGCCCACCTCCATGTTTGGAGTTAGACAAAACCACAATGCTAACAGAAATTCAACTTGGTTCATGAAATACACATTGCTTTCTTAGTGTTTACTAATACTCCTATTCCATTCTGCTATTCTTGTCGCTAAGCTTCAGTAGATAATAAATGTATTCTTCACTAAACACTATCTCTAAATCATTCTCTCTTTTTACCTCTGCATGTTACTATTTGCTATGCAACTAAATTATAAGTCATGTATAAGGCAGAATACACACTTACTTGCCACAGCACTGAGCACAACCCAGCTCTGGGCACATTATAGAAATTTTTATAAATGCTTGCCTATTGACTAGAGGAAATGGGAAGTCCTAAAAAAGACAGGAGCAAATATATTAACTTCTTTGGCGACCACTCTTTGTTTACATGGGTGTTCTGTTTCTGAAAAAAGTAAGAAAATGTATCAGACAGGTCAGAGGGAATTGGTGCACTGGGATTGCTTAGATAATAGTTGTCAAGGATGAATAATGTTCTCTTTGCGGGAAGCCACAGGAGTAAATATGTTCTTTAGAATCCATGTATGTGTTGGTTCTTGGCAACAGCAGCATCGTCAAAACCTAGCTAGTGTTCATTTACTCATTCATTCATTCATTCATTCAACAAACATGTAATGAGGACTCACTGGTATGAAAGAGGAAGAAAATTTAGTGCAGGGCTTTAGGAAATCAAAGCTTGAAAAACTAACAATAATCCCATCTGATTCCCTCTATTCCTTTGTTTGCTGTTACCCAAATTAGACATGGAATCAATGAAATGTCTTCCTTGTCATTGACTCCCATCTCAGTTATATGTTATTTGTGTAGCAACCTTCTTCTCTAAATCATGTTGCTGCCAAATGAATCTTAATTAAATAATTATAACATTATTTAAAAATAGATAATAACTCAAATGTTCACAACAAGCAAATGGTTGAGAAAAAAAGTATTTCTACAAAATACGGTACAACTAAAAAACTATGTTCGTGAGGAGTATTTAACAATGGGGACATTAATGTTGTTATGTGAAGTACAGAAACTGAAAATCAGTTGTGCACACACTGTAATTGCAACCATATAAACACAAAGGAATAGAACTGAACAGAAACAGCAAGATATTAACCACGAGTATGACTCTTAGTGACCATAGACATTTTTTAAATGGAGAACCTTACAAAGAATAGTAAGAATGCACAACTTTTGTACATCTTCAGGTCCTCTATGTCCTTTTCTTGACCAAAAAAGAAGTCTCAAACCACAAATCTGATTTTGTGACTCCTAATCCTGGCATGTCACCCTTCAGCGCCTTACTCTGCCTTTGTGGACAGAGGCCAGCTCTCTCGGACTAGACTAGCCTTCAAAGGCCTCGACGTGCTGATGCCCCTCCTTTGCTGCAGTTTCCCCCACTGCTTCGTTACAGATGACACTTCGTATTCTGCTATGTCACCCCCAAGCTCTCCCGTTTCTGAACTTTGGCTCAGGCTGTTGCTTCATGTCAGAGCTGGATTAGGGAGAGGGCCAGACGGCAACTACTGCAGCAGCGCTCAAGAATGTAGTGAAATGGGCGCCTGGGTGGCTCAGTGGGTTAAAGCCTCTGCTTTCGGCTCAGGTCATGATCTCAGCGTCCTGGGATCGAGGCCCGCATCGGGCTCTCTGCTCAGCAGGGAGCCTGCTTCCTCCTCTCCTTGTCTCTCTCTCTCTGCCTGCCTCTCTGCCTACTTGTAATCTCTCTCTCTCTGTGTCAAATAAATAAATAAAATCTTTAAAAAAAAAAAAAAAAGAATGTAGTGAAATGGAGCAAACTGTGTTTACTAGGACTCCATTCAGAAACAGCACGGTAGGGGTTAGGAAGGAATAATTGAATAAAGCCACTTGGGCTTGGGGAGGATTGGCAGGGGTAACTGTGAATAACCACAGATGGCAGGTGGCTAGACTGCCTTCCAGGGAGAGTGGATCCAGGTAACCACAGGGCTTTTACCCTGCTAAATAAATAAGGTACGAGCTGGGGACCAGAGCTAAAGGACTTGGGGCAGTAGAGAAGAGACTTCTGTGGGTCTTATTTTCTCCACTACACAAATGTTGAACAGATATTTTTAAACCACCAGTTAGAAGGACTACCAAGTCATAAACCCGGTCATGGGGCTTACACCTTTGTCCCGCTTCTCCTGTAAGACTCTCAGCTCCTTCCTGCTCTATCATCACCTCCTTACCTCTTCCACCCACCACCATGTGAACACAACCATTTTCTGAACTCTTCTTGCTCTTGGTTGATAGGGCACTTTTCATTCCATTTTGTTTAAGACTGTATGGGGATGTTCTTACCTCCTTCATTAGATTAAAAACTTGTTCTTTAACTCCACCTAGCAGACTACTCAACACATGTTAAATAAATGAACGACTGAATAAACTATCAGAATGCTAAGTCTAAAAGACAGAGATTCATTAAGAACAAGAAGAGGTCCTACAGACATGTTACAAAGGGTGATTCATTTGGACCACCTTCTACTTAGGATGTGTGGGAAAAAAGGGCAGTATTGCTGAAGATCCTACCTCAGTGTGGCCGTAAGCTAGAGAAATAAACTCTGTATCATCCAGGGCCCATCTCAGAGCATATTTCAGTGTCGCTGTCTGACAGCTGACTATAAACAGTCCTATATCTCTCATGAGAAAATGTCATTGAAATGTGAATAATCTGAAGCTCCACTGGAATCCCCTAAGTAACTTCACCTAGATGAGCGGCTCTCCAGCCTGATGTCACATTGAGTTCTTTGGGTGGAGGTGGGAGCTGAACAGACACTCAGAACAGCAAGCTATAAATAGAAGACTGCCTCATACATCCTAATAACAATAACCACCACTGAACTATTTAGCCACGGCCTGCTATATTTCACACTCCTCATATTTCCCCGACTCGTTTGCAAGAGTCGGGCCTCTGCCATGAATCACAACTGTGTTGCTGGCTTAATCTATTCTTCCAGAATTAACCTCCAAACTCAGCAGAAAATCACGAGTCCCAAAGTAAGTGGTCCCTCACACAGGTAAATTGGATCATCTCCCTCTTCAATCCTCTGGGGCTCGCATCTTCCCTGAGAAGCTGTTCCCAAACACAAGGCTGGCCAGCTCCTGTCCCAACCTTTCCACAATAGCTCCACTGCTCTCTCTCGCCACGGCTGCCGAGACCCCATTTTATCACTTCCTCTAGTTTGTTTGGTAGGAACCTCATTTGTACGGGCTCTGGCTATTCAGTTAAACTGGGATTTTTCTTAAGATACTGGTCAGATCTTCCCTCTTCCTCTCATCCAGAGCTCTGCAAGTAATATCTGCTGAAAAGACTTAAATACTAATTTATAGTGTCATTTGTTTTCAATCTTGTGAGACTCCCATTAAAAATTCTATTTTGAAAGCAATTCAGAAACAAAGAAAAAAGAAAGTACAGTCCAAAGATGTTTGGTGTACATTAGGTTACATGCTGCTTATTAACTACAATTTATACATCTTAAGCCCATTTTATCCGTGTCTAATTGACCATTCTAACTTTCACAGTGCTGGTGAAAAATATCCAAATGAACCCTCTTAGAAAGGCTGGATGAAGTCAGTATTTTCAGGTCTGCTAAAGTGAATATTCTGCTAGATAAAAAATCTTCCTTCACTAAGCACCAGAAGTTAGCCTTTTATGAACCTAATTAGGTATTGGGATTTATAGGAGCTCTGAAGAAATTCACAGTTCTCATGTCTCTTCCCTACAACAAAAATCTGCCATGGAACTAGAAGCTTCTCTAACTACACGTATTCCTTTTGAGGAGAGGCAGTGGGTTTCCCCGAAGCCCATGCACTGGGTGTTTGAATGTCCCCTACAATATCATGAACACTACAATAAAGGGAAACAGGCTGCCTCCTGACTCATTTCATCCTCTTTGGGACATTTTCAGTCAAAGAAAATAATTCATTGAAATATAGTAAAATAGATACTCAAATTCCCACATTTAGAATTTACATTTTGATATTTTATCTCTTTTTCATTATTATGAAAGAAATTAAACATTACAGATAAAGTTGAAGTCCTTTCCCATTGGTCAGCCTATACCTCCTTCCCCAAAGAATTTAGTGTGATAAATTCATATATAGAAGTTTCTTAAATTTCTATATAATTAGTTTGAATAATAAAGATTTTCTAATCTTCAACTGTGTTTCACCCAAAGAATGCAATTTCACATCGCTTTGTTAGTGTGGTTTTTAAAGTGTACATCAATGATACTATTCCACATATATTATTCTGTAATTTGCTATTTTCACTCAACAGTATGTTTCGAAGGTCTCTATGTACATTTGGGGAGTTAGTGCATTCACTTTAACAGTTTTATGGGATCCTGTTATATAATGGTGCTGCTTTGTATCAGTTTGTTTGCCATTACAACAAAAGGCGAACAATGGGCATCTGTGCCCATTCCATCCTTGAATACAACAGTGACAGATTCTCAAGAATATATAATAAAAAGTAGAATTGCTCGGTTATAAAATGCACTTTCAATTAAACAAGAGAGTGTCAATTTGCTGTTCCCAGAGGTTATACCACTCAAAC
Source organism: Ailurus styani (assembly GCA_002007465.1). Lineage (NCBI taxonomy): Eukaryota > Metazoa > Chordata > Mammalia > Carnivora > Ailuridae > Ailurus > Ailurus styani. The sequence continues at coordinate 461,078 of LNAC01000068.1, read as the reverse complement.
TGCCACCAGCAATAAATGAGAATTCTTACTTTCACACACTCTCACCAAACTTAATGCTATCGGATTTTTAAATTTTTGCCAATGTGAGGGACAGGAAGTCATTTCTGTTATTTTTTTAGAGAGATTTTATTTATTTATTTGACAGAGAGATAGAGGACACAAGTAGGCAGAGTGGCAGGCAGAGGGAGAGGAAGAAGTAGGCTCTCCACCAAGCAGAGGCCCGATGCAGGACTTAATCCCAGGACCCTAGGATCATGACCTGAGCTGCGGGCAGCTGTTTAACTGACTGAGCCACCCAGGCACCCCATTTCTATTATTTTAACTTTTTTTTTTAGTAGTAGTGGGATTGTGACAGCTCTAATTTTCATATAGTACTTAAACCTACAATTTATTTATTAAACCTACAATTTATTTATATAGTAAACTAAAACCTACAACTTATACCATTTCCTATGTGAGTAATTCTCAACCTTTTGTCCTTAGAACTTCTTTATAATCTTTAAAAATTATTGGATACTGCAAAGAGCTTTTGTGCATGTGAGTTCTATCTGTTAATATTTACTATATTAGAAACTTTTATGGCAAATTATCTAAATATTTAGTAATAAATATAAAAATAATAATTATATATTAACATAAATAAAATATTTTATAAAAAATAACCATATTTTCCAAAACAAGAAATTTTGAGTGAGCAGGGTAACATTATTTTCCATCTTGGAAAATAACTTTAATGTCTCTGACTTAATAGAAGACAGCTGGATTCTCATACCTGCTTCTGCACTCAATCTGTTGTGATATGTTGGTTGGAGTGTATAAAGAAAATCCAGCCTTACACAGTAGTTGGAAAAGGGAAGAGAACTTTGATAGCTTTTTCAGATAACTGAAAATTCTTGACACTGCCCAAAACTCAATTCATGATAGTGTCTTAAAGGTTAGCTGCAGTATGGAATCTGAAACCATATCAATGACTATTTTGTCTTCTGTTGCATTAAAATCTATTGATCTATCTTACACTTTAAATGGATCTTTGATGCACAAATGATTTTGTGACAGCATGCATTGGTCATCTAGGAAATATTAATTCACTGGGTTATCAGATCTTCTAAATGTTGACACATTTTATTATATAATATCAAAAGGTCATATTAGTGATATTGCTGCTAATCTCATTAGAGCAGTACTTAAGGATTAGGAAGCTGTCAAGTTCATGAGGGAAGTTAGAAGTTTTCCAAAATTCTAATTTCCACTTGAAAGCTTGAATTTTTATCATTGGCAACACATGCTCAGCTTTTTTTGGATTGATAGGCTCATTTTGTACATTTTTAAGATGTGTACCAAATACCCGAGTCTGCATAACCATAGTTTATGAGGCATTCTTTCAATTTAAAATACTATACCATGATAAAAAGTAGCCAGTTCAGGTTGCAACTAAAACAACTGCACACTTGCTTTTCCTCAGAGCAATCATTATAACTGGATATAGAGAAGAGTTATTTTATGCATTCTTCTCATTCCATCACACAGAATATTAAAAGATGTGTATCCGAGGTTTGAAATCACATAAAATTAAATCATTCCTATTGCTTCATCAACGAGATTTTTAAAAGAAGTTATTTATTTATATGTCCCATGTATGGTAATAAAGACTACAATGACCATTAGGTACAGTTTGGTACCACTGTATTTTTTCTAAGGTGCCAGCAGTTTTACTACCGTTGTTTTTGAACCATGAATGCCAACATAGTAAATAGGCAAATATTTTAATATTATTATGAAAATAGTTTTGACCTCACAGATGCCCTGAAAGGACTTCAGGGAACCCAGGGATCCACAAATCACACTTTGAGAACTACTGTTTTGTGTTATATGCCCTTTGGGACCACTTGCCAGTTATCAATTTTCTGCCTCTCAGTTCCAAATTCACCTTTCATTGCCTGCCCTGTGAGTGGAGATGAGCCCTGTAAATATTTTCCTCTGTCAGCAGGCATGATGTTAACCTCTGTCAGTAGGAAGCGAAGAGACACTGTATGAAGAAGGGAACCTTCTTCCTGATTTCAGATCCAGCATGCACGGCTCCTCCAACACCCAGCTCTTGCAGCACATACTGTTTCTCCAGCATCTGGATCTCATGTGCACAGAGGTCAGCATCAGTCAGTGGCCAACAGCTTATACCACACCCTCCTTCTACAGCAGAAAATCTCCAGCAAAATGCCTTCCTTGGCATTCTAGAAGGTAGACTTCTGGAAAATTCCAGGGGACAGATTTTCAGCAAGGTTTACCAGCCAGGCACCACAACAAATGTTATCCAATGAGCTATAGCCATGCTGTCCAGCAAGATCTGGAACTCAGTCCTGGGGGGATTTTTCCTTGGGTGCTCTGGGGATAGTGCATGCTCCTTATAATATGTGCTTTTTCTATACTCTCTAGCATTCTTTAGTTTTTCTAATTCCTCACAATTCTAATCTTCTTGCTATAGCTAATAATTCTTTATATGCAACTTTACATGGTTTATACTTTCTTTTTTTTTTAAGATTTTTATTTATTGATTTGACAGAGAGAGAGATCACAAGTAGGCAGATAGGCAGGCAGAGAAAGAGGGAGAAGCAGGCCCTCTACTGAGCAGAAAGCCTGATGCGGGGCTCCATCCCAGGACCCTGAGATTACAACCTGAGCCGAAGGCAGAGGCTTAACCCACTGAGCCACCCAGGTGCCCAGTTTATACTTTCATATTGGATCCTGACTGATACAGACCATATAGAACATAACTTAATTTTCCCATTTCTACAAAATCATCTTTGATAGTTACTATCAAAGATGTTCTCATCTGTAGAAAGAAACCCTAAACAATGAAACTCAGATAGGTAATTTTAGGGAAGAAGATAGAAGGCACAGAGAAATTAAAAGTCCATGGTAGTGTTTGAAATGGGGAAGATAAGAATGAGGGATAAAGAAAATGCCCTCAGGAAATTCAGGAAATTTGAGGGACCCAATCAACCAGGAGGGGAATTAACTAGTAGTCTATTAGGGTGACCTATTTTGTGTTGACCTTGTGTATCAGTTTTCTATTGGTGCAATGTATTATCACAAAGTTATGGACTGAATACAACAAAAAATTTATGATCTTATTATTTTGGAAGTCTGAAATCCAAAATGAGCCTAAATCATGTTGCACTAAATCAACATGTTGACAGGGCCACATTCTTCTCTGGAGGCTGTAAGGGAGAATTCCTTGCCTTTTTTAGCTTGTGGATGCCACTCATATTCCTTGGTTTGTGGCCCCTTCTCCATCTTTGAAGCCAGCAATGGAGGGTTATATCCTCAAGTCACATCTCTCTGACCGTTCCTGCTTCCTTCTTTTTCTCTTAAGGACCCTTGTGATTACAATGGATCTACCCAGTAAAACAAGATAACTTCCTCATTATAAGGTCAACTGATCAACAATATTAATTCCCTTTCCCAAATAAGGTAGCATATTTACAGGTTCCAGGGATTAGAATATGGATATCTTTGAGGAACCATTAGATTGCCTATCACACCTTAGTGTAGGATGTCTTCTGGAGCTTACTTAGTCAGGCTTAAAGAAAGGAATGTTGAAGAAACAAAAATAATGATATCAAAGAAAGTCCCTACTTTTTAAGACATAAGCTTTTTATGAGACTGTGTTGTGTTTTGTTTTTGTTAAGTACATTTATGACTATAATGCCAGTTTTTACTTTCAAGGAGGTTAAAATTTAACATAGAAAAATAAAACAGTCAGAGGGGTTGTTCAAGATGGTAGCGTAGGAAGATCCTGAACTCACCTCCTCCCACAGACACAACAAATTCACAACTACATATGGAACAATTTCCTGTGAAAAAGACCTGAAAATCTATGAGCATAGCCTCCTCAAGAAAGGATAAAAGCTCAGCAACACAACAGGTAGGAGAGGCAGACACACAGTCTCACCAAAACAAACAACACACACACACACACACACACACACACACACACACACACACACACAAGTTCTGTGATCCACAAGTGGGAGGGATATTAAAAATACAGTATTTTTTTTTCTGAAACCGAGGGGTTTGTGCTCCACATCAAGGATCCCAATGCCCACATCCTACATAGGAGTCAAGACCCCAAAATACTTGCCTTTGACACCCAGTGAGGATTATGTCCAGGACTATAGGGAACAAGAACCCCTTCTTAAGGGTCTCACACAACCCTCAGACCCAGCACAAAAATAGCAGATTGAAAAATGCCTAGAACATATGTGAAGGACCCACACTAATCTTGAAGTGTCTGCCAGAAAGGCAAAAACTTGTCGAGACTCCTTCCAGGGACAGAGACACTAATGGGGGCCATTTTTGTAATCTCATTCTAACCTGCTGGTGCCAGTGCTGGTGGGCACCATGTTGGAACTCTTCCTCTAGCTTGTTGTTATGGGAGGACACACCTTGCTGAGGGCCTTGCCCACCCATTGCCTCAGCTGTGCACTGTGGCCAGATCAAATGAAAGCTTCACCCACCTTCCTATCACAGTTGTGACCCCCCCCCCACCGCAGGCAGGCACACACAGCTCACATAGGAAACACCCCTTGAACACCTGGCCCAGGGAGGGAGGGAGAGTACTTCTGACCCCGATGGGACATCTCCTCATCAAGTGCAAGCACAACAGTTAGAGACACAACTTTCAAGTCCACATTACTTTAGTTACTACTTTACTATCCCAGTAGGAGGAAAAAACAGCTCACCCAATGAGAGACTGTCACAACTCAGCCAAGAGACAAACCAAGAAACAAACTCTTAATTATAGAGAACAAACGGATGGTTACCAGAGGGGAGGGAAGAGGGGGCTTTGATTAAATAGATGATGGGGATTAAGGAGTGTGGTGATATCACTTGTGGTGATAAACACTGGGTAATGTATGAAATTGTTGAATCACTATATTGTATACCTGAAACTAATATAACACTGTACGTTAACTAAATGACATTAAAATAAAAACTTAAAAAAAAAGAAGCCATTATACTTCTAACTCCTAGTTTACTCCAATGGACCTTTAGTTTGTAACAGCCTTCCTTGCTCTCTAAAAATAAAAAATAAAAAAAATAATAAAAAAACACCTCTTTTGTTCTCCAGACTTGCTGATGCTTTTACAGTAGTTTCCCTGTCCCAGATTGTAATTCTCTGCTATTCCCTATTAAACCCATTTTTGTTGGAAAAATAACTGGCACTTATATTTTTAAGTTATATATTTTAAGCTGACTGAAAGGAAAAAAATTCCAACCAAGAATTCTCTACATGGGAATGTTATAATTCAGAACTGATAAAGAGATAGTTTCCAGTTTCCCAAATTTGCAAATAGTAAAGTAGTTCAGCACCATTAAACCAGCCTTATAAAAATTAAGGAATAAAAAGAGAACATATGGAAGTAAAAATCTCACTGGTAAAGGTAAATATATAAAAAAATAGTGGATTAATCACTTATAAAGCAAGTATAAAGGTTAAAAAATAATAGCAGTAAAATGAACTAAAACTACAATAATTAGGTAAGGAATGCAGAAAATAAGATGCAAAATCTGACCCATCAAAAATGTAAAATGTGAGCTAGTAGGGAATAAATTTGTCAAATTTTGGAGTGTATTTAAATGTAAGTTCCTATCAACTTAAAACTAACTGTTATATGCTTAAAATGCTATACATGAACCTCACAGTTACCACAAAGCAAAAACTTCTAGTAAACACACACACACACACACACAAAATGAGAAAATCTAAACATAACACCAAAGAAAGCCATTAAGCTACAAGGAAAGAAAGAAAGGAATAGAGAGGAACTACAAAAACATCCAGAAAACAAATAACAAAATGGGAATTAGTACATACCTGTCAATAATTATTTTAAATATAAATGGACTAAATTCTCCAGTCAAAAGACAGAATGGCTAAATGAATTAAAAAACAAAACAAAACAAAAAAGACATCCATATGCTGCCTTCAATACTCACTTCAGAAATAACAACACACACAGACCAAAAATGAAGGGCGGAAGAAAAATATTCCATGCAAATGGAAACAAAAAAAACCCTGGTATAGCTATACTCATATCCAACAAAATAGATATTAAAACAAAGACAAATAATAAAATATAAATAAAATAGGGGACTTTAACAACACATTTACATCAATGGATAGACAGAAAAACAAGAAAAAAATATTGGCTTTGAATGACCGTATAGACCAGGTAGATTTAATAGATATACACAGAACATTCCATCTAAAGGCATCAGTATACACATTCTTCTTAATTGCGCATGGAATTTTCTTCAAGTTAGATCACATCATGCCAAAAAACAAGTCTCAAGAAGACTGAAATCATATCAAGCATCTCTTCTGACCACAATAGTATGAAACTAGAAATCAGTTAGAAGAAGAAAACTGAAAAAAAACACAAAAATGTGAGTATTAAACAACATCCTACTGAACAATCAATAAGTCTTTGAGGAAATCAAGGGATATTTTAAAGAAATACATAGAGACAAATGAAAACAGAAAAATGGCATACCAAATCTATGAAATGCAGCAAAAGCAGTTCTAACTGGGGAGGTCATAGAAATACAGGCCTACCTCAAGAAACAAGAAAAATCTCAAACAATCAAACTTTACATCTAAAGGAGCTAGGACAAAAATAGCAAATGAAACTTGAAGTTAGTAGATGGAAGGAAATAAAAAAGATCAGAACAGAAATAAATAAGAGAGAGACTGAAAAGACAACAGAAAAGATCAATGAAACTCAGAACTGGTTCTTTAAAAAGATAAACCAAACTGACAAATGTTTAGCTAGATTAACCAAGAAAAAAAGAGAGAGGGCTCAAATCAATAAAATCTGAAATGAAAGAGGAAAGATTACAACTGACACCACAGAAATACAAAGCACCATAAGAAACTACTACGAACAAGTACACACCAACAAATTGGACAACCTAGTAGAAATGGATAAATACCTAGAGATACCCAACCCTTCAAGATTGAATCATGGAGAAGTAGAAAATCTGAATAGACCAATTTCTAGTAAGGATATTGAATCGGTAATCAAAAATTTCCCAAAAATGAAAGCCTAGGACCAGACCATTTCACAGGTGAATTCTACCAAATATTCAGATTTAATACCTATACTCAAACTTCCAAAAAATTGAGGAGGAGGGAATGCTCCCAAACTCATTTTACAAGGTTGGCATTACCCTGATACTAAAATCAGACAAGGTTACCACAAGAAAAGAAAATTACAGGGCAATATCCTTAATGAATATAGATGCAAAAAACTTCAACAAAATGTTAGCTAGGTGAATTTAACTGTACATTAAAAGGATCATACAGCATAAGCAAGTGGGAAAGTGGGATTTATTTCAGGTATATAAGGATGGTTCACCACCCACAAATCAATCAACAGGATACAAAACATTAACAAAATGAAAAATAAAAATCATATGATCAACTCAATAGATTCAGAAAAAGCATTTGACAAAATTCAACATCTATTTATGATTAAAAAAACTCTCAACAAAGTGGGTATAAATGCAATGTTCCTCAACATAATAAAGGCCATTGAGGACAAAACCACAGCTAATATCATACTTAATGATGAAAAGATGAAAGTTTTTCCTCTAAGACCAAGAACAAAGCAAGGATTTCCTTGGTTATTCAACATATTAGTGAAAGTCCTAGTCACAGCAATAAGAAAAATAAATAAAACTATTCCAAATTGAAATGGAAAAAGTAAAATTGTCACTATTTGCAGATAGTATATGTATAAAACCCTAACATCTCTACCAAAAAAAAAACCCGTTTGATATATTAAATTCAGTAAAGTTACAACATACAAAATCAATATACAAAAATCTGTGGCATTTCTGTGTACTAACAACAAACTATAAGAGAAATTAAGAAACCAATCCCATTTATAACTGCATTAAAAAGAATAAAATACCTAGGAATAAATTTAACCAAAAAGATGAAAGACCTATAAACTGAAAACGATGAGAAAAATTGAAGATGACACAAACAAATGGAAAGATATTCCATGCTCAAGGACTAGAATTAATATTGTTAAAATGTCTAATCTACCCAAAGCACTCACTCTACAGACTCAATGCAATCCCTACCAAATTTCCAATGGCATTTTTCACAGAACTAGAATAATTCTAAAATTTATATGAAACCACAAAAGATGTTGAATAGCCAAAGAAATCTGGAGAAAGAAAGAAAAAAGTTGAAGGTATTTATACTCCCTGGTTTCAAACTATGATACAAAGCTAGAGTAATCAAAACATTATGGCACTGGCATAAAAAGAGATTACACAGTTCAATGGAACAGAAATGAGAGCCCGGAAATAAGTACAAACAATTTTCAATAAATGAGCCAGGAACATACAATAGAGAAAGGACAGACTCCTCAGAATGGTGCTGGGAAAACTGAAGAGCCACATGCAAAAGAATAAAACCAGACCACTCCCTTACACCAGACACAAAAATTAACTCAAAATGGATAAAAGATTTGAATGTGAAACCTGAAACTATAAAATTCCTACAAGAAAATTTAGGTACTAAGTTTCTTGACATCAGTCTTAGAAATTTGTTTGTGGATATATCTCCAAAGACAAGGGAAAAACAAAAATAAACAAATGGGATGAACCCAAACTAAAAAGCTTCACACAGCAAAGGAAACCATCATCAAAATGAAAATGTAACTTACTGAATGGAGAAGATATTTGCCAACCACATATCCAATAAGGGGTCAGTATCTAAAATGTATTTAAACTTATACAACTCAACAATAAGAAAATGAACAACTATATAGGTTACATATGGACAGAAAATTATAAATTATAAATGGGTAGAGGATCTGAATAGACATTTTTCCAATGTCTTATACATAAGGTCAACAGGTCCATGAAAAGATGTCGAACATCACTAATTATTAGGGAAATGCAAGTCAAAACTAAAATGAGATATCAACTTACCCCTGTTAGAACTGCTAGTATCGAAAAATCAAGAAATAGCAAGTGTTGAAGAGTATGTGTAGCAAAGGGAACATACTGTTGGAGGGAATGTAAATTCATACACTATTGGTGTGAATGTAAATTTATACAACCATTATGGAATACAACATGGAGCTTCCCTAAAATATTAATAGATCCACCATATGATCCAACTATTCCACTCCTGGATCTAAAGAATACAAAAACACTAATTCAAAAAGATATATACACCCATGTGTTTATTGCAGCATTACTTACAATAGCCAGAATATGAAGAAAACCTAAGTGTCCATCAAGAGATGAGTGGATATAGAGGATGTGCTTTATGTATACAATGGAAGCCTACACAGCCATAGAGAAGAATGAAATCTTGCTATTTGGGACAATATGGACGGAACTTGAGGGTATTATGCTAAGTGAACTATGTTAGCTGGAAGAAGACATGTATCATTTGATTTTACTACTATATATATCTAAATATACATATAAGAAATGAACAAAGAAAACAATACAAAAATAAACTCATAGATACAGAGAACAAATTGATGGTTACCAGAGAGGAAGGGGGTCCATTGTGTGGTGGTAAATGGTAACTAGACTTCTGGTAGTCGGTCACTTTGTAGGTCACATACAGATGTCCAATGACAAGCACAGCTAAAACTGACATAACGTTATGTATCAATTTTGCCTCAATTTAAAAAAGAAAGAAAAAGAAAAACCAAATGTTCTCCAAGAGAAAAGAAATTTGCTATTAAGGACAGAGACTATTTTATCATTCTTTGTTTTTCTGAGCCCAAAGTACACTGCCTCGCAGATAAGAACAAATGTTTGGTCTGAGAGGAGGTGGAGAGAGGATTGATATAAAGAATAATATATTTTATATACGTAAGCACACACACATTCTGGAAGGCAAAAAGGAGGTAAGTTAACACTGTATTTAAAAATAAAAGGGAACTGTGGAAATAGAAAAAGTTTTAATTCCAAGCCCACATTACATTATCTTATTTCAGAGATCTCTCAAAAATAGCCAAATGAAGTAGGCATTCTGTGTTTCTTTTCTAATTTTAAACTGGCCCAGGAGGGGAATACATCTTTCTCCTTCTTAAAAAAAAAATTGCAAAATATCATCAAAATAAGCTTCAAGGTGGTAACGTTCAATTCGGAGGGTAAATGTTTACAGTTGCATTAAGTTACAGTCACCTGAGGTCTCAGTAATGGAAATGTTGGCGGCTCTAAAATACAGCCTGGTACCCAGAGCCCGCCCCCCCCCCACCTTCTTGATTGCTCCTCCCATTTCCACCACCAAAAGGAAATAGAGCTATTTTTTGACTAGCTTCTGAGTTCTATACTCAAAGAAAACCCTACCTTGTATCAGAAAAACTTATAAAAATATTATTTATTTGTCAGAAGCTACAGTATCTTTGATGGACATGTCTGTCCTAGAACATGCTATCCAACATCTCCTTTGTTGTCCAGACATTCCCAGTTAGAGATTCCAAAGAGCAAGTACAGCAGGAATAACCGCCAAATCTTTATATCGGAGTCCCTTGCTAACTGTATAACGGGCTCTGAAAAAAGGCAAAGGAGGAGCAGCGGAAGGGGGTCATGAAGGATGCAGAGGAGGGTGTCGGGCCACATTGCCTGTGACTGTTGCCAGAGTTTCCTTCCTCTTGGAAAGTTCTAGGATTGTTATGGTCCCTCGGGATCACTCTCTGGGTTTACATCCTGCTGAAGTCTTTTGGAGAATTTTTAGGAAATGAATGCTTTTTAGAAATTCCTCCTATGTACAGAATCAGCTCTTGCTGATCTGGAAAGGATGAATGTCCTCACAGATGCTAGCTCACCCGGCCTGACGACAGGTGTCTACAGTTCTGCTGAGAGCAGTCATCGGGGCAGCACACAGATGTGGATGCATACATTGAGGGGTCTGTGTTGGGGAGTTGCAGTTCTGCATGTAGGCCTCAGATTGCACTGCAAAGCCTCAGAGGCAAGACTTTCTAGTTGCCCAGTGTTTTAAACATCTCCATCTCTTATGCTGGGAATCTTACAAAAGATGCAAAAAATATCTTTTGATACTGTCTCTTAGCAGCATCTTCCGCCAGGTGCCCTCTCTGTAGGAAGCTCTGCCGGCAGTGCTCCAACTTCCCACCCTTCCCACCAGCCTCTACCTTTCAAAATGCATCCACCTGTGTCCCACGCCCTCGAGGCCCTATTCCCAGGTAATGGTAACACACTACCTCCTCCAGAGAAATAGAATATCTGCATATATTAAGGGGTCGATTTCAGGCACAATATAAGTACAATCATGATTACTCTTTTTCAGCTATGCATACTGGTCTCATTGGAACCCTAGCGAGGCTTAACCCCCGTGTCTATTGATGGTTTAATGGCAATAATAGCAAATGGAAGAAGAAAGTTATCTGATGAGAAAAGAAACACAATTATACAGCTTATAAAAAGGCCCAGGATGATTATTTTTTTCTCCCTAGCTGTCACTGATTTCAAAAACAAAAGACAAATCTGTAATCTGATAGAGAAAGCAGAGAATTGAGCACTGATTTGATTTTGTAGGAGATTAAGAACATTTTTAAATGCATTGCAGCTCTTTCTACTTTGTGTACTTTGGCCAGCCTGAAGGGCATCAGAAGCTTGTTTTCTCTGGTTCTGCTTATCTCTGTGTAGCTAGGATAAAATTTAAAATATTCATCAAAAGTCCATTTGGAAATATTACTGGTAGCAGAATAGCGGTCTAGGCTTCTGGATATTTTATTGTTATCATTTCAGAAATCTCACCTGCCTAGCAGATTGCTTTGCTAAAAGTGAGAGAAAAAAAAAACTGTGGTATCTATTTTAAGCATCATGATCCTTAATTTCTTAATCTTCTGTTCTTGAGTTCTATAATAAATCCATTCAAAGCTGCACATATGCATTAAGAAGCATACAAAATCACCTTTTCTTTTCTCTCCAAAACATTAAAGCCTTTTCATTCCATTTTAAAAGACTCTTTTAAAGCAAGTTCTCTAAGCCAACTTTCTAACCCACACATCACAGAACACTGGGGCCCAGTTTTTCTGGATGCAGTAACTGGTATAATATCTGGTGTAATTATTTCACCCATCAGCATCTCGAGGAACAGTAACTTTGAGCAGGGCCAGCGCCAACTCAAGGAAAAAGGGTTGTGAGTGTGTTCCAGCGTGCATGCTCTCACAAGCACACGCTCTCTGTCTCCATTCACATACAGCTCCATTTTCACCAAACTCCTAAAATATTAGCAAATGGTAGCTACTAAGAATTCATTAGAAATGCCTGAAGACCCATAAAGATTTCAAGATATATTCCAAGAAGACATCTCTAATCCATAGGCTCCTTCATATGCCCAAACCCAAGGTATGCCGGAATGCTCCCAATAGGTTCTGGGATAGAGATGTTTGTCCAAAGTTATTGATCAGGGCAGAAAAGTTAATTTTCTGGATCACTAAATTTTAAAAAAAAATCTCTTCCTCTCTGGAAAAGAATAATAGATGACTATCTTAGCAATAAGATAAAGAGAGAGACAAACATTTATAAACACCTCTGTATTGCTGTGTAGTAATACATTTGCCTATCTCAGAAATTCAGAGATAAAGTTTCTAAACAACTGGCCTGTTTTTGTGGCTACAGTATTTGTTTGACATAATGCACTGTCCCTTAAAGGTTGCTGGGCCAAGAAACTATACCATTAAAGCAAGCCCCCAATGCAATTTATATTAATAAGTAATAAGCACATTTGCACAATTGATAATTACAATCACTATCAGATAGTGAAGTACATTCTCAGCATGCTCTATGGCTTGTCTCATGCTTTGTCTCATTAATTCTCCTGTTCTTATCACTCTACCACCCTCCTCTTAGGCCAAAGAATCTCTCTTGCTTTCGGGCTTAGCTCATTGATAAACACTCCCCTTATCAGTGCCGTCCCCTGCCTCTTATTACCATCATTTAATAACTGCCCACAGGTCACAGCTTGCTTTGTGTGAGACCTGGTATAATTTAGAACCTCTCGTTCAGATCATACTGCCTTCCACCCACTCGAGGACACTTCCAGAAGTCCTCCATTCGGGCTTCCTCCAGCAGCACCAACATACTCGGTGACCTCAGCGTTCACATAATGATTCCTTCAACACCCTCATCTCTCGGTTCCTCATTGATAAGCTCCAACCACTCACTCGGGCCAGTGCAGTCATTCACAAGCCTTGCTGTGGCCAAACTCACCATTCTGATCTGCTTCTGCTCTAGCTGACACCAACCACCACAGGTTTCCCAAAAGTCTATAGTCTATCGGCTTCACTTTTTTCCACATCCAATGTCAAGATCAGGCATTACAAGTATGTTTTTGCCAAACCCCTAGGATTCCTCAAAGTGTTTACTTTTCCATCTACATAACCCATGTTGCCAAACCTTGATCCTGAGTAAAATTGACCCTGCCTCTGTGTTCCTGCCCTGAGCTGCTGACACAGCCAAAGGAGAGCTAACTGGATCCTGTACAAATGCACACCTGAGTGTCGAGAAAGGTCACAGGTTGCCTTTCACCTCTGGACAGAGAAGAAATGCCCTGTAGGGTTGTGCTAGTTTTGTTGACTCTGTAAAAGTCTCTACTTCTAGGTCCCATAGCTTCTCTCATCCTCGCCTTCACATGTTAGACTTTCCTAATGGTCACAGCTCTCCCTTCTCCTCCGGAGGATACCATTATGAACTTTGTCGGCAGAAGCCCAGGGCGGAGAGAGAGCAGAGCCATGTGGACAGTGCACGTCTTTCCGACCATCTCCGCGAACAGAGGGACAGACTGCATACCTACTGCCAAAGCCCCAAAGACAGACTGCTGAGTTCAAATCCTGGATCTGTGTGTAACATTGGGCAACTAACTTCCCTGGACCTTGATTTTCTCATCTGGAAAGTAGGAAGAGCAATAATATCTAACTCATTGCACTGCTGTGAGGATAAAAGGTTAAAATAAGCCTATGGAAAGTGCTTAATAGGTGTTAATTTTTAACTAGTAGAAAGAAGCATTCATTTTACTGCATGAACCTTCAAAAAAAAAAAAAGCCACGTCCCCATCAGTGAGTTTCCTCATCCACCTCAACCCCCTTACCTTCTCTCCCTTCGGAAGGCTGGATTTCTGCTAAGTCTTTCTCTATCCATGGGCACGCTGCAGCAGAGAGAGGCTGGGGCCAGGTTGCAGGCTCCTACTGGTTCCACAGCCCAAGCCAAGGTCTGTCCGCCTATGGTCAGATGCACAGGTGGGCTGCACTCCTCCAAGGTCCCCGCATACATGGTGCTGGATCCCACAACTCGCATTGAAACACTTCTGTTCATGGATGGATGCCTAATTAGTTGTTAAAAAGGGGAACAAAAAGAGCAAGCTTTGATGATGCCGATGGCACTCCTCAGGATTCTCAGGTACACATTTAAATGCCCCTCATACAAGATGATGTTCCCCATGCTCTGGCCTCCCTGAAGCTCTACTTATTTTTCATCCTTTGGCTTACATCAGTAAGTCTTATGTCTACTGCTAAATGGAAGGCAAGAGCTTGCCTTAGACATCTTCATTCCCCAAATCACCATGACCATGGTAGGTATCAGTAAATATTTCTTGACCTGACTTTAACTTGCCTTTAGTACTTAAGTTAATGAAAATTCCCCAAGAGGTTCTAATTACTCATCCCTCACACCTACAGAAGCCCAGCCAATCACTCACAAGTCTAGGCAGCTCCAAAGTCAAATATTTTGTCCCTCTAGGTATCAAGAGCCCAGTGGGCTTTGTTCCCAGCTAGGACACATAACTGTCCTTCCACTTCTAACCAGGAGCATTCAAGACCCTCTCCCTTGCCTTCTCTCAGATTTTACAGAAATTAACCTGGGAGGCTTGTTTTAATAGCAGATCCCCGGGCCCAACCCTCAGATACTCTGACTCAGCAAGTTCAGAGGGTCAGAGGGAAGCTCAGGTATCTGGACTTTTATCAGGTCTCCAGGTGATGCTGATGGAGGTGATGACCTTTGGAGAACAGGGGAATGGGTCTTATCCTTGGCTGTTTTTTCCAGCACCTAGCACAATGTCTGTAACATGTTTGCTGCTCTGAGCCCAAAGCAGCCAGTCCTATCTAGGGGCAAACAATATGGCATTGAATTAAAATAGGGGCATTGGAGATGAGATTAGAGAATCAGCAGGTCCTGTGCTTTACCCTCACCTTTCTTTTCCCTGCTGGGAGCCACTCTCAGCCTCACTTTGCTCTTTGTTTACAACCATCTGTCTGGTTCTGGGAGCATCCAGCAATCTTACATCACCATCTTGGCCCCCGCAGTTACACGTAGGCACACAGCTCTGCGTATCTGCGTTCCACCATCCGCACCAGCCTCGAAAATAAACTCAGGTGACTAGAGAGACTACAAGCAATCTGGAGAAAAGAGAAGAAACTTGGGCCAATTCCAATAAGAAACTAAGCTGAGAGTACTCAGCCCTCCTTTCTGCTTTCCCTTGGCTTTACAGGAACGGGCGGCTTTGGGAAAATTGAGGCTACGGCTGCCGGCATTTGTACGTGCTGTCTGATAGGGAATAAGATGATTAGGTGGGCAGGGAGTGAAGCCAATGCAAATGTTGTGGGCTGGAAAAATGCTTAAGGAGTTTTGAAATCTTTTACAAGGCCAACTCCCATTGTGTCCTCAATTCTGCACACCCACTATCCCTTACATACCCCAGCTCCAACCAGAATGCAAAGCAGAGGCCCAGAGAGCAGCCCTGGCTCAGTGTGTGGCACACTAGGACTGAACAGAAGTGCACTTTAAGAAACAGAGTACCAGGGACGCCTGAGTGGCTCAGTTGGTTAAGCATCTGGGATCGCCTCCCATGTCAGGCTCCCTGCTCAGCTGAGAGCCCGCTTCTCCCTCTGCCTGTCCCTCCCCCTGCTGTGCTCAATCTCTCTCTCTCCCTCTGACAAATAATATTTTTTTAAAAAAAAGAAAGAAACAGGGCGCCTGGGTGGCTCAGTGGGTTAAAGCCTCTGCTTTCGGCTCAGGTCATGATCTCAGGGTCCTGGGATTGAGGCCCGCATCAGGCTTTCTGCTCAGCAGGGAGCCTGCTTCCTTCTCTGCCTGCCTCTCTGTCTACTTGTAATCTCTCTCTCTGTGTCAAATAAATAAATAAAATCTTTAAAAAAAAAAAAAGAAAGAAAGAAACAGAGTACCAGGGTTCTACCCATAGTTCCCTCACCCCTGAGTTTGTTCATTAAGGCTTCGGTTGTCTCCTTTGAAAAATGATGTGGTAGGAGGCATGGATTAGGGACTCTTGCGTGTTGGACACCAAAATAAGCCTAAACTCAAGTTTTTCATCCACTCCTTCTTCAAAGTATTCCATCCTAGGAAGCTCACTTCTGTGCACTGCAGGATTTCTGAATCCATTATGTAAGAACAATTTTGATAGCCTCCATTTTGCAGATATTGATGCACGGAAAACTAATATATGAAAGTAAGCACCTAGAAATGATAAATTATTATAAATTTGTACAATCATCTCAAGAATGATGGTGTTCTGCTGTCTTCTACATTATTAATGAACTAGACAACCTTATTTAAAATAGACAATGGTGAGTAGCAAGAAGATAAATATTTTACATTTTGCATTCAGGACCTTCTCTCTAGGAAGGGAAATTTCATCTTATAAATATCTCATGTTATTTATTCAATTACTTCATTGTATACTGCTCTTTCCCACCTGAATTTATATGGGAGAAAAGCTTGGGTTGTTTTCTTTTGTACTTGAAACTCAGGGTCATTCCTGCATTTTGCACTAAATAATAATTTTAACATGTTTTCCTTTGCCTTTTTTAGATTTTAATATTTGAAAATGGGCAACTGTTTCTCTTCTACAAAAGTGATGATTTACTACTCATAGAGCTCAACTTCAAAAGTGTGAGTGCACAGAACTCATGCAAACAATGTTACCTTTTTGCTCTGACAATTTCAGCCAGCCCTTATACTCATTATGCTCCAATTCTCAAGAAATAACACAAGAGCCCTAGGTGGAAATCCCATCATCGCCCAACCTCTGCAAATAGTCTTAATAGAAGGCTTTGGACACAGCTGGAAGCCACTACATGCCCTTTAGCTAATCTGACCACTCTTGAAGCAGGTTCTAAATAAGGTGAGAGCATAATGTCTTGTATTTAAATTGAGCTTTCCAGTTGAAGAAATTTAACCTATCTCATTTGATCCCCACATTAATCTAACCATTAGCCCATTTTACAGATTAAGATGCTGAGAAAAGGCACAAAGTCATTTCGCTGCTTTTCAGAAAAGTCTAAAACTGTGCTATATGGGAAGTGGGAGATTTTGGTAACACCCCCACACACACACTTCAAGCAATGTCTGTATCTATAAGGCAAACAGAGTTCACACTATGCTTTAAGGTTGGTTTGGTGGCTTACTGGCTGTTTGACCATGGGCAAGTTACCTAACCCTCCTGAAACTCCAATTTTTCGCCTGTAAAAAAAAACGGAGCTAATAATAAGCAATCTCTCTGGATTGTTATAATGGTTAAATAAAATAATGCAAGTAGCAAGCCTTGCTTTGATGCCTGGCACTCAGTAACCACTCAGAAAAGAATGCTTTATATCAAATCTACACAGTGCCACCTGCTCCTCCTAATTAACATCCCTCATAAACACACCCAAATGAAATAACAAACCAAGTAAGATTCCATCCATGTCCCTAGGAAGACATAAAAACACGCCACTTTATAACCAGCAACACTGTTCCTATATCTTTTGTAATAATGAGGTCTTTTTTCCAAAAGGCATACAAAAGCAGGTCTTCCTTAGGCTAGATACAGAGAGCAGGGTTTGGAAGATGAGTCTTTTCCTAGGGCAATTTTCCTCCTAGGGCAATTTCAAATATTTGTATATTTGAGCTACACAAAAAAGCATTCTCATTCCTCTTTACAATCGATTAATGGCATATTTGCAGGTGATTTACAAGTCTTTAACTCATGATGTCCTGGGTGAAGCGTGACAAAGCCAAAATTTTTGGTTTATCCACCCATCACATTTCACTAACCTAACTTGGGAAACAGGTATCATTCTTTGTCAAAAGGAATTGCTTCATTCACTTGGGCACTCCATGCCTAGTTCCTGGCTTCCTTCCTCCCTTCCTGGCCCTGCTCAGATACCAGGTAAATGGGATTCCTTTAGGGAGGGCTTGGATGGAATCCAATTCAAAGACATATAATTGGCAGTTTTTTCATCTTTCAAAGGCCTTTTCAATACTCACGCTGCTATAGTCAGACTTGCTTTGATTCTCACAAAGCATTGCCTCACCTCCAAGCCTGTTGCTAGGATATAGGGATATCACAACTCCTGAATACACAGGCGGAAGGAAAAGATTTCCTCCTCCTTACAAATGTCATTCCAGTTCTTGCTCTGCTTTTCTTCAAGGCCAAACTGAGGACAAAGAATAGGATGACCGGGATGAAGAATTCAAAATAAAAGTCAGAAACCAGAGAGACCAGTGCCTGACTGGGAATGGGGGTGGGGGAGGCCCTGTGAGGGAGAAAGTTTTGCTTGCAACAGTGGTCAGATGACTCACCAGATGTGGACCAGATCCAGAACTAGCAAGGGTGATTGCATGTGCGTGCGCGCGCGTGTGTGTGTGCGCGCGCGCGTGTGTGTGTGTGTGTGTGTGTGTGTGTGTGTGTGTGTGTGTACATACCACAAACAGGAGAGGATATTAAAAATTCAACCAGAGACTGAAATGTCCCCATTATTCCCTTTCTAAAGTCAGTAGGTCAGAAAAGGGAATTGTAGCATTTAGTAAGCATTAAACAGCTTGAGGCCTTATTAATATGCAAATATGCTATCTGGAAGGGTTAGCATATTGCAGGGTTGTCCACCATGATTTTTTTAAAATACTCCATGAATTCTTTGATACTCCTCCCTTCAAAAGGTGGAGCCTAATCCCCCTTTGCTTAAGTGCAGACTGATTTTAGTGGCATGTCTATCTAAAAGAATGTGGTAGAAATGGCAGTGATATTGTGTGGCTTCTGAGATTAGGACATAAAAGGAGGTGTGGCTTCTTCCCTATCCTCTTTTTTTTGTTTGTTTCATCATTATTATTACTATTAATATTGAGTAGAGTTGATACACATGTAACAGTTTCAGGTGTATGACTTAGCAATTTGACAAGTCTGTACATTACACTGTGTTCCTACAAGTGTAGCTACCACTTGTCTGGTTACATTACTATTACAGTATCATTGACGGTGTTACCCTTTTTTGTATCACCCACTCTGAGGGAAGCCAGCTGCCATGTCATAAGGGCACTCAAACAGCCCTGTGGAAAAGGAGAGCAGCTGAGGCTCCAGCCAAAGCCACATGAGTGAGCCATCCAGGATGCTGGTCCTCTAGCCATGGTCCAGCCTTGAGATGATAATTGACAGCAATGTCATTAAAGACCCAGGCAAGAACCATCCAACTAAATTCTTCCTAAATGCCTGACTCAAAGGCCTTCCCAAATTCCTGACCCACTCAGTATTGGGTTAGTTTATTTCGCAGCAATAGAGATCTCATACATCCACTTTTCTTTCACCAACAGATTAATTCAGATTGGCTAACCAGCCACTGAAGAAACTCGGTCTGGGACTAAAGGATTTTAGAGAGGGTGGAGTCAGATCGTTTGTCTCCTTTGATCATTTAGAGCCAGTTCATACTCTGAGGGCCAGAGTGGAGCCCAGTGGGAAATTTTATGACAGCAGAGCCAGCAGGGCCCAAAAGGAGACAAAGGATGGATCCAGAGGAGCTTTGACATTTTCCAGTGTTGCTTAGAACTTGCCTTATGATCATCACACGTATGAGCTCACAGTCTGGTTCCAAAACATGAGGTTCCCCTGCACCCAATGAGGAAAGGTGACATGCACAGAAAACCACCTATACAGACAACCAGAAGCGGGAAGCAGACCAATCATGACCAAAAAAGGCTTGAATATCCCCATTTAAGCCACCCTAAAATGAGAGGACCAACATTGTAAAGAACAGAAACATTTCACAAACACGAGCACCTAGCATGCATCACATGAGTCTAAAGGACACTAGTTAGAGTGAACATAACAAGGTTCCTACCACAACAGTTCCCATACCAAGCTACATATCAGCATCTGAGGAGTTTCAGGAAAATGCAGCTTATCTGGCCCCACGCCAGAACCTACAGAACTAGAATCTCTGGGAGTGGAGCCCTAGGCTGCAGTTGGGAAATCATAAACTCAGAGTTAGAGAGTGTCAGGGGGTGCTGGTCATGTTGTTACCTTGCAGGTCCCAGATGCCCCATGTGCAAAGAAGGAATGAAACAGCCTCCCCACTTCCCCACGGAAAAGAAAAAACTGGGAGTTCGTTAATGCCAGACACCTCGAGCTCAAGAGAAGAAAAGCACCACAAACATACAGGGTTTGCTACTGCTGTTACTCTGTCCAAGGAACACATTTGCTTGCAGGCCTCCTAGAGTTGCTGCCCAAACCTGCTTCCCTGTGGAAAGAAATCTTTGGAGCCTGTCAGCGTCCATCTGTGGTGGACAATATGCAGGTGGGACTTCTTCTAAAGACATTCACCCTGGAGGTGGCTTCAGGACAACTGGGTTTGGGGGTGATGGTGGTGGTGTGTACGTGTGCACGTGTGTGTGTGCACATGCAAATTTTGGTAGAGGGTCAGGGAGCCATATCCACAACTTGCCATATATTGGCATTGGTGTCCATCATCCTGAGAATGGGACTGATGTTCTGATAGCAAAGCTTCTATCACAGAAGCTCATCCACAAATTATAGCCCCAAGAAGCCACTAATAGCATCTAGTTGATGTTTCCAAAAACATTCCCAGTTTATATGTATTTATAGCAGAAAAACACAGGAAGGAAACATACTAATATGTTGATTATGGTTATTGCTAGGTAGTGGGGTTTCAGGTAATTCAACATTTTTCTTTTTATAGTTTTGTTTTTATTTTCTTTACAATGGTCATGCAATACGTATAATCAGGAAATAATGGGGTTTTTCACTACAAATGGGAAGAGGGAGGTAGGAGGTGGTGGTATTGCCAGATCCCAGAGGCTGGGGCAGCCTGGAGACCCCTGGGTTTAGACAAGCCGGCCCTGGGTGGGGGTGGGGTGGGCAGCTGGGGTCAACAAGGGGAGCTGTTCGGAACTGGAAGCACTGCTGGAATTGCTACCATGAGACAGAAAGAAAGCAGAATACCCAGGCCTCTCCCTTCCTCTCGCCCTCCCATCCCCTGCCCCTGCCTCTCTTTGGCTGACTCTTACCATGCAGAGCAGAGCTTGAGAAGGGCAAGGAATAGGTCTGAGAGCAAATAAGCAAATGACCAGCACCACCACTTCTCATAATTATTTTCCATTTTATCTTTAGACAACTGGAAGCATAGGAAGGGAGGGATAAGCCCACACAATCCTACGGCACTCCTGGCACCATCACACCAAAAGAGAATGCATTTTTAAAGCATGTGAAAACCACCAAGCTGGATTGCATAAGATCATTTTTTATGGAAAGGCCCTAAGGCATCAAAACTAGAGGTGGGAGGAAGGAATACAGTTCACAAAATGAGCTGTACTGCTCATTGGAAATATTTTATACATAGACTTAGATATTTAGGCCTATTCATAAAACAGTGAGCTCTTGTGGATAAGACTTCATCACTTATTTGCAAGAGGAAGGAGATAGTGACAAAAGGCTAGGTTTTCTAGGCAGGACATGACTTTCTTCATTGTCTTTGTTCTTTGTATAATCAGGCAGTGCTCTGAAACATGCAGACCCCATTAAAACAACAATAGTGGTCCACTTGAAAGAAGGAGACAATCAAATACTCACCAAACCAATGAAGAATGTGCAGACTTTTGCAGTTTGTAATAGTTCTGAAAGAGAGGCATAATCTATTTCTCTAGTACCTTGTCATGCACTTCACCTTCTAAAACAACATCAGATTCTATGACATTTTATGAAATTCTCTGTAGCTGTGGGTTAACTAGGTTTCAGTTTTAATTCTCTCTACACCTCTCTCATTCATTTATTAGAATTTCTTAAACTGCAGCCTTTGCTAAAAGCCAGTCCACAAACACAATAAAAATTTTCATTAAAATATTTAAAACCCAGAACAGCAGCAATAACATCAAAGCGAAATGCTAGCAGCCTGCAGCAACAAATCTCAAGAGACCCTTCTACAATGCAGCATCGTGGAAAGAGGCAGCGTTTCACACTTTGTTCTAAATGTTATTAAGCCAGCCTCCTCAAGGGCCTGGTAAGAAGAGCTATCGAAAAATCTTGACCTGTCTAAAGAAAATGTCTGAAAGCCTTTCACTCTCTCCCTCTATTTTCTCTATAATGGATAGTAGATGATAGATGGATGGATGCATAGATAGATAGATAGATAGATAGATAGATAGATAGATAGATAGATAGAGGCAACTGTATGGTTCAGTTAGTTAAGTGTTCAACTAGTGATTTCAGCTTAGGTCATGATCTCAGGATCAAGAGATCGAGCCCTGCATAGGGCTCTGCACTGGGTGTGGAAGCTGCTTAAGATTCTCCCTCTCTCTCTCTCTCTCTCTCTCTCTCTCTCTCTCTCTCTCTCCCTCTCCCCCTCCCCACCACTCCTCCCCACACGTGGACACATGCATGCACTCTCTCTCTTAAAAAAATAAAAGAGGTAGATAGATCGAGACATAGATAAAAATTGCTGCATGGGGTTGAGCCTGCCGTGAATATGCTTAGCAAGGTACAAAGCCCTAATCATGGACAACTAAACAGGGTCAGGGACTTTTGATACCCCAAGAAGGATAGAGGGTCAACATAACACCAACAGATAAGAGACACCGGGGCATGCTGCCTATATACACTGCCACTTAACAAATCCATTGAAATGAGAATTCAGTGTCTGCTATACACCAGACACAATTACGTTTCCCAAACGAAATCCAGCAAACCAAGAAAATGGTTTGATACACAGAGTATTTAAAATGAGGGACTGCTCTGGTAAACATTGGCCTTAAGGACTGTATGGACAGACCCAGAGAGCTAGCCCATGATTCATGAGGATATGGCTCATTTCCAGGATTCTGCCTATAAGACCCTGCTCCCATGGGCTCTTTTCCAGAAAATTCTGAATTGTCTCTAATCCCCTTAACAGGAGCAGAGTTCCACAACTTGCAATAAAAACCTTAAGTTGCAAACACACCTGGGAAAGGTAAAACTGTTAACTTGATTTCACACAAAGTCTAAATAGCTGCTTTCTCGAGAGTGGTTTTGATGTGAGGATGCAGGGTGAGTGATAACAGGGAGGAGATATAAGATGAAGATCCTGTGTACCTGAAAAGGAGTTGTCCCACAGAGGAAAAAAATAAGGCAAAAAGGATGTCTGAGATAAAATTCCCTTATGCCCTAGTTTAGCCCAGGGAAGAACTTCTCTTGCACACTTATACATTCACTGACAGGCTGTAGACATCACAGCAACCATCTTAATGACCCCACCCCAACTGAGCTTAAGCCTCAAAGTCAGTCTCTGGAGGGTGGCCCAAAGCAGATTCCAGAGCCTGGTACCACAAGCTCACAGTGATCCTGCAGCCAGGGAGAGCATCATCAACAAGAAACACTGAGGGCTACTAAGGAAAAGAGCAAAGAAACACATTCTTTCAGACTATCTGTTGGTCTTGTTAAAACAAAACAACCAAACAAACTAAAAATCACATAAGAAAACCCACCAAAAAACCCTTTTCTTCCTTTGTTTTGGGGGTTGGTGATCCCAGCTCTACAATGCACTTGTTCAGTGTGTTGCTGTGGAGCTCCTACTTCCCCTCCTAATGAGCTATCATTTAATCCACACAGCCATCCTGTAAGGGTAGATGTTAGAACTGCATTTCACAGGAACAGTTCCACAACTCTCCCAAGCTCACGGAGCTCACTGCAGGTAACCATATTTGAGCCCAAATCTGCCTTCCCTTTTGAAATCATCAAGCCCCTAAGAGCAAACATTATCAAGATGTAAAGTATCTATTTTTCAACATACTTAAAAATAGTTTTGTTAATACCTAGTATTCCATAAACAAACATATTAATTCACCCTGTATTTTTACATTGTTCTCTATTTCCCTCCTCTGATCCTGTAGGATTCCTCTTTCACTTTTACCCCTCCCTACCATTTCAATGCACCCACTCCCTTCTCTCCACTGTCTGCCCTCTTCTTTCTTACTTCTCTCTGATGTTTCTTCCCTTTCTTTATATCGCTGAATGTTCTCAAAGCAGAGATAAGTTTGACTTGAGGAACAACTTCAAAAGACTTTCTCAACCATGATTCCTCAGCTGAATTACAGAACACAGGGGGGCCTGGGTGGCTCTGTTGGTTAAGTGTCTGACTCTTGATTTCAGCTCTTGGTCTCAGAGTCCTGAGATCGAGCCCCACATCGGGCTCCACGCTCAGCACCAAGTCTGCTTGTCCCTCTCTTTCTGCTCCTGCCCCTGCTCACCTCTTCTCTGGCTCGCTCACTCCCTCTCTCTAAAATAAATAAATCACAGAACACAGAATGACTGTTTTCAAGTCTCCCCAAAATGGTACACAGATTGTATTATTCTAAATTCATAAGTGAAAAGTTTATTCATTACACAGGGTGGACGTCTAAGCTTTACTCAGAAAAAGATACCCTTTTACTTAGACAGTAAGAAATTAGTGGAAACTAATGGTTTTTGCCATTTATATACATATAATTTAGGGATAGTGAGAAGTCAAATTCACATTTAAAAGGTAGCAATAAAGAAATAAGAGAGATGAAATAAGAGAAAATAAAGAAATAAGAGAAATGAAATAAAGAAATAAGAGAAAATGAAAATAAGTGTTAGATTTAGCAATAAACCCAAATAGTAAAGGAATCTGGTCATTCTCATAGACTAATCTTATGAGATACACCTACCACCTGTGTGATTGTTTATTTAATATTTTCTTTAAAGATCTTCATTTTTTCTACCTAAATTTATTTAAAAGATACTGCATATCATTACTAAAAATGGAAAACTAGTATCATTTATACCAAACAATGTTATATTAAACATTGTTATATTCAACAGTATTTTATTAAAGTCTCTATATGCTATTGCAGTCAAGGGCTGAGGCTTCCTCTTTTTGGTTCAAAGCTAGTGGTGTTAAAGACATACTAGTACCTAGCTAAGCCTGTCTCCTTTACATAATTAGAAAAATGGAAGGAGAACTGGAAAAAGAATAACTTTCTATGTGATTCCATTTTATGAACTATAGGGCTCTAGCCCCATCTAAAATCATTTTGACCGTCACCATGCTACTCAGCTCACTCTGGAAAATCCTGTATTAAGAAAATCAATCAACAAATACTTACCAAGCCCAGTGATTTTCATTGCACTGTACTTGGAATTACAAAGTCTCTTTGGATAAAGGGCTGATATTCTGATTTTGGAAGACCTACTCCACTACAATATGGCAGATGCTCAAAGTCAACTCCATCTGGCTCCTTAGAAGGTACACATATCCTTGCTACATGTAACTCATTTCAAGTCTCAAGGACCCGAGGAAAAAAAGCGGTTGCCTAAACACAATCCAGTTCCACAATAAAACTTCTAAGTCCAAGTGCAAAGGAGGGGGTTCCAGAGCAAGGGCTGCACAGGTCAAATTTGAAGATTAAGTTCATATAACTAGTATTTGATGCCGTGGATCATTCCCATGAATCTCATCATTAGCCAAAATTCTGAAATGAAATCATCTTATGTCATAGCTTAGCCCAGGGAAGAGCTTACTTCTCTTACTCTCCTTCCCCAGTCCTTTTTATTACTCAGAGATGATACATAGTCAAATAAAGAGAAACAAGAAAATTCTAATAAACAAAACTTAAAGTAAAACTTGCTCTTCATCCTCACAATTATTCCTATAATAACTAGAAACACAAACACAGGGACCATTATATTTCAGCCATTGTCATGGTGACAAAGTAATGCCAGACAGCTGCATATGATGTTTTTTAATGTTTTTATTGGTTAAAATAGCTTAAACACAGTTTGGATCCTTATGCTAGCTGGCTAGAAATGAATTTCAGTTCACTTCATGTTACAACGTCTCTGAGGCCAAAGAGCCTCAGAGTTTTTGAAGTTCCCCACACTAACAGGGTCCACATGTATAAATAAGGAGAGCAAACCTCACAGCTTGGGGGTTTGTAGTCCTGGATCTCACTCCCACAATGATTGAAAAATTCCCAACTTGATTAACTTTCAGAGCCCATAAAGTGCTTTGAGCGCCTCCAAGAAAGACGCTATATAAATACAAAGTATTATTATTAGGTGGCCCTGGAATTTATTAACAGCTTAGTTACTCCATCAGTCTCTTGGCATTAGATTCTGTTCTGGCTTACGCAAATCCACCTGTAGGAATAAAACAAAATTCAGTACAACGATTCAAAAAACCACCCTCCCTCAGATAATAAAGAAAGGAAAGATAGCCTCATTAGCCAGAAATAATGAACCTCGTGTGCTAGTGCCACCTCTTGACCCAACTACTCCTTCTAAGTACAGCCTTGCTAAGCCACTCCAGGGTCATCCCCTCCCAGTTATTCTGTGCCTTTCTGGTGATACGTTTGGTGAGCCATCACAGTTACTCTCATGATATCTACTGCAACAAGGAATGCAGCCCAAATACTCTCCATTTCCTAATTTGTTGTGTTTTCACCCAATAGATTGGCTAAGCTTTCATGGCCCACCCTTTTCTTACAGACATTTCTGGAAGTACTGATTTTTGTAACTTCAGTATCAACTATCAAACGTCATTTTTTGTCAGTTAAGTAAGGGATATCTATGGCTTTTCTACAGTAACTTAAAGAAAAACTCCCCCATGCCACTTCCATATGTAAGGTATTGTGTTGTGTATTGTACCGGACAGAATGGATTATGGAATATAAAACACATCCACGGACTGAGGGTTCAATTAAAGAAGTGAGATGTATGCACCCGGAAAGATGATCAACAATATAAAGCAGGTTATTCTTTCTTGCTGAATGAATGAAATCAGACATAATATTAATTATAAGTGAGCTTCACAGTAGGAGGTCAGAAGAATAAGTGAAATAGAGCAATGCATCGCCATAGTCCAGCTGGGACCAAACTGGTGGTCCTTAATGCCAGGTTTCCATTAAAATCACCTGGAGGGCTTTAAAATAATACTGTTGCCTGAGCCCCACCCCAAACCAATTACATTAGAACCTCTGGATGTAGAGCCCAGGCATAGCATTTTTAAAAGCTCTCTAGGTAATTCTAATATGCAGCCAAGGTTGAGAAACACTGGGCAAGACTTTGAAGGAATCCGTTGGGCAGAAAAGCAGTAGGAACAACATAAAGGGAAGGGAAAGCCCCGCAGGTGACTGGGAAGGTGAACTGGGGGATGGTGAGGCAAGGCACAGGAGACAGCAGAGGATTCTGATAACGGAGCAGTGAGGAATAGCACTACGGAGAAGGTCTGGGTTGACACGTGGAGGGATTTAAAGTCCAGAAACATAGGTTGACTAGTCATTTCTTCCTTGGCCATAGTCATTCTGGGCTAATCTCTGCTCCAGATGTTAGACTTTTTAATATTTAAAAAAACATTTTTAATTAAAATGGCACCCTACCTATCTCTAGAATCTTTATATTTTTGGACTGAATCTCTCCCAGTTCAACCATTCCTCTAAAGACACTCAAGCATTCTAAAAACTCAAACACCAGGAAAACTTGGTGTTGGGGGATGTGGCCCTCCTTCAGACTCAGTGCAGGACACTTTCTGTGTGATGCTGAGACATCCTGGCACTTTCGTATTCAGGTCACTTCTTGGCAAGCATATGGAGCTTTTAGTCAACTGAAGCCTTTAAAGCTGGGTGGACGCTGTTTTGTCTTGCTTTGTTTTAATAAACCACATAGTTGTTCTACGTATGTGCAGTTGACTTTTTTTTTTTAACTGCAGGACTTTGCATTCATCTCTGTTCTGTTTCAGCATATTTGTTTTGGCCCGTTCTTCCAGCCTCCTTCCTTGAAAGTTAATTGTGTTTGATTAACATGATCTGAATGTGTCTATTTCCAAGTGCCAATGTGAAGTGTTCATTAGCCCTTTAGTGAGATGCACAAATTACTCCACCAAACAGTAAGAAACCAATTTGGACTCTTGGGAATAATTTAACTCAAGTCCAAGACACATCTATGCCATTTCCCTGGTATTACTGCCACCTAAACAATTTATATTAAGGAAAGAAAGCAAGGAATCAATGTACTAAACAAAGAAGTGAGGAATCTTGAGGTGAGAGATTCCTATATGACTTTCCGTAAACTTGGATCACTCCGACTTCATCCACGCTTCCTCTGTAGAAGCCAACATGAGATGGCAATGTTGGCCCTGAATCCTCCTCCTGCCCTTTAGAGTTTGTATCACCACACACTGATTTACTTCATCCCAAGATCCCAAGTCTTACTGTCTTATTTATTATGAGCCTCTTCAAAATTAAATCTACAAGAAGTGTGATTTCTGTTTGGAGGACAGATTGGAGAAAGGCACTGCCTCCAATTAGCACTATCATCCAAATAGCAGCTCCCATCCTCACCTGGACATAGCTCTGGCCAGTGCCCACTTTCCTCCACCTGTACATCAGAAATTACATTGATCTACTTTCCTCAACATAGCTAATAAAAAGTTGTGCCATCCAGATACAACACGGCCTGCAAATGCGTTCTGTTCTGCAAGTTGCCTGGGACAGCCTTGCATTTTCTAAAGCTCAGGAGCCACT
This sequence comes from Ailurus styani, assembly GCA_002007465.1. Classification (NCBI taxonomy): domain Eukaryota; kingdom Metazoa; phylum Chordata; class Mammalia; order Carnivora; family Ailuridae; genus Ailurus; species Ailurus styani. Next base: position 432,218 of record LNAC01000068.1, on the reverse strand, counting down.
TGCTTCCAAAGTTTGCATGTCAGTTACAGTTAAGAAAATTCCCTGTATTTGCAAGTAAGAGATGTTACTGTTTACTTGGCAAGATCATTTCCTTCAATAAATAACATAATCCAGAAAACAGGAGTTCTTTTTGTCCTTGTTAATTTTCTACGGTGTTCTTCTGAAGCATGGAACAAGAAAGATTAAAGAAAATACGAAGCGTTGGAGCCTTTGGGACCTCTCAGAGTTCAGAAATGTACTTGAGCATGACCTCACATTGAAGGCTGAGCTATGTGTGTGAATATGCTGTATGTGAGTGGGTTTTCAAGTGTACGTTTTCAGGGTGGTGTGTAGCCTACGACTGACTTGTGCTTCCCATCTTTGAATAGTGACAGCATAGGACAGTGAAGGAGGAAGCTGCAAACACCCAAACAATGAGGACAAAAGGCTACTTCACATTCCACCGGGAACGCAGGAGATGGTGGAACGGGAGCGTCACGTGGCACTGAGCATTTCACGTTCCCATTCCGCAGCTTCCCAAAGTGTTTCTCGAGCTTACTTTTCCCCCTTTGCTGATACTAATAATGATAGCACTTAGCATTTCTAAAACACTTTTCATCTTCAAAGCACTATATGAACATTACCTAATTAACTAACATTAACTAATTATAATTAAACTTGCCCTGGGCTCACAAATCAGAAGAACCTTAGGAAGGGGAGGGGGAGGAAGAAGAAAAGACAAAAAGCTTTCTAGTCAGACAGGTTTTCCAAGTTTTCTCAGATGAAATTTTGATTCAAATTATCACAGATTTTTGAACAATCCTTGAGACGATCTAATTGGCCTTCTTTGTTTCCCAATGTTTAAATGTGGATGAGAACAGTAGTAAACAGTCTCCAGAAATGAAAATTGTCATTCTTATACAAACTTGCAATAATAGAAGAGTTTAAATGCCAATTAAAAGGTGCTTCTCTGAAGCAACATGCTCTAAAATATTGAGCCAGAGAGATTTCTTTTCCTAGAGCAACCTCCCACTTCACACACACACACACACACACACACACACACACACACACACACACACACATTCCCTGCTGAGTGGCGTCAGAATTCTGACTTCCAAGCTTTAAGTGCAGTGAGCTCAGTGTCCTAACTCACGAGCCTGTTTCAGACATTTTAATGTATCTATTGAATTTCCTTTTTATTAATCTTAGCAAAACTTTCAGTAATATTATAACCCAAGATCAAATAAAGCATCCTGTTTCCATAATTCCTAGACAGAAAAGCCATATAATCAAATGAGTCTATTTGGATGCTTATTTTCTGTACATTACACTTATCTAAATTTATACTTGAAGAATCGGGTGGGGAGATAGGGTTTAAGGCCTCTTAAAACTTCTCTCTCGTTTTCATTCTAGAAATGTCTAAATGAAATATGCAGCTATGCCTGACTGGAAACCACCTCTAAGACTTTGTTCTAGTCAGAACATGCTCAGACTGTTCTCAAGTACTCACTGTAGTAACCCGCAAGTTCAGTATTGTATCAAAAATAATGTTCCTCTTTATATAAACTCCTCTTAAAGTGTCAGTGTTTAGTAGGGCAGCTGTGAATAATGTGGCAATAATGGCATAATATATTTTGGGTTTTTTTAATTCACACTGTTTGCATTGGTGAAATTATTCTATTTCCAACAATAAGGCAGACCTTCAAAACGTTATAGTGAAATCATCACAACACGCCTGTATCCCTCTAGGTTTTCTGGCTTTAAAGGCCTCCCAGTCTGGAAGGGATGTGATCTTCACTCCTGGGTGAGTCCAGGAGAGACTGATCCAGCTCAGCTCACACTGGTTACTCTCAGAAGCTGCTTATCGATCAGTGAAGATGATGAGTGCCATTTATCTCTGCTGACTTTGATCTTTTTATTGTTTTCCTCCAACCTTGATGTAATGAGAGCCTTCGGGCCAGTGCTTGGCACATCTTTGCGCACTGAAGTCCCTTCCACCTTCTCATTCCACATGTGCCTCCTTGCTGAAGATTCACTTCAGCATTCTCCTCTGCAGATGGAGTATCTGAGATAAGAGAGGGTATGGGTATGAATGAAAGCTGGAAGCACCATCGAAATGTCATCCATGAAGAGGCCCGAGCATCTCATCTTGTGCTGGATATTCGTAGCTATTCAAATACAACACTTAGCTTCTGCTTTGCAAAGACACACAGCCATGTTGGAGGGTTTTGCTCTCTTGAGAAGACTTTTGTTTTGATTTTTTTTTTTAACAGCAGAATTAATTCAGTGCTTGGAAAGTGTCCAATATCAAAGAAAAAAATGTGTGGATTAAACAAAATTCAACATGTCAGATTATAAGAGGGAAGATCCCTTGGACAGCCCTGTCACGGGCCTCTTCAAGAAATATGAGACAAATAAAAGAGACCACAGAATAAATCAAATGAGACATAATTTTTAAAAAGATATTTAAAACCCTCTCTCCATAAGGCTAATGATATGTGCCACTTTTATTTGATAGCCTGAAGCAAAATCACCTAACGACCCATAACACTCAAGGAATCCATCTTTATTTTTCAGCTTCTGCAAGGGAAGTTCTACAACTCCTTATGGCATCTTCTGAAAGCCTGGTACACAGTGCATACGAATCTGCAAAAGCTTGTTCTGCTACCTTAATCCCTTAGAGACATTTATTCACTACTGATGAAAACCGAATTTGTGAGCCCCGCCTATTTGCAGAATCCAAAAACTCAGTCACCTCTTGATAACTGCTCTACATAATTCCAGTTTCAAATGGTATCAAATCTGTCCATACAACAAACAGCTTGATACTGTGAGACCTTCCTCAAACACTGTTCTATGTAGAGAAAAAAAGGAAATATTTTGTACACCATCTGTACTGAGCCTGACAATACATAATGAGCCACGAAGATTTGGTGGGCAAAGGTAATACAAACCCAGTGTAAATATTTGGAGGCCAAAACTTGTCGGGCATAGGTTCAATACAGAGCCTATCACAAAATGTTTTTACATTATTTGAATTTCTATACTCAATGCTGGGTGTAAGTCCTGCTAAAAACTCATGGAGCTGTGACTTGCCGAATCTCCACCTTTGTTTGGTCTGTGCCGCTTGAGAGAGAAAGATGACTCTAATTAGAAGTTGAGTTTGAATAACTTTTTCCAAACAAAGGTAAAATAACTTTAAAAAAAAATGAAATCATTGTTTTCCAAAACGAAAAAGTCTCAATATCAAGACTGTTTGTTTGGGGGTTTTGAAGCAGAGAATGGTTCCATGTGTAAAGTGGCTGGAAATGGAGGAAAGATCAATTTATAAGTTTGATTTTTCAGAACAAACCATCTAAAAATCCAGAATATCTGAATAACCCACACATCCCATTTGCCAAGATTGTCCCCTAAAAGGGACTTTATGCTCACGGCCTCCTTCAACCTATAATTTGCATCAAAGCAGAGAACAGAAGCCCAGCCAGGGAGTCATGCACAGAATAAGGGAAATGGAGGACATGGATTCATGTTTAGTAAATGAACTAAGACAATCTCTGTAATGACTGTTACATTTCATTTGTGTACTCCAAGCAAAATCTGTTAAAAATAAATTATATATGTTTAAACTGGAAGTGTTCCTAGCATAATGGTATAAGGTACCCAGGGCTAAATTGAAATGATCATTCTAAAACTACAAAAATCTCAGGAACATAAATTATAATTTCACGGTATGCCTTGAAATGGTAGTTTTGCAATAAAATTAAAATATATATTCTCAGTGTTTGTCTGGCAAATGCAAATACATGAAACAAACATGGTTAGTAAATGAACCAACAATTTGCTACATTTGGAGAAATCTGTTTTTACACTGAATACTTCAATTGGCAAAAACCTAAAAATTTTATCTTTCTAAAGGAATTACCATTGGTATAATTCATGCGATGGTTCCAAAATGATCAGTGAATAGTAACAATAGAGATTTGCTGTTGTAAGAAAGAGAGGGAGGAAGCAAGGAAGGAAGGAAGGAAGGAAGGAAGGAAGGAAAGAAGGAAGGAAGGAAAGAAGGAAGGAAGGGAGAAAGGAATGGAGGGAGAAAGGGAGGGAGGGGGAAAGAAGGAAAGAAAGAAAGAAAGAAAGAAAGAAAGAAAGAAAGAAAGAACGAAAGAAAGAAAGAAAGAAAAAGAACGTCAGCAACAGGAAATACTCTTTCTACAGTAATTTTCTTTGTTATAGGTACATAGATGTCAAACAAGGGCAAACCCAAACCAATTCAAGTTCCCTAGCTAGGGATCAAATAAAGGTAAAACTAGAGGTTAGAATTACAAAACAAACAAAAACCAACCTTAAATTAAGAAGACATACTGCCCAGATGGTTTTTGCTTTCTTCTTACCTATCTTGTTTGCAAGTGTCGGTTGACAGCCCAAGGGCTAGGAAAGCTCAAATTGGTATTGCTAGTGCCCCAGCAAGCCGCCCATTCAACCACCTGCCACTCCAAGTGCTTACTGAATGTAGGTATCAGCAATTCTGGTTTTTAAATGTAAACAAACAATCTTGATTAGCTCATTTTTAGAGCAATGACACAAATTTAGTATTCTTGCAATGGAAAACTTGCTTGGAAGTTGCTTCATTCTTTTTTTCTTTCTCAAAAGTGCATTTTATTGTACCAGCTGCTTTTCTCTGAAGGAACACTTGTGTTTTGACCAGACATACTGGCCAGATAACACCAATATCAATTCTATTTTTTAAAAAAGATATTAGTTCATTTAAAAGATGCTGATTTATTATTGTTGTTGGTATTTCCTGAGTTCTGCACCAACCAAGTACAGATACCTCAGGCACAGACCCTGTACAGACATCCATACTATTTGATCACATAGATCCACGTATTCATGGAGGGGGGAAAAAGAGGTCTCAATTAGCACACTTGTTTGATCTTTCCTTGAAAAGTCTTAAGACCATTGTGTTAAAAACTCTGTGTAATTCTATCTATTGAAGCACTGTTTGCCAGAGGCAACAGTGGGAGTGAAGAGACCAGGAAGCTGCTCATGTAGAGACCAACACTCAGGGTCCCAGCTCCTACTGACTGCCACTGGAGTTTTGGCCATTAAGCTCACATCCTTATCACCTCAGGATCATCATCTATAAAATGAGGAGGTTTGGCTTGTTACAAATACTGAAGGCAGAATATCAGAATAGCAGGGCCTCTGATCAGTGAAGTGAGGAAAATGACTTAATAAGTACTTTTTTTTTTAAGACTTAATTTTTTTAGAGCAGTTTTGGGTTCACACCAAAACTGAGAAGGTACAGAGATATCCCATGAATCCCCTGTCCCTACACTTGTTTAGCCTCCTCCATTACCAACATTCCCACCAGACTGATACATTTGTCATACTAAGGTGAAATCCAAAAACACGAATCAAAGACTGATAGCAGATTCCTGAAGATTTTGCTAAGGAAGAAGGACTTGAGAGAGAAGGAAGATATTCAATGCTTGTAGGTTGTATACTGGGGAGATAACATGACAGAAAGAGGGGAATGTAGGAAAACAGAATTTAAGGTATGACGATGTTTATTGGACAAACACTACTTTGAATTGATAAAAAAACCCATAAATTTATGAAGATTTTTTACATTCCAACTTTACCTTCAAAGTACTTTATTCCCACAGACCGGAAATCAGGCTCTCCACTGAGCAGGGTCCCAGAACTCTGGGACCATGACCTGGGCCGAAGGCAGATGCTTAATAACTGAGCCACCCAGGCACCCCAAACTTTCTGTTTTCATTCAGTAAATCTTTCCTTAAGTTTCTAGTGTTTGAATTAAATACTAGCTTGTTTAATATTTAACATAATAGCTTAACTTTTGTTGTTGTTTGAAGAGGAAGGAAATAACCCTACCATAGACCTACTTCTTCCCCATCCTAACCCCATCACTGTCTATCCCATCATCCTCACCTATTTTTCTGCATAGCACTATCTCCACCTGACATGCTTTTATATATTCATCTACTATTTGGTAGTTGTTTGCTTCTTCCAGTAGAGTGAAATCTCTATGAGGATAGGGTTTTGTCTTATTCACATCTATATGACTAGCATGTAGAAAAATACCTAGTACATTGTGAGTGTTTGATAAATATTTTTTTACTTGATTATTTTAAAGGAACTATCTTATGGAATGTCACAATCACTAGTAACAATAACATTAAATATGCCATAACGTATACCTATATGAACTTAATCTCAGGAAAAGGAGAATAAAGTCAAGAAGAGACAATGAAGAAGATTTGCAAAAGTGGAACCCTCCACACCCCTGCAAATCTAATGGTGTGGTCTAGGAATCAACCTCATTATAACCACATGGGATGAATCCAAAAATGTGGAAACCCAGATCCCATGCCCAATCTACTAATTCAGAATCAGTATTTTAACAAGGTACCAAGCGATTCATATGCACATTAAAGCGGGAGGAGCATTATCTTGGGAATCTACATAGGAGACCTATATTTAGGGACCAAAACATGTCCTTCCTCACCTGGTGGCTCCCAGCAGCCACAGCTGAGTGGAAGGTGATTCTTGATGATTCTCTTTGGGATCCCCACAGTGTGTTTAAATCAGGTTTACCTCCAGTGCCTGTCTTACAAGATCTAGAATGATATCAGCAACCTGTCTTACCCAGGTCCAAAATATTCTCTTGCTGCTTAATGATGCTTGAAATTCCTTTAGCAGAGGAGAAGAGCCTTTCATTTCCCAACCAGAAATAAAAAACCTAAAGTGCAAACACCCGGAAACAAAAAATATACACAGAAACTTAATCATACTAAGGTGAAATCCAAAAACACGAATCAAAGACTGATAGCAGATTCCTGAAGATTTTGCTAAGGAAGAAGGACTTGAGAGAGAAGGAAGATATTCAATGCTTGTAGGTTGTATACTGGGGAGATAACATGACAGAAAGAGGGGAATGTAGGAAAACAGAATTTAAGGCATGATGATGTTTGTTGGACAAACACTACTTTGAATTGAAAAAAAAACCATAAATTTATGAAGATTTTTTACATTCCAACTTTATCTTCAAAGTACTTTATTCCCACAGTTTTGATAATTCAAGTATTATCTAGTAAACAAAATGAACCTACAGCACAGTGAAGCACAATCTTAGCATCCACAATCCTATCTACCTGTAGGCAGCATATTCAACAAAAGGAAGAGATAGCCCCAGGAGGCAATGTTGAAGAGGAATGCCCTAGTGGGTTTGCCATTTGGAGAAATCAGGACAATGCAAGCACACTTTTCCTGGAAACTCAACCTGCTACCAGCTGATAGTCATCTCAAGAGGTACTTTTCTATAAATTACTATAATTTAAAAACCAAATGCTTTGAAACTCCTTTTGCCAGATCAAATCAAACTGACTCTCAGTTGGTGGAAGGCCCAGATGTGAGTTTCGTAACACACATCAATTACTATCTAATCCGTCACTTGCAGATGCTGAATGTGCCTGGTGCCATTCCCAGAACTAGTGTCATGGAAACAAATAACAGCATCAAGGTAGGAGTGGAATGAAAAAATGCTCTAGTTACTGTCTGCAAAGCACAACTAGAGCATTTGTAAGCACATGCTTAGCTTGGCCTTTCAATCTCAAGCCATATCATCTCTTGAGCTACTTAAAAGCCCAAGTTGTAAGCAGTGATGCCCTATGTAAAGAAAATGTGAATTTCTCTAACAGCAATTTTATAATAGCTCCTTGGATACTTTCTCTGGTAATTGCCAAAATTTTCCAGGTAATGGTATGGTCACTAACATGATCATTAACCTCAGTGATAGATGTTATGGGCTTCCTTCCACATGAGAGGTGTTCGTTTATTTGTGTCCTTCACATTAACAGAAAATAACATTGTAAATCTATACAAAGTGAATAAACTGGCATAAACATGAAATAGTATACAGGTCATCTGAACAACCAAACCACTCTTACTAAATTTCTAATCCCATAAAACTTTGGGGGGGGGGGGGTTGTGTCAACTATAACTTCATATTCTGTTCAAATTGACTAATTCAACCAAGGTTAATTATTCTAATGAGAGACCATCATTGTCACCATCACTAAACTTTATTTAGTGCTTACTTATTATGTACCAGGTACTGCTCTGCTTATGTTACATGTATAATTCTTAATGCATCATAAAAATCACATGTGGTAAGTATTATTATTATTCCCATTTTACAAATGAGGAAACTGAGGACAGCATGGTTAAGGAACTTGTGCAAGGTCATACAATTAACTGTGTTGGATGCTTAAAAAAGTACAGGTTCCATCTTTCCTTGTTGCATCTCCAACAGCTCCATATTTTGACCTCCTCCCACCCCCTGGGTTTCCCTGACCAGCTAAAATGTTATCAGGAGGAGAGCCAAACAAAAAAAAAATCATAGAGACAGAAAGTACAATGGTAGTTGCCAGGACTGGAGGGAGGGAGAAATGGGGAGTTATTATTTAATGGGTATGCAGTTTCAGTTTTACAAGATAAAAAGAGGGATTTACAGATAGTAGTGATGATTGCCTTATACTATTAATATATTTAACATCACTGAACTGAACACTTATGGTTAACATAGTTAACGTGGGCAGGGGTGGGGGGTGGTGCCTGGATGGCTCAGTCAGTAAAGTGTCTACCCTTGGCTCAGGTCATGATCCCAGGGTCCTAGGATCTTGTCCTGCATCGGGCTCCCTGCTCAGCAGGGAATCTGTTTCTCCCTCTCCCTCTGCTCCATCCCCCTCTTGTTCTCCCTCTCTATCAAATAAATATATAAAATCTTTTTAAAAATTAATTTTTTTAAATGGTCAATGTGGTAAATTATATGTTAATGTGTATTTTACCATAATAAAAAAATTAAAGGAAGAAGAAGAAGAAGAAGAAGAAGAAGAAGAAGAAGAAGAAGAAGAAGAAGAAGAAGAGAGCCGCTAAATGTAGGTGAGAGGCAGAAATGCCTGGGGAGACTTCCTTGCACTGATCAGTTAAACTGTTTCAAAAAAGTATCCATGGGGTTGCTTTGTATATGCCCAGGTCTGGGGCTTTGGAGACATAGTATGACTGGGAGGCTAACCCTCCTTGAAGAAGTTGCTTGGGAAGATGGCCCAGAGGGTAAAATCACATGAAATTCACCCCAGTAAAAGCATGAGTCCATCAAGAATGTACTCTTGTCCACCCACACTGGTAACTATGCCACTTAGGAGAGATACACCAGGATAAAGATTTCATGGAAACTAGAAATGATTATCTGCAATGATAGACTTCTTTCTGTGGAATAAGAACAGCAAGCAATGTTCTATACATTTAACATAAGCAAAAGTTATACAAAGGAAATATAAAATTCATCTGGCTTTGGACTGCCTAACAATATATGGCCAATAGTACTCACTCTACAAATATTCTTCCTTCATCATCTCATTCAGAATTGGTGGAGACTCAGCCAGGAAGGGATGAGAGAAATGTCTCTGCTCTAAAGTTCCTGTCTAGGTCTCTCCTTACACTGTCCATCATATTCTGGGTACCCCACAATGTCCTCGTCATGCCTGTGTCCGCGGCTTTGGAGGGTCATTTCCTCACATAAGTTCCCTTATGATTAATTCCAGATAAGTTTTAGTCTTTCTTTTTGCCTTGCATGGGACAGAATTTAAGTGTGGAGTTTATAGCAATGGTATCTCTGAGAATATTTGCTTCCTCCAGTATTTTTTGCAGAGTTTCAACTCAGAGAAGACTCCTCTTTCCATGTGCCTGGTCCTACAGTGCTGTTCTTGTCTGCATGTCCCTGCTTCGGGGGACTCCCAGTCTTGCCCCCATGTCTGGCCACTTTGAGACTATTAGAGAAATGTTCATTTTGTTTTGCAGATTCTTTCATTGAGAAAATTATTTTTCAGATTGGGGTTTAAACAGAGGATGACTCGCCCTCCCCTAGCTCTGTTTAGGGGAAAATATAGTGTCTTTCCCCACCTGCCCTTTATTTCTAAAATAATTAAATATTGTTATTGGCTCTTATAAGACAGTTAACATATGATCTGTCTCAGCTTAGAGGAAATAATATTAATTTCCAAAGCTGCTTTAGGTGCCTGGAACAAGACACAGTGAAACACAAGCTAAGAAATTGTTTGTGATTCACATAAATGGCTCCTCAAAGGAGAAACCTGGCTTCAGTTAGAGCTATCGGTAGCTTTCGCTGTGTTTTCAGCCCCCAGGGCAATATTTAACATCCTAGGGAAATAAGCTTCTGGATGCTATTATATGAAAAACTGAAAGCATTAAAAAAAAGTCCCATGGAGTTGTTAACTTTGACCAGGGAGGAAGGAAACTCAGATGCCAACATCTGACCTAAAAACATACTAAACAAAGTCAGTAGAAAAACAAGAGAGACTACATTTTTATATTTGTGGAACTGCCAAAGAGAAACTCATCTCTCAGCATCTCTGTTTCCTTATTTAATCTAATTAATATGTTGCATTAGAAGTCGCTTGAAAACATCTTTGGTTATGCAGTGAAACAGTGAAGCCACTGAAAATATCATACAAATAATGCAGTAGAAAAATCAGAACAACTTAAAAACCGAAGTCAGTTAGGATTCAGTTGGATACAAGTAAAAGAAGTTGTCCAACCCCAAATGGGTAAAGTTAAAAATAAGGAAAAGGAGAGGCGCCTGGGTGGCTCAGTGGGTTAAAGCCTCTGCCTTCGGCTCAGGTCATGATCTCAGCGTCCTGGGATCGAGCCCTGCATTGGGGTCACTGCTTGGCAGGAAGCCTACTTCCTCCTCTCTCTCTGCCTGCCTCTCTGCCTAATTGTGATCTCTCTCTCTCTCTGTGTCAAATAAATGAATAAAATCTTTAAAAAAAGTAATAAGGAAAAGGAGGGAAACTATTGGCTCACGCAATGGTAAAGTCCAGAAACCCTGAACCAGAAGCTCAAATGCATCCTCAGGACTCAAGTTCTTTCCACCATTTGGTTCTGGGTTGGCTTCAGTCTCAGGAAGACCCTATCCTCTTGGAGATTTAGAGCTCAGGCCTACCTCAGCCTAGAGCTAGCAATCACTGCAGAGAGGGATGATCTCTTCCCTATAATCCTAACAAATGTCTCCGAACTGTCATCGTCCTGGACCAGGTTACATACCCATCCCTGAACACACCATATGCCAGGGGAGCACGATATACTAGATCTGGGATCGAGAGAGGTGCTGCATGTGAGCCCATCCTTGGAATAAAGGAGGGAGGTTCTGGGGAAGGAGGGTCCCCAGAGTAAAATCAAGGTGCCATTACTAGAAAAAGTGAAATGGTTGCCGGACTCCCAATCCAGCCCTCATATTAATTAACTCCACAACTTAGCTTATGGGATATCAACAAGAATTTTTAATTTTTTTTTTAAGATTCTATTTATTTATTTGACAGAGAGAGATTTCAAGTAGGTAGAGAGAGAGAGGAGGAAGCAGGCTCCCTGCTGAGCAAAGAGCCTAATGCGGGCCTCGATCCCAGGACCCTGGGATCATGACCTGAGCCGAAGGCAGAGGCTTTAATCCACTGAGCCACCCAGGCGCCCTCAACAAGAATTTTTAAAAAGGGAAACTGAGTCCAGTGACAAAATGCCACAATTCCAACTCGTGAGTGGTCAACAAACACAGACAAGCATAAATAAATGTATTAGGACAGTAGCCCCTCCGTTTCAACAGCAAGAAAATATGTGGGTCAATCAGATGGAATTAAAATCAGAATCTATTCAGAAACAATCATTAACTCGGTTCTAAAGCCCCAAGCATCTGAGTACGTGATAATGCTCTCTCATGTCAAAGAGGTCCTATTCCTCTTCACTTCAGACTGCATCTTGTTCTGACATTACGCCATATGGAGCAGGCCAAGTGCTCTTGTATGCAAAGTGAGTTCTGAGTAAATGAGCTAAAACTGTCTTACATACATAATGGCTCTTGTTTCAGCTTAGCTGTGACTACTAGATTTCTGCAAACACCAAAATAATAGTACTGCTAATGAGGAGATTTGTTCATGAGTTACTACACTGTCAACTCTAATGTTCGACTGTAATGGTGATCATTTATTGACATGCATGTGTACAAAGCAATGGCGGAGGCCAAAACCAGCCTCCTAACCAAACTCAAGCCTATTAGATTATGAATAATCTCCTAAAGATAACTACTTCTTAAAAATCTGCCCAAAGTCCCTGTTATTTGCGACATCTTACTTGAAAAGACAGAGGCCTGCCTTTACAGAGAGAATGCTGGGGTCTCCCCTGTAAGAGACCAGAGTGACAACTCCCGGTGCTGTTGGGGGTGCAGACAAGCAGCCATTTCCAGACATCAGAGTTTGACCCAGCCTTCTGGAGAGGAATCTGACACGATATATTAAAATTTTAAAAGCACATATCCTTTGACTTAGCAATTTTACTTCTGGGAATCAACCCTGTAAAAATTAAAGTACCCACAGATGAGGACATACATACAAGGATGCTTACTGCAGCTGTGTTTGTGATGGCAAAAACTTGAAACAACATTCATGTCCACAAGACTAGAATAGTTGAGGGGTGCCTGGTACAGGCAGTTAGGGGTCAGATTCTTGGTTTTGGCTCAAGTTGTGATCTCAGGGTCCTGGGATTAAGCCCCACATCAGGCTCCATGTTCAGCATGGAGTCTGCTTAAGATTCTCCCTCGCTTTCTCTCTGCCCCTCCCACTCATGCTCTCTCTCTCTCTCTCTCTCTAAAATAAATAAATCTTAAAAAAAAAATAATAGAATGGTTGAAAAGACTAAGATGCATCCCTATGGTGCAGGTTATGGTGCAACTACTAAAAGAACAAGTCAGATTCACATCTTAGCTTGGAGAGATATATTGATATGGTAGTAAGTGAGAAGAGCAAGTTGCAGAGAAATTAGATAGATGACAGATACGTGCATACATACAAATTACTAGGTTATACAAATATATACACAGTATGTTCACATCTTTGTGTAGAAAAGAGAATAGTAAGGTTTGGATTCAGGCTTTGCAATTTGACTGCTCTTTGAACCTCACTTTCTTCCTCTGCAAAATAAAGGTAATATTTTCACAAAGATCAAATGAGAAGATGAAAATGACATGTGAACTGCAAATAGCAGTCAAATGTCACATAATAATATTATTATATGATAGTTTCCTATGAGTCTGAAGTTAGGGTTCTATGAGGTACTCCAAGAGTAGTATCACCTCGCAGAGTTGTATCTGGCTCTATCCACACCGGTATCAGCCACCTCTTCTGGTCTCCAACTGTGTGTAACCGAATTCACAAGAGAGAAAACAAATGGTGAACTAGAGCTAATACTACTATTGCAGATTACCATAAAGTGCCAAGAAAGCAATTGCATGTGTTCCCAAAAGGAGCCACAAAACCCCTTCAGCACCTTGAGCCTTAACAAGGACCATGTTCCTTTTACTTGGCTAGTTAAATAGATGACCATGGAAGATAACCATATTATACATAACCGGTTATATACAAGAAGTGTTTTCACTTTTAAAATCAACATATTCTCGCCTCACATATGCTTTATAAATAGTTTTAATCGTATAGTAGATTCAGTTTTATGCCTGTCTCTGGGGCCAGCAGGCTCTACTTCTTTCTAGCTGCGTAACCCTAGAGAATTATATAACCATTCTGTCTCAGTTTTTCCATTTGAGAAATAAGGGTGATAACAATACCCTCCCACTTAAGATTGTTGTGATAATTTAATGGTTAAAACATTTAAAGGACTTGAAACAGAAGTACTACCTAGTAGATGCTAACTAAATGTTAGTTATTATTATTTTAATTTTTCCACATAAGTTTATATGCTTTTTCCATTTTCCTTATTTAGCCTGTATTACTTTCATTTTGTTAATGTTTAATAGAACATAAATAGCATGCTTTATCCAATGGGTATTATTGTAATTTCAATTTTTTTTCCTATTTCACAATGGTAAATAATGTTAATCAATATCCATGTACATTGACTTTTTCCATATTTGATTATTCCCATAAGAGAGACTGCCCCTCCTTCCCTCCCTCCCCCAGAGAGAGTTTAGAGAAAGAAAGAGTACAACGGTCTTTGGGTATTTTGATAGATCTTAAAAGTAGGGCTTTAGATTATAAATGTATCTTTACTTCTTTCTGAACCTCCTTCAGAACTTGACATGATGTTCTTTACACAGCTATTCAACACCTGCTGGTATTTTGATCAAGGTTCATTTAAGAAAGGTCATTATAAGAAATTACCATATTAAAATTATCTACAAAATTCATTGAGTTTCGGAATTTGGAAATATAATTCCCTAAATATAATCACATCATATTACAGTTTTGCTGCTAATAAGGCAAATTTGAACTCCCCCCCCAAAAAAGGAAAGCCCACTTACTCAATGACATTTATAGCACATAAAATTCCCCTTATGAATCATACGCTCACAAACCATGCACCCCTAAACACTGAGCTCCTTCTGACTCATTTGACTCATTCTGAAACGCTTTGACGACTTCTCCGTTGAAATTCAAAGTGTCCCAATACTGTAAGATCCTCTGTTCCTCTAATTAATTAGTTCCCTTTCCCACTGGCAAAATGAAAGAGTAATAATCTATTTACAGATTGTGGAATGAAGCACACAGCTGGAATCTTCCACTGCCCACTAGCCTAATTCATTCCCATTTTCCAGGAGTGCCTCTCTCCAACCTAATACTGGACTTTCATTATCCTCCCTTCCCTGCCACTCTACCATCACTGCCCGCAGGTAACATCTGATCCTTCGAAATCCTGGGTGTTTCCCAAACCGCGTTTCTATTTGCAGACTCTACGATTTCTGTGTCCTGTCTGCAGTTTGCTTAAGGAGGCACACAGACCTCACTCACTGAGGTGGATTGATTCAGGCTGCCAAAGCACGAGTAGCTTCCAACACACTGAGCGCTCCATCTTGTGTAGGAGGTCACTCCATGTGGAGAGATCCCATCATGCAAGAGAAAAACTGAATTCATAATGTTTACTCTCATTGGCCCCTTTCCCTTACTGCTGATTATTACTGTCCCCCCAAAATAAACGTGAAACTCATTCCTCAGGTATTTTTCTGTTCTGTTGCTACAAATCACACTGGGCTGCTGGTCTGGCAAGCTTTCAAGTTCCTTTGCCACCAATTATTGAATTAATTAATTTTCCAGCAAGCTTGCTCTTTGTTCTGTATAGCACATAAGTGGCACTCAGGGATGGCAAGTTTATACTAAGAAAGCAAGACAAGTGCTAATTTAAGTCAACATGAGAAGCACTTGAAACCCCCATACCTTCCAAGTAGACCCTTCCTGACCATTATCTACCTCCCAGGCAGGGCTCAGTGAGTGACTTCAAAGACATGAAAATTTCACCAAAGTGGCCTTACATGAACCCAGACTAAATCTGAAATTAAAGTCATCCTTTGAAACCCCACTGGAAATTCTAGCAATATGGCTAGGGTAATCCTACTGGTTGGCAAAATGGCAAGTCATTTATCCTCTCTGCCCTTGTTTCCTCACATGTGAAATGAGAAACACTGACTCACTTCACAGGAAGGCTGCATACATTTCATTAATTAACAACACACATCAAAAATACAAACTGCAGAATACCTTTGCTCAGCCCCTAAGCTCAGTAAACCTGCCAACGGTATTCATTGTTTGGTTGATCTAACCTAGATCTTTCCTTAAGTTTGGTCTAGTCTGGCCCATAAACATGTTTTTGTCTACCCTTACAGATACTTAAAGACACATGTGTGGATTTTAATTTCCTATTTTAATGTTTTCCTTCTAGTGCTGCAATTGTTGAGGTCTTACGTTTTCTTCATCAAATGCTCACTCAGCTCCCCATTCACTACAGGAAAATGCTAGACCCACATGCCAAAAACTTGCATGTCCGACTAGCGTATATCTAGCCAAATGAGCCCACATCAAGCTCAGTTTTACTTTTCTTACTCCAAAGTACCTTCTGTGACTAGACAAAAGATGATGGAAACTTCATCCTAGAACATCAAACCCTGCCAGGCACATTTCCATCTGTCCTATTGAAGATTGCCAAAAGCATTTTTTTTGAAGGTTTTTTTTTTTTTTGTAAAGTCAATCAAAAATTCTCTCAAGCAGAAGTTATTTGAGGACTAGGAAATGTGGTGTTTCCTACCCTGACTGACCCCTATGGAAGACACACCTGATCAGAATAGAAGGGAAAACAGCTGATACACAGACATGGCACCTTCAGAATCTGTTTACTTCTTTCCTTGAGCTGCACACAACACTCAAAGACATTAAAGCCTAAGGGATGAAGAATTATGGCCATAAGGAAAGAGAGGAACACAGACATCTTAGACCCTAATGAGGTAAGGGGCTTCCCAGCTAGACCCTGGAGCCAAGAAAGTTAGAAGAGAAATTACACTGATGCCAAGGAGGAAAGGTTGAGACCAAGGACTTGGGGTTCAATGGGTCAGCAGCCAGTCATCAAAGTCAAAAAGTAAACTCACCATTTTGACACTGGGGCAAGGGAAAGTGTTAATGATAAACAGGGGCAGAGATAGAAAACATTTATGTTAAGCACACTTGTCCTCTTCTTTAGAGAACACTAACTTGTTAAAAGGAAAAGTTTTCTTAATTCCTCTACTTGAACTAGCACTATGCTCATTCACTAACCTGTGCCAAATTAACAGAGCTCTCTCATCAATCAACCCTTGTTAGTCTTACTTTTTAACTTTCCGCAAAGATTCTCAGGACCACCCAATATCCCCAAGACCAGATCACATCCTAGTTTAGACCTTTGTGGCTTCAGATTGCTCTGTCAGTCTGTTTTCATGTTTCTCCTAAGTAGCCATACCATGATTGTGCCTATACATCATCATTTCCAAATGCACGCAGATGTTAATTAGTCTCTACTAAGAAACCCTGGAGTGTGGATCACCATGTTAAGCACTATGAGAACGTTATGTGTATAGGGTCCTTCCCTGCACTAATAAAATTTGATTTTTAATTAAAAAATCCCTATCCCACAAATACAATAGCACTGAACAAATGCATTAACAAAGCAATGTATAGTCAAATCAAGTCAAGATATACTGAAAAGGCAGAATCCAGAGATTCTGAATGAGCACCCTCCAACCACAACCCCAGGAAATGAGGTCAGACCTAGCTCGGGAAAGTAACCACTCCAGCTGCCTTTATTTCTTACTTCCCATTCACTCCTTAACCCTCTAGCATCTGTCTTCCTTCTGCCATATGCTTGTTAATATGGAGGCTGGTGGATCCCAAATGGAGTGTGCATCAGAATTACCTGAAAAGCTGGCTAGAGCACTGATTGCTGGGCCCCAACCCCAGTGTGTCTGACTCAGCAGGTCTGGAATGGGGTCCAACAATTTGCATTTCCAAGTCCCCAGGCGAGGCTGCTGTGCTGCACCAGGCACCTCACTTTGAGAACCACAACTCTATGGAAGCTATCATGAGGCCTTGAGGAAGTCTATTTTCAGAAAGTGAAAATACCAACCCTTTCCCTACCTCAGTGAATTACTAAGTCATTAAACTTGTAAATGAAAAGAAACACTGTGAAAGCACTTCGTAAACTAAGTAGAAACCGTGTTAGTGGTTATCAATACCAGCCAAATCACCTCTTGGTTGCATTTGATCCCAAAGAACACTTTCTTCCTGAAACTCTGTTCTCTATTCCACCACTCTTTTTTATCTCCTTCCCTCATTCTTCTTTCCCCTCTAGGCCCTGCTTTTCTCTCTCCATACTTTCTCTGTACAACTTCATCTAGTCTTACTGGTTCAAAAGTCACTTAAAAGAAAATCACCCCCAAAGCTCAGTTCCATATCTCTAACTTATCCTGTTCTGGTCACAACTTCTCCAAACTTAAAAATATATGTCCTCACCTCTTCCTAACACTTCCTCTGAGATATCAACCATCTTAAATGCTTCCTCTTACAGCCTTTCATGTCACCTGCCATGTTGCCTCCCTTCCTCTGTGATCCCAGTGCCACCACCATGTTGGCATCTGTCCCACGGACCTCCTACCTGGCCTCTCCTCGTCCACATCCACATCCTTGCTCCAGTCCTCCCAAATGCTCCCTCCTTGGGAAGCTGCTTAAAATACCATTTACATCAAGTCCCCCTGCTCTAAAATGCACTCCAGCTTCTCGTGGCCTAAATAATGAATTCCCAAAGCTAATGCAGATATAAGGGTCTTTGCAAGCTGCCCTCACCTTCGAGCAGAGGCCAGATAGATGCCTGTCAGGGCAGTGGTAGCACAGACTGCTGCACTCTCCAACTGTATTAGGGATTTCCAATTTTAGTTGTCCTATTCCCCTAATAATGCCATGGCTTTAGTCAACTAATCCTATTAATTGTTTTTCTCAAAATACCACCTTAAATACCACAAATATACCTTCGCTGATGATGTTCCCACTTCTCTCTGCCCACCCAAACTCTAATCATCCATTACGGTCAAAGTCAATGCATTCCTTTCTACTGGCACTCATAACTCCATAGGCTCTAGGCACTTTGTACTTACAGTCTTTGTCTTTTCCCCCTCCTTCACCTCCCTCCTCTTCCCCTTCCTAGCCCGCCCTCTTTCCTTCTCCCCCCTGAATCTTTCCCATTACCATACAACATGCTTTACAACCTCCTATCTATAAAAACAGAAACAAAAATAAAAACTCCACTGACCCATTTGCACCATTATCTACCCACCATTTATCAGTCAGACCATTTCCTGGCTTTTACAACTTCTCTGCATAGCTTCTCTATTTTTTCACTTTGCATTCATTCCTTCTCCTCTTGCACTCTAACATCCAGCTCTACCAAATTTGCTCTTTTCAATTTACTAAGTACCAGGTCAGCACCAAAATCAGGGAAAAGATCTATCTTCTCATTTTACCTACCTCTCAGTAGCAGTCACCACGTCTAACTGTTCCTCCCTTCTGAACTCGTCTCTTGGTGTCCAGCACTCCACACTTCAACTTTTTATTCTTACCCCATAGGTCACTCACTTCCAGTCTTCTGTCAAGGCTCTTCTACCCAGCCTCTAAATTTGAGAGTGCTCAGGGGCTCAGTTCTAGGTTCTTCTCTTACTATCTACAAACATTCCCTAGATGATCTCATCTACTTGCTTGACTTTAGATGCCGTCTGTTTGCTGGGGACTCCTCATTTTCCCTCCAGACTTAACATCTATTTAGGCCCCAGACTCTATCTTGGTACTTTAACTAGAATATCTAGTATTCACATTATACTTATCTAAACAGAACTCCTAGTTCACCTCTCCCACCTCCTTTTGTTTCTACTCCAATCCTCTCTCTCTCTGAGTAAATGACACTATCTATTTAACTCAAACCAAAAATTTAGACACCATTCTTAATATCTGCCCACATTCAATCCATCAGAAAATCCTGTGAGTTATACCAGCAAAATATATCTCAAATATGCCCAATTCTCCCCATCTCCACTGCTGCCACCCTAGACCAAGTCCCCAAAATCAATTTTCTGAAATGTTATAAGAGTTCTCTAAGTGGCCTTCCTGCATCCAGGCTTGGTCTTCTTCCATGGCAAACAGAGTGGTCTTTTTAACACATAAATGACATCACTCTTCTGCTTAAAATATTGCAACGACCTTCCATTTTTACCTAAACTAAAAATTCAAAACTTCTCACTGCATTCTATTAGCTTCTTGACTCTCTGATCTCAATTGGTACCACATTCGCCTCCCTATAAGCACCTTTGTTAGATCATACCGGTCCTCTTTTATTGCCCATATAAGCCAACTTCTTTCTTGACCTCAGGGTTTTTGCTATTTTCTCCTTCAGGAACACTCTCTGCTGGGTTTTTACATGGTTGCTTCTTCCTCATCCTTGAGATTTTAGCTACTAACATCACCTTCTTTGAGAGGTATTCTTTAACCACCCTGTCTAAAACTATCCCTATTAAAAGGCATTCTCTATCTCACCAACAGTAAAAGTTTTCATAATCAAAATCTTACTAATTATGCACTTACTTGTTTAGTTGTTTGTTATTTGCCTCCATGCAACTGGAATATAAGCTCTAAAAGAAGAAACTTACATGCATTTTTCTATGATTTATTCCTAGCACCTAAGCATAATGCTCAGAATTCCTCAATAAATCTTCACCAAAAAATGTAAATGAATGGAATAGTCAAAATGGGCTACAGAAACACACAATTCCAAAATCCCAGTGGACTAAAACCACAATATATACCTTACGAAGTCTAGAGGCTAGATGATGATGGACATCCTATGGGGACCATAACTAACAGAGACTTCCTCTCAATATATGTGTCTATGAGGATCAGCACACCAGTGGGACAAGATGTGGTTAATATGGTTAATGGCATGAGGTTCTTAAAGCTTCCAGCAAGAAGTGATACATATCGCAGCCACTGTGAAAAACAGGTTCCTCAAAAAATTAAAAATAGAATTATCGTATGATCCAGTAATTCTACTACTGAGTATTTACCCAAAGAATGTGAAAACACTAATTCAAAAAGATATGTGCACCCCTATGTTTAGTGCAGCATTATTTACAATTGCCAAACTATGGAAGCAGCCCAAGTGTCCATAGTTAGATGAATGGATAAAGAAGAAGTGGTATATATACAGTGAAATATTACTCCGCCACAGAAGGAATGAAATCTTGCCATTTGTAACAACATGGATGGATCTAGAAGGTGTAATGTTAAGTGAAATAAGTCGGAGAAAGACAAATACCGTATGATTTTACTTACTTATGGAATTTAAGAAACAAATAAACAAAGAAAAAAGAGCCAAACAAAAAACAGACTCTTAAAATAGAAAGAACAAACAAATTGTTATGGGGGGATGATGATGATAGGTGATGGGGATTAAGAGTACACTTACCCTAATGAGCACTGAATAACGTATAGAGCTGTCAAATCACTATATTGTACACTTGAAACCAACATAACGCTGTATGTTAACTGTACTGGAATTAAAATAAAAAATAAAAAAATTTAAAAAAAGAAGCGACACATATCAATCTTGCTTGCTCGGGCCAAAACAAGTTGTAATAGCCAGGCTTAACTTCAAAGAGGGTGGGAGAGTATAATCCTCCAGGTACCCAGAAGAAAGAAAGATGGACATATTTGGTCAGCAGCATTTATGATTCCACACCAACCTTCTACTAGAAAATTTCTTCCACCCAGAAGAAAGATAATAAAAATATTTGGTAATGTGCATTTTTGACTTTCATGTCTACTCTCTTCTTAAAGCTTGCTTCCACCAACCCAGAATAACATAACCTTTCTGAACACTTCTAGGAGTTATTTCTGTAATTCTCACTTTTTGTAACTGTTCAATCATCTGTCTCCCCATCTACACTGTAAACACAGAGGGCAGGGACCCATATCTCCTTTCCTCTGAACCTAGTATTCTGAGTAACTGGCTCAGTGCCTTTCACATAGTAGATTCTGAGCAAACGTTTTTTGGAGGGATGTCTTCTAGTGTGTCATGTGTATGTGTTTTTAGCTGCACAATTAGACTAGATATTCCTCCGCATATGGTACACAAAGAAAAGAATTTCTATTTCATGCATCTTCTTCCAGTTGATGCATCACGGAGATATCCTCCTATTGGCAAGAACATAGTACGTAACTATTGAACTAAGCTAATTAATAGTATTAACACCACTCATCGAGGTGCAATGTGCAAAATACCCCTATTATAAAGATACTCTCCCAACTCTGGCACTACCATCTTTTGAACACACACACACACACACACACACACACACACAAAGACATACATTGCCATCCCTGGCTTCTGGCCAAAGGTCCACAGTCAGTTTTCTTTGGTAGAGAAAAACAAGCAGATAATTGCATGGGTTTTCTTGGTTCTGTCAGTGGTCAATCTGCGTCTGGAAGTGAAACTCCCCTTTCCACAGGATTTCATCACAGCAGTAACCACAGGACTCAAATTTTGGTCATTGATAGCATCTCAGCTCAGCTTTGTACCCTAATGTGAAAATGAAACTTGTGTTCCACTCCCTTATGTTCCCTTTCCTTACATTGCCAAGTTCTAATCTGATGCTGAGATTAAAATCTGTTCCTTCTTGAGTGGGGTCATCATGTGTGATGACAGATCTGTCTCTGAGACCCTCAATAAGGAGAGAGAAAAGTGGTGTTGTTGAGATTTTTACATCAGAAAATATCCTTTGGTTACCAGGGGGTTTCTATTTCTGCAGACAAATTCAAAGTACATATATTTGGACATCCTTCCCTAGAGCAATACCATGGGACTCATAACCTTCTTCCTTAGGAAAATGCTATTTTGATTCTTGAGTATTCCAAATCACACAGGCCTGTGTGGCACTGTAGAAAGAGTTAGAGGGGGCTTTTTTAGTTTCACAGCACACCTCAGGCAAATTACTTAACCTGACTTTCAGTTTCCTGAAAAAAAAAAATGAGGATAATAAGGCTTACCTCATAGGATTAAATAACAAAGAATTGGAAGTGTTTACCTCTATTCCTAACTCCTAGGAGATATTCAATATATGTTCTTTTCTAACAGCCACTTTAGCTATTAGGCAAATTACCAATTTAAAGTCCCTTTCACCTAATAGTTACAGAACTGTTTTGAGTCAATGAATCTGAGAGCCCATAACAGAGCCTGGTACACACTAAGCTCTATACATGAATGTCAGACATCCATATCTTCATTGCAACACGCTACTTTGCTATAATCTAATTTTTGTAACTTCCTCCTGTTTTCATCTCTTATAGATGGCTTTTCTAAAATGTGCTATGCTCTCTTCCATTGTAGTTGGGAATGTATATCAGTTCTTTTTCTTATGGGGAGCAATTAGCAACAGCCATCAAAATTGTAAATGCACAAATTCTTCAAACCAGCAATTCTACTTCTAGGAATTTGCACATAGGACATTGCACATATGCAATATGACATATGTAGAAAAACATTTATTGTAACATTGTTTATAATAGCAAAAGATGGAAAATAACCTGTTGTTCATTAGTAGGAGAGTAGTGAAATGATGGTATGTCTACATAAAGAAATACTGTGAGTGGAGCAACAATAAATCTTGGCATGAAACAATCTCCAAGATATGTTATTAAGCAAAAAGAGCACAGTACAGAGCAGTGTCTTTGATACTCTACTATATGGGTTGAAAAATCATATGCATACATATTCTTGTATAAGCATAGTACATGCCTAGAAAGACACAAGACTGATAATGACAATTGCCGCTGGTAAGGGGGAACAGATAGCCCTGGGAATGGGTAGAGGGATAGTTATTTTTCACAGAATACCTTCTTATAAAACCTTTAAAATTTTGTACTATGTACATGAAGTTGCTTTTCCAAAATATATTACTAAAACTGCTCTTCATCCTATGATAGATCACCGATTAAATCCAGGAAGAGGGTGATAGGCAAAGGAAACTTGTAGAATGCTTTAGTTTTTTTTTTCTTTTACAAAAACAAAATGTCTATATTACTTGTAATTATTTAAAACTTGGTAAGAACAAGAACTATAACTGGAAAGTGAAAATATAGCTAGTGAAACCTCTGTGGCTTCCATACTACGATGACTATTCACCAGCCCACAAGCATTCATCGAGTACTTACTAAGACCCTGATCTGTTTGTTGTAACAGGAGGGAGAGATGCAAGGGATGGAGGGCCCAGGCTCTCCCCTCACAGGTGAAATGGGGAACAGTGTCCAGGAGTAAAGGATTTATTGCACGCAGCAGTGAGGCTGGCCTGTGTGAGGAAACTTTCTAAAGGAGAGATTTGTGGGATCTCAGCAAGAGATAATGATGATGTTGGGGACAAGTTACATCTCCTCCATTCTCCATTTCCTCATCTTTAAAAGTGGAATAATCTGCCTTGGCTCTCCTCTCACAGGGATGCTGTTAGGATTAATGAGCTAAAGTTTGTGCTTATGTAGCGTCTTCCTTCTGAGAACTCAGAGTGCTTTGCAAAGTATTCTTATTAATATTCATAGGGTGGTTTATATATTTTTCCACCTTTCACTTTAGAAGTTGCACATCTATACCTAAAGACTCTGATTCTTCTCTCACTCTTCCTCAACATCACTTTCTCTTTTGCACCAAAATAGTGCAGTTTCAGGCTTTAAAGTCTTGCTGGTTTTATATAGCTTAGGGCTAATAACATCACACAGCTTGCCTGCAGGAGAAACCACCTGTACCTGCTAAAATTTCTACAGTTTCCACTGTATACATATGCATGATAAACCTTAACTCGTGGTAAGATATCAAACAAATATATTCCAGGGAAGAAAAAAATCATCCATAACCAAGACTGCTTCCTAAGAAGAGTGACTCACAAAAGCAGTAAGTGATTTGAGACTGGGTTTGCAGGTTCAGGGATAGAGGCTAACCCCCACCTCCCTCCACTGACCCCAGAAACAAACTGCTCTGCATAACAGTCATGACTTGGGTTGGGGATGGAAGACAGGGAGTGCAGAAAGAGAGAAGAGGAGGGAGCAGAGACAGGAGGAAGGGAACGGAGCTAGGAGGGTAGCAGGAGATCATGCTTAGCAGGAAGTGAACCCTCTCCCATATCCTTTCCCCAGTTATGAATAAACTTCACCAAAGCTTGCAAAATCCTAGGGGTAAGTGGGTTTCTCATGTAAACTGGGCTGAGTTCATAGCCAGAGAGATGGAGGTAATGAAACAGAGATGAGGTGATGAGCCTGGGAAATGATAGAAATCATGCAAAAACTGTAGACTTTCAATGCCTTGGGACTGATGAGGATCCAAGTTAATTAGATTGCATTTTGAGGGGAAAAGGAGACTCAGCTGACCTGAGGGTAGAGAGGATATAGATATGTGTCTACGTATCAATATGTCTATTGATAATGGTTAATTATGGATTTATACCAATGTTTAAAAAAAGCTTTTAAGAAGAAAAACTTTAGGTTTCAAAAGATAGCCTTGCCCAGCTTGGACCAAGTGGAGAATGGGAGGCCGAGAAGTGAGCGGACATCTACGATCGCAGGTCTCCTACGTTCTGGCCGGCTGCTGGCTGCACAAAACCAGTCCATGCCACCTCTCATTATATCTTTCTTCAGGCTCATTTCTGCCCTGTTTGGATGTTTGAGAATAGCACTGGCTGAAGCCTTCAATTTAAGAGTTAGTAGGAGGGTTGCCTACTCATATCACGCTACCTGTTTGGCCCTAGGCCAATATCACAAAACAAAGCTTCTTGCAGCAACTGAGAAGAAACAATTTGCATAACTTAAAGCTATGTTGGAGTGTTGTGCTTCATGTCTGAGCAGCATAAGTCTTGAACTTTAAATAGCCCAACCCTAACATATATTTAAGAGCAATGTTCTAAAGGCTGTGTTACATAAAGTGGAACACTTAGTGACACCACAACAATGTGCCAGGTCCCCTTTCTTGCAGACTGACAGAAGCCAGCCTCAGTTAGGCAGCTGGGAGGAAAACTTTCCCAGCCTATGAAACCCAGAAGAGGTCAGCTCTGTCTGTAATTTGGAGAACGCTACAGTGTTTCACGAACCACAAATATCTCCTCCTGGGTCTACAATAGCCTTGACAATCCTCTGACAGTCACCACAGTCACTCCTTTGGGTTGGGCAATAAAAGAAGAGTCATAATTCCTGGAAGGACACTTAAGATTGCCTAAATGTGCCATAGGTACAACTAAGGGCACTTAGTTGGTGGCCAAAAGTTACAGACAACATCTTTCTCCTTCTGGCCCTCTCCCACCCACTCGTTTCACTCTCTTTGGTTTGCAAGTAGTCACTTCACACATTTTGAAACGATGGAAGATCAGGTCGTATACCAGAATAATTTATGGAACTTTTATAAAATACAAATGCCTAGGACCCACCCCAAACTTACCAAGTCAGAATTTGGAAAGTAGTAGAGGTTTGAACAAGCATGTTTTTTAAAAAATGCTCCCATAGGCATTCTGATGCAAGCTTCCACCTTACAACTGCTTGAGATAGAATGGGATGTAGGTCAAGGTTAGGGTCGGGAAAGAGGTAACCTGAAGACCATGTGACTGGAAAAAATGGCATTTGAGAAGAATGGGTCCCAAAGACTACACCCCAGGGCAAGTCTCTGATCTGAGGTGAGCACAGTCTTTGAAAGGTATTCACTCTGGAAAGAGGCTGAGAATTCCAGACCACTCTGAGGACAGTCTCCCCAAATGGAATGCCTGAAACAAGTAAGAACATTTCTCAGTGTATACTGCCATATGTATTTACATTTGTTTATGCATTCAATTTAATATTTATTAACTACAAAATACCAAGCACAAAGTCAGATGTTGGGGATAAAATACAGAGCAAAACTAGATATGATACCTGACCCCATGGAGCTTACATTCTAATGGGGAAGGCAAAGAATTAAAGAAGTAATCACAGGAGAGCCTGGCTGGCTCAGTCAGTAGTGTGTGTGACTCTTGATTTCAGGGTCGTGAATTCAAGCCCCACGTTGGGCACAGAGCCTGAGAAAGAAAGAAAGAAAGAAAGAAAGAAAGAAAGAAAGAAAGAAAGAAAGAAAGAAAGAAAGAAAGAAAGAAATACAATTAAAGGTGACAAGTGGTATGATTCAGAAGTACAGGATGTTAAGGAATACATAATGAGGGAACTAATCTAGTCTAAGGGTAATCCAGGAAGGCTTCTGGAGCAGGTGTTCATTAAATAAAGACCAGAAGGATAAGTGAGTATTAGCCTGATAAACAGAATAGGGGATGAGAGGCCAAAATCATATGCAAAGCCTCAGTGGTTCTCAGCCTGAAATGGACATTAGAATCACCCAGGGAGATTTTTAAACTCCCCACTGCACCCTCACAAGTTGAATAATAATTTCTAGGGGTGGAACCCAGACATCAATAATTTTTAAATCTCACCAGGTTATTACAATGTGCAGCCAAGGATGAGAACCACTGGTCTAAAGACAAGACTTTTTTTTTATTCACAGTATGGAAAGAAATTCAGAGCATTTGATGAAAGTAAAAGATTGACAAGAGATGAGGCTGGAATGGACAGATCATGTAAGCAAAGTGCCTTAGAATTCTCCAGAGAATCAGAACCAATAGGAGATGATAGATGATAGATAGATAGATAGATAGATAGATAGATAGATAGATAGATGATAGCTAGCTCTCTAGCTAGCTAGAGAACTAGCTAAACAGATAGATAATTATAAGGAGATGGCTCACATGACTCTGGAGGCTAAGAAGTCCCACAATCTGCTAGCGGCCGACCCAGGTTAGCCAATGGTGCAGCTACAGTCTGAGTGCAGGAGATGATGTCCCAGCTGAAAAACAGGGAGTGGCTTGAAAGATGAAACTCAGGAAAATAACTGTTTGTTTGGGTAAAGCACCTAAAGCTAACGTTATCAACAATTAGAATAACATTGTTGAGCAACTACACTGGTTTCCTAGGGCTGCCATAACAAATTACTACAAACTGGTGGCTTAAAACACAAAAATGTATTTTCTCACAGTTCTAGAGGCCAAAAGTCCAAAATCAAGATATCAGCAGGGTTAGTTTCTTCTACAGGCTCTGGAGGAAAGTCTGATTCATGTTTGTCTCCCAGTTTCTGGTGGTTCCCAGCAACCCTTGGTGTTCTTTGGCTTGTAAATAGTGGACTCCAAACTCTGCTTCTGTGTTCACATTACATTATTCCCTGAGTCTCTGTGTCCTCTCCTTTTTTTTATAAGGATACCAACCATTGGATTTAGGGCCCAGCCTAATCCATAATGATTTCAACTTGGTCCTCAACTAATTAAGTTCAAAAAAAAACCCAAAACCCCGATGTCCAAATAAGGTACCATTTTGAGATTCCAAGTGGTCAAGAATTTTGGAGGGGTACTATTCAACTCACTGTAGTCACCTATCAATTTTTGTTATTATTGAATAATGGCCACAACCAATTACATATAAAAGTTCTGAAGTTTTTCTAAAAATATGTCAATCCCACTCACCCTTGGTATCAAACAGGGAATTTCAAAGAGCCTATAGTGTTTATTTCTGGGACTAGAGTAAAACCAACAGTCTTCTTTTCTTGCCAACCACAATCTTTGCCCCCTCCCCTCCTCTTTCCCAAACAGACTTTTTTGTATGAATTAGAAACTTCCTTATTCTGCTCACCCCATCTGTCATCACCTTTCTTTCCTGGCCCTAAATTCCAACCTCAAAGGAACAAAACATAGCTGAGGTCAGGGGCTAACCATTTCTGAACTAATCAAACAAAGTAGGTTGCCATGAGTTTTCCACTTCTCATATTGGTGAAACTATCTTAACTTCTTACTCTTTTTTTTAAAGTGAGAAGGTTTGAAGATGTGGGGGGGGGGTCACAGAACCTCTTCAGTAAGAAGGGTGTTCAGAATAAAAAGTATGATAATCTGTTTTAAATTATGACCCTCTTGTGGTAATACCTTCAGAAACACACAGCAATGTTATCTGAAGCTATTCTGGTCTAAATGTTGACATAGTCTAATATATCATGCTCCGTTTTAAATGTAATACATTAAAACACACCTCAACACAAGCCCATAAATGAAACAAATATGTCTTAGAGGAATAATTTAGCTGTGCTTCTTTGCAGCCTCAATGTAAACTCTCCTTTAGTCTAAAAGCATTAAAATCATAATAATGAAATTTTGCCATTAAGAGTCAGAAAGCACTTTTCTCTTTAAAAAGACAGCTGCATTAAAATTTAATTATTGTCTCCCTATCTGATTATCAGACAAGAATAGAGCACATTTGGGGGGAAACTGCACATATGTTCACCCAGCACAGGAATGTTTTTAAAGACTCTTCAAGGAATTGTTCCCCAATACCCACCCTACGTGGGGAAAAAAAAGTCACCATAATTAGATATATATGCGTTAAAACAAAAGCGTCAATGTACCAACTGTGAAAGCAAACAGATACAAATCAGGTGCTGAGGAAATGATTTGGTTTCCTAATCCTGTGCGTATTCTCACGGTCTCGGAATAGTACATGTGCATTTGACTTGCCCTGGCATCCCATCAGAGGGTTGCTTTATCCACATTTTCTTCTTCGGGATAGGTAAGTAAAGATTCCTATCTGGAGTGTGAAAGCTCGCAGCAGCAGGAAAACAGCATATCTCATCTCTAATTTATGACTGACTAACTGAAACTCCTCACTGTCAGCAAACTCTGCTGTGTTTACTGGTTTGACAGCATACACACATATGGCAGAAGCCAGATGGACCTTCTCCCCCAGCTTCAAGCTAAGGGTGCTTCATTAGGAAAGAGATGCAGCCAGTCTTTGAGATCTTTGAACAAGGCTTTCCAGCACTACAGGAAGGAAGTCAGTCAGCAAACTGGAAAGAAAATAACCGTACCCTAAGCAAGGTATTAGGTCAGAAGAGAATTCATAGTTGTCGCATTGAAGCCCATCAAGTTTTAAAGAACAAATGGCCTGTCCTCCCAACCACAGAAATTGGGAAACTGCTTCCAAAGAAATCAGTTGATATGAAGTTTGGATTTCATCTACTTGGACAAGGGTAAATAGCACAATAAATCCACTTTCTAAACTCTGATTCATAGTTAAGAGCTAATAGTGTCAAGAAGTTCTCATAAACTCCAAGAAAACAGTAGTGTCTTTCGCAACTATGAAGACCGTAGCGAAGAACCTTCCTGCTGCAGTGAATTATTGCTCATAGGTTATAAAATAAAACATAACCCTCTGAACCCAACTTTTCATTCTAAAATTTCAAGGGAAACAATGATTTTCTCAGTTTATCTAAAATCACTGTGTTTGTTTTGTTTCCTTTTTTCCTGGTGATGTCCTCTGCACCTTTCTGACCTCTCAACCTGAGTTCTTTTTCTCTTTATTCTCTGGGTTTTGGGGTATGTCTCAAGATCAGTGGGCTTAGATTCCCATCAAAGTCTTTATCATCCTCACTTGAACCATCTGGAGCAGAGATCTCTGCAAAGCAACCAGAGATCTTTCCTCTTCCTACACACGAAACAAGGGTTCCTGGAGTAGTAAAGAAGCAACGAGTAGAATTGAGAGAGAATGGATCCTTACCCAGGGAATAAACTGTCTCGCTCTCTAACCTGTGAAACTGACCCCCTGATTCAGATCAATCCATTAATTCCACAGGTCTCAAACATTTCCAACAGAGAAAGATCTAATCCCGGAGCAGAAGTGGGTGGCAGGGCGGGAAGAGGTTCATGGTGTAAGGGGATGGCCCTTTCTCTGGGACCTGGTACATTTTATAGGAAATCTAGACACCCCCTCCAATGCCCCCAGGGCTTTCTGGTAATTAAGCTCTGACGAAGGGAAGTGGTGAGGAAGAATCACTGGACTTCGTTGAAAACTACCTCTATATACCCTACAATTAGTTTACACTGAGTTAAAATTCTCCTCTCTCTCTCTTTCTCTCGGTGAGGCCAAAAATTATATATTGTTACAGAATGGGCTATAGAAACAACTAACAATTTTCTCAACATTCTACAAGCACAGTTAAAAAAATTCTATTTCTCAAAAACAACATTTTAATTGAATACTGGAATGTATAGGGCCACTTCTAGTCTCTGCTTTTCTATGAAGAGTAATTAGAACTAATGCTTTTTGTAGGCACATCAGGAGTACAGGCTTAGTGTCAGGCATTAACCTTCTGTTTAAATGTTTTTTCACAGCACTGGAGAGAAGCCCCTAGTGTGAGGCCATAGATGGATTCTAACCTGGTCCTTTTTACCTTTGCTAATGGGAAACTTTGATATGATTTGAAATACAGTGGCCATTGTTAGTGAAACTCCGCAGGACCAAAGCTCTATCGTCAAGCAAACAGAAGCTGAACGGAGTGTTCAAGGGCAGTGCTGCCTGGGGTCCTAAGGGCACCGTACTTGATATGGGTCCAGAATATGATACTCCTCAAAGGTTCCCACACCCGTCCTACCATTTGTACCTTGGAAGAACTCTGAAATAGCCAGAAACATAGTATTAGTCTTCTTTCAACAGGCAAAGAAACCAAGGATCAGAAAGCCACATATGTGTCCAAATAGTGGTAAGGACAGAATTAAATCCTCAGCTTTCTATACTCCAGAACATAATAGGATCCTCATACATAAGGTTTCTTCTGATGAGTGAGTACAGCTGCTGTTTAGAGGTTAATGGGATTAAGTAACCAATGGATTGGAAAACATAGGCTATGTTTGATGACAGTTTAGAGCATCCAAATATAATAAGACAACTTGGAATAAGGGGAGGGGAGAATAGGATAAAACCAGCACAGCTACGTTTGCTACTTAGCAAACATGCTCCTGAATGTCTCCATGGTTTACACCTCAGACAGCCCCAGTCCATGAGAATGGAAGTGAAAAGAAAATGCAAATTCAGCTGCATGTTACATCCACAGTAAATGCAAAGACAAATTAAGAATTAAAGACAAATGCAAATTACTCTGCTCATAAAAGAAACCTATACAAAAGACAGGGAATGAAAAGGCTCTGACAGTTATGGATGAATCTCTGAAGAGGCGCACAGCGACCGTATTTCCAAATTCGAGCCTTTTAAAAACTGGTTAGAAGAATGAGAACAGCTGCTGCAAAGAAGTTGGGGGGGAGCGGGGGGAGGGTTGCGGTTAACAGTAAACCAAACTGCAGAGTAAAACTGAGAATCCTGTCCTTATTGTCAAGGTGAGGATGAAAAGCAACAAAGGGACAAAGCCAAAAGAATTCTGTCTCCAGAAATTCTATGGCAGACTTTTAAAGCGAAGCCCCTGGCAAGCCTTAGGCTGGGGGAGATGGAGACAGGAAGAGAACAAAAGAAAGAGGCAAGGTAGCAGAAGAGGCAAATGTTGCATAAGAGAGAAAAAACACAGGACATCCTAGCAGGAAGCGGGCCTGGAGTCAGGGGTCATTCGTTAACTCAAAATGACTGCCAGGCTAGACAGGTAATGGAGAGCCTGGTTGCCTGGGAGTGGTGGGGACTGTAGGAGAATGTCCACAGGCATTCAAATTCAACCTTTTAAGAGAGGTGTTAGATAGACATCAACACAGAGCATGTCTGTGTATCAGTTTGTTTCTTTTTAGAATTGAGTTCTCTGCATCGGCAAATCTGTGGAGCAGAATATGGGTGCCTTAAACTGTCAATTGAAAGAATAAGTTAATCAATGAGGCTTTCATTTTACAGATGAAGAAACTGAGATTCTAAAAGATTGTGGCTTTCCCGAGTTCACTCAGTTAAATAAAAGAAATTATCACTAAAGCAAAACCCCCCACCTCAACCCAGGACTCCTTCATCTATGCTATAATGCCTTCTCAAGAGGAAGAAAAAGAGAACAATTGTGCTTACCAGCGAGTGAAAGAAAAAGACTCAACTTATCTCAGGTGGCTCCTATGTGCCTTCTTGCCATAGGCTTGCCATCCCTGTGCTGCAGGGAGGCATCCAGGCTTTGGCTCTGGTCAAAAAACCAAACACCTGTAGGGGCAAAGAGGCAATGTATGGGAGCAACATGGCTCTCAGCCCACCGGTGCCAAACTGGAAAGTATATGCACCACGTAAGGGGCAAACACTACCCACTTCCAGCCCATCAACACCAAATGGGAATGCGGCCATTTCTTTGGAACCTACTCATTTTTCAAGAGAATCCAGAAATCTGTATTTTTCTTTGAAATAGCCTCATTTTAAGATGTTGCAACAAACTCATTTCTATACACAGTAAGGGCCAAAGTACAACTTTTGGGTCAGAGATGGCCCCAACCCAAGCACTGCCACTTGACAACCTCTGCCTTTAGTCACCACAGCCATTTTGAGACAAGATATGGTGTATTCATTCTAAAACACTCCAACTTCAGCTATTTAGAAGCCTTGGTCTAAAAATGTCTACTTTTATTAAAGGATCGAATATATGAAAGCTGCGTTATAGTTGAAACAAGCGCCTTCGATGAGTCCTTGGCATTTATTTGTCTATCATATTTCCCAGAGGCTCATGTTCTCTTTATCCCTGGGTGGCATTAACCTCTGTTTGCTTTTCTTATCTACCTACAGTTAGTAAGTTGTCAAATGAGACTCTGTGGCTTCTTCTTTTCTAGAGTTTGTAAAATACTTACCAACCTTCACACAGCAACTCATTTAGTCAAGTTCAGGCCTCTAGTGGTTACACAGGCAAGACAATAGAAATTTAATTCGAGTCCAGTCTTTGTAAAAGTATAATTTTTATTTAATAAGATTGGATTTGAAATGAAAACTTGTTACATTTATTATGACACAGACAGAAAGAATCCAAAACTTCAACAGATAGCAACTTGTCTTTTAGGACCGGTAATTTACTTAATTTAAGAGAAAAAAAAAATTGTTCTCACCTCAAGCTATTAGAAAGTCAGTTTTGGGAATTATCCAAAAAGTAGAATTCAAGTTGTTTGTGAGGCAATCAGACCCTGAAGAATGATGTCCATACAATTAGCTTAGCCCTGAGAGAGTTCAAGAAGCTGCAATTTAAAACCTGTAGGTATGCAGTTTAGCTTAAGGTGCCCGTGCCTTTCTCCTCACACAATCCTGGGCTGAAGAAAATAAAAGTGGTAAATGTTATATAAATAGTATGTGACATTTGCAAAGGTTAAGAAGAGTCTCTTTACTCCTTCTCTTCTTTTCCCAAGTATTATATTTGAGCAGTGAACCCCAAGGTTTCAGTATTCAGGTACAAGCCTGCAGGTCAGATTACCGGTGATATGGAGGTAGATCAGGAATTTCCACCCTGTTTGTTCCTTGGAAGAAAGCAAGGTCTCACCAAGCAAAATTTTGCACAAACATCGCTCAAGCAAGGGGTGATATGGCATTCTGCCAAGGGGTCCTGGTGCTGCTGAATTTGCACAAAGCAGACTTGGCTTTATCTTTAGTTTCCACAAGGAATATGGGCACAGTGTGAGGCACTGTTTTACAAAACAAGCCCCATTCCGTCTATTCGTGGCAAGTCTCTGATATTTTTCTTTTTCTTTTCTTTTCTTTTTGTCTTTAATCCTCCTTTTCAAATGGCTAAACAAAGAGGTAGGGTGTTCCTGCTACCAAATCTGTGAAAAACATTCAGTGTCTAGGATATCTGAGCAGTTAAGGTGTTGGGTTTTCCAAGCCATAAACACAGAACTAAACTTAGAGCTGGAAGATCCTCCTGAGGGGCCATCTGAGCCCTGCCCTGCCTCCAGGCCAAGCAGAATTTCAACCTGAAAGAATACCAGGAAATTTGCAGAGTAAGGCTACAGTTCCTTCCTCCGTGGTCCATCAGTGTGCTTCCTCAAACTTTGGGGGAGGAAATTCTCCCTAATGTTTAATTCACTTTAAATTTGCTTTCTGCTTTTTCCCTATAAAGGGACAGATGTATCTCTCATTGGTAATATGAACACCAAACACTCTGAACTGCATCCACATTCATGCAGCGACGTGAATATGGAGTACCAGGAGATTGCTTCACCGAGATGTAACAGTCGTCAATAATACATCACCTGTGGGTCCTCACTATGAAGTGGTTTTAAGGATTGGTTGAGAACTTGGGGTCCACTCTCTGACGGAAGGGGGTCTTTGTAAGCCAGGTTTCTTCTCTGACTCACAGACATTTACCCGAATCGTTTATCCCATACAAACCCTCCCACAGAACACACACCCAGCTCAGGACTGGTAGGTGGTAAATAGTGAACAGCTGAAAATTGATTGATTAATGATTGTTGACAGCTTGGCCTCCTAAGATGCCATCTTGTCTCTTTCTAAACCCTTGGTTAAACTTTAACAGTTCTCTAATCCCTTGCCCTCACCTTCCTTTGCCCTCTTAACACACCTGTTACTGTACTGGCTTCTAGACCCCAACCAGCCTTGCTATACCCTCCAATGTGGCTTACTCTGGATTCCCTGATGTTTTTGGTTGATACTATCTGCTGCTTTGACTGTTAGCCAGGGTCCTTTTTCAACTGTGCCCCAAGCTAAGCCTTTTCCTACTTTGTTTCCTAATCTCTGAAAACCTATTAAAAGACAAACCACAGCCAACTGCCAGATCTAGCAGGAAAGATGACGGTGGTCAGGGCCACTGAGGGTCCAAGACCATAGGCCCATAGAAGCTGAGTTGAATGGACAGAGGAAACTGCATCTGGCTGTGTAGATCTGGTGATAGCAACAAGTATCTTTGTTTGGGTAATTTAGATTTGATCAGATAGGATGCAGACTCCCTACCCGAAGTGTAGTCAGAAAACCTGTTAGAATTGGAGAACCTAGAGCCCCACGTCCAAACTACTGAGTCAGAACACTTCATTTAACAAGATCTCCAAATAATTTATATGCATATTAAAGTATAAGAAGTACCGAGCTAGAGCAATGCTTCTTAATTCTGGCTGCACATTAGAATCACCTGGGGAGCTTTGAAAAAATACTGATGTCCTGACACCACCCCACACCAATGATATCAGCATCCCTCCGTGGGAGAGCTACACATCTGTATTTTATAAAGGCTTTTCAGGGGATTCAATGTGCAACCAGGGTTTGAGAACTAATTCCTTAGAGTTTGGTTTGCTTGGCAGATGTGAAAATCTGACCGTAATGAACACGAAACGAACGGCTTTAGATCATGTAGCTCATTAGTAACAGCCAAACGTTCAGATTTACACAGATTCTGCAGTTAAAAGAGCACAGGCTTCAGAGCCAGGTTTAAGCCCTACATCTGCCATTTTCTACAAGTAGGGGTTAGGGAAGGTTTTTTAATCTCTCTGAGCTACAGTTTCCTAATCTGTAAAATGGGATGGATCATAAAAATCTCTCATGGCTATTCTGGGGATTAAAGCAGCATGTCTATAAAGCCTCTCTGACCATCTTAAACTTCCCGAGTTCCACTGTACCGTCTGATGCACAGTATTTACAGGGGTCCCAAATCAGAATTATTTATTTATTCATTTAAGAAATGATTACTGAGCACCTATTAGGTAATAAGACTGAGGATTCGAAACAACGAAATAATTCTTGGCCTCTAGAGAGATGGGCATGTAAACAATTTACTCTGTGGCTGTGTAGAAGCAATACCAGGGGCGCGGGAAGGCATAAAGGTACACAGAGAACAGTTTCCATTTGTGATTTCAAAGAAATCCATCCAAAAATGTAACATCTGAGCAGAAGGAAGGAAGAGAAGGTTTCCAAGCAGACAAGGGAGGAGAGGAACATTCCACAGGGAAGGCATAGCATATACAAATGCAAGTAAGCGTGAAATGTTATGGTGTGTTAAAAGAACTGCAAGCAATTCAGTGTTGCTGTAGGTGAAGTGAAGGAAGGAGGGGAATGACAGGAGAGGGGGTGGCAAGTAGGCAGGAGCCAAGGCACTAAGGGTTTTCTTTGCTATGTTAAGCTGCATGGACTTGAGACCCCATGCATGGTGGGAGTGCGAGAAGTCTCTAAGAAACAGCTTGCTCAGGTGGTGTCTTGTAGAGAAAAACATACCAGATCACCCTGATGTTTCCCAAGAAGGGGGCAAGTCAGAGAGTAGATGAGCTCAGGATCTCAGCTTGATCACCTGGATGACATGGAGCAGTCAGTGCTACAACATGGGATACCATAGGACTGACTGAATCTTAGCCAATGTACAGCTGCACAGGTAAAGCAAGGGGCAAAAGAAAATCCAGAGACCTGAGGAGCATGTCCTTATTATTTGTAGATTCTGTTCCTGTTATGGTACAGAAAACTATCTGAGGATATTTTCTTGAAAACCACTGAATAAACGGAGAAATAAAGAGCCGGCCCCTCTTTGTGGGTGAAGTCTTTCCTGCTACCTTCCCCCGTGCAGTTGGCCACCACCCTTGGTAAGCCCTCCCTCCGGGCACCCTAGATCTGGCAGAGGCCCGACCCACTCTTAGGTTTAGTCCTAGACCATTTGGATTTACTGCATGTATTTCACCTCTTCTTTTTATTCAGTAATTTTTCACAATTACAAAAATACTGCATGGTGATGATGGAAAAGTACTGACATACTCAAAAAATTTAAATCACACATAATCCTATCACATAGAGATAACCATTAAAAACACTTCAGTACATTTCTTTCCTTTTTTCTAAGCATACATACACGTACTAAAACTGTTTATAGAATGGGATTACACCATGTATATTTATTTATAACTTGCTTTTTACATGTAATTATTCATTGGATAGGACTAGTTCTAGTGAGTCTCTTTTTAAGAATGAACAAGGAAATAAGGTACAGACAGAAGCTAGAGCAGCCATGTGCTCAGAGAAACCTAGAAAGCCTTCAAAGAGAGACACAAATGAAGCAGATGAGCAGAAAGAGGCAAAGACAAGAGACTATGAGATTCCAGAGACCTGGAAAAAGTAACTTCCATGCTTAATGATTTTCCAGGTAGGATTCCAGCATCTTGTGAGCCCTGCCTGACTTCCTTTCCTTGGGTTCCATCCTATTGCTTTGTATGTCCCTAATAAATCTCTCAAGTCTGTCTTAAGGTTGTTTGAATGGGTTCTGTTTCTAACAGACAAAAAAAAAATAAAAATTGCTAATGGAGGCAAAACCTGAAATATACCAGATAAGATTCAGACAGACATAAGAAAGCAGATGGATAATGGCTTGCTTAAGTGAACAAGAGATTTTGGTCTTGAAGGTAAAACTTCCC
The DNA here is from genome assembly GCA_002007465.1 of Ailurus styani. NCBI lineage: Eukaryota > Metazoa > Chordata > Mammalia > Carnivora > Ailuridae > Ailurus > Ailurus styani. The sequence goes on along the minus strand of LNAC01000068.1, from coordinate 394,585 downwards.
TCAAATAGCCATTCTACTCCTGCTGAAGCTTCTATACCACATCACTTCTCACCCTCAGATGTGTAGATGGGAAACTTTATCTAACACACCATGACAACCTGTCAAAAAGAACAGCTGCGGGATAGTGCATGGTCTGAGCATCTTGATTTGTTTTTCCCTGGAGTTGGATAATTGCCTTGCTTGTTCTTGACGTGGGGACCAGGTGCAATGATACACTACATCAGTGTCCAAGCTGGGATTGTCCAGTGGTCCTTACCATCACAGATTCATATTATTAGCAAGGCTATGGAACTCTGCAGTGTTTCAAGGCCAGGGGATGGTAGCTTTCGGCCAGTGAGACCCTGTGACAACTCGAGGGTCTTTCCTGAATATCCATTTAATACTGTAGCCAAAGGTCCTGTTGGAGTTCACAGGAATTCCAATGAACTGTCTTCCTTAGCCATCCTATGACCTGGGTCCATAAGCGCACAGCACTTGTTATTTTTTACTCCACTGAATTTTGGTACAGACCGGTCCTTTATTCAAATACTACCATCTTGGGGCACTTGGATGGCTCTGTCGGTTGAGCATCTGACTTGGTTTGGGCTCCGTCATGATCTCAAGGGTTGTGAGACTCAGCCCAGGGTTGAGTTCCACACTCAGCGGGGAGTCTGCTTGAGATTCTCTCCTTCCAGCGCTCCCCTCACTCATGCTTTCTCTCTTTCTAATAAATAAATAAATCCTAACAAAAAATAGTACCATCTCAGAAAGCCCTTCTCTAATCACTCTGTGTAAAACAACACCTCTTCCCTCAAAGTCCGCCTTAGCCTTTTTCTCTCCTTCTCCCTTTTTTGAATAGCACTTAGCACCAGCCGCCGCAACTCGCTCTCCCAACAGAATGTCAGTTTCTTGAGGACAGGGACCCTATCCGATTCCCAGCTGAATGCCTGCTGCATACTCCAGAGCCTGACACATAATAAACCTCTGGTGAATGAACAATCTCCTAGAGATAGCATCCTAAGACTGGTGCAGGGATGAAATTCCTGACAGAATGAGGTGCCATAGACTTCTTTCCTGCGATTACAACGTTAATTTCTATTTCCATTTGGGCAAGAACCTCAATGGTCATCATTCTTTCTATTGTTCTTTTCAGCCCAGTCCTTTCAGTAACTAAGTTTCCTTCCTTTTTTACCCTCAGCACTTAAACAATATGTCCAGCTCTTCCTTCTAAATTACAACTGGAAGGAGGTAGCACGTGGGGTGTATTTCCATGATGCCATAATTCCCAGTCCTGGGACACCTCCCACCACAGAGTGCCTCTAATTACCTCAGGGGAACATCATTAAAACTTCAGAGAAAGAATCATTTTAATTCATTTGAAGTTTTAAATAAACACAGACCACATAGGACAAAATCAAGCAAACAACGTTGCAAGTATTAAAATGGTAAAAATGCTGGGAAGCCCTGCTCTAATGGATTTCAGAAGTGAGATCCACAATTCTGAGCTGCAGTTAGTGTGATATATGCCTACTATCCATTTCCAAAATGACTCACCTTTGAATTTTCTCTAATTTACACACTTCACCTACTCTCCTTCCAAATTACTGGGTCAAGAAATGCCTCTCGTTTTCCTCCGTTAATATGCTGCTTTGCTCATTCAGCTTCACATATTAAGTTTTAACTTATTGGCTTTGGTGACACTCAATGATCCCAAAGGGGGGTGGGCTAAAATATGTGTTTTTCCAAGGTGCCTTCATGCCCGGATTGCAATTTCTAATCTCTTACTTGCTCTGTATCTGTGTCTTGTGGAAGAGCTATTGATCTGTAATCTCACCAGTGCATTTTCCCCTCCTCATAAAATCCCAGGGACATTCTCATTAAGGACAGAGTCTGGCTACAAATTACAGAAAAGGAGGCACCCAGGCATCCAAACAGAATTCAGACCTTTGGCCATTCACACCCTGTGCAACTGAGCAGCCGGTCTGTGCTTAAACTCCCCTCAATTTGCCAGGTTCTGCTGTGTCCTGAAGGCAAGGAAAGTAAACAAATAAATAAATGCAAATTAGACACTTGTGTTATTGCAGACAATGCTATTGATCCCATGGTATACAATTTGTGAATGATGAGAGGCAGCCTGAGGTAGCAGGAAAACACAGGCTTGGGTGTCAAAACAATTGAGTCCAGACTCCTCTACCAGCTGTACATGGATTTTTCCCTCTGAGCCTCAGTTTCTTTATATGTAAAATAAAAATAGCACTACTTAGTTCACAGACTTGTGTGAAAATTAATTACATTGTGTATAAAGAAGTACTACCGTGTGGGCTCAGTAACTGAGAGTAGCTGCTCCTACTTCAGTCTCCCATATTCTAGGCTGCGAGTCAGAGACTGTACAAGTACTTAGTTCTTATCATTCAAAGGAATAAGAGAAGAAAAAAAAAGTGAAACAGTGGAGATGCCAGAAATTGGCCTCAGGAATAGGAGTATGCTGCCGTAAATGCACAAGACACTTGAGGAAAGGAGGCTAGTTGGCCTGGAGCGTGAGTAGGTTGCCTGAGGCCTGTTTAGAAAAGGTGGTTTACCTCCCCTGGGCTAAGATTATGGGGCATGGAGGAAAGCATTTCAATAAATGAATAACACAGCTCGTCAGCAGGGAGCAATGAGGATTGAATAGCGTCCCCTGGATGTGACCATCCAGGTCACTAGTGACCTAGACCACGTAGGGGCTGGAAGTCAGGCTGCAGGGGGCTAATGAAGTAGGAGAGGAGGAAGTCAAGTCAACAAGTGGAGACTATTTTTTCAAGTAGCTGAGTTGTGAAGGGAAAGCAATTCTCACCTTCCTCATTTTGAGTACTAGAAATTATAATGCCAGAGATAGTGCAAATGGGAGTGCTGAGCTATAGAGGTCTCAATTATTAAGACAGTCTTCCTCTGCCCTTAGCAACTCCTCAGCTATGGTTCTTTGGGTGTCATGAGTGGTTGCTTGAATCTTCATTACCTCTCTGGAAACTTCTGAACCTCACTTGCCTGCCATTGGCTGCTGCCTGGGATCATCCCACAGCGTAGTGAAGGTGCTGGAAGTTTGGAGTCAGGACTGAGACAAACCCGGCTTGTATCCCAGCTTACCACTCGTGAGCTGCGTGACCTTGGGCAAAGCGCTAAAATCTCTTTGAGCCTCAACTTCCCCAAGTATAAAATGGGAATAACAAAAACACCTAGTTAAATGTGTTACTACTTACAAAGTATTTAAGAACAGTGCTTTATTCTGACATTATAAGTGCTCGATAAATGTCAACTATCACTGTTGTTGGTACGGGACCAGTGCCAATGTGCACGCCTATTGCTTTGATGAGTCCCTTGTCTGTCTGATCCTGAGTTCTGTCTTGCTATAGTCTACTACCTAATCCTGTGATAGCTCTCTTTTCTCTCCACCAACCTGAGATAAACTTTCTCTTGCCCAACCTCCACCTGGTAAATCCAGTTTCCAACTCAGGTCCTATGCCACAGCAGTATCCTATAATAATAACAACTATAATGTCTCCCTTTTATTATTGCTTAGCACATGCCAGGCGTGGTACCTAAGAGTTTTACATACATATAATCCTCGCGAAACTATGAGATAGTCATTATAAATAAACCCAGCTGGTCAACAACACAGTCAGGATTTGAATCCAGTTCTAATTGCGTAGCCATACTTCTAACCTCTGGATTACATTTCCTACATAGGGGGTTCCGTTATCTTACCTCATTTCTACTACTTTAAATGCGATCTTTAGATGTCATGGTACATTGCAAAAACAGCTACAAATTCTCCTGCAATTTCCATCAAGAAATAAAATTTACTTTTTTCCCCCTTAAATCTAGGCTAGCCTAGTGACTTGTTTTGGCCAATAGATGGATGCAGATGCCACTCTGCTAGTTCTAGGCCTGGACCTCAAGAAGCATCACACACTTTCACTGACTTCTTTGAGACCCCTGCCACCATCACCACGTGAACAAGTTCTGGAGAATAAGAGACTGGAAAGAGGAGAACCAAAGCATGCCAGCCAAAAGTCAGTCAGCCCCAGCTGACCTGGCACAGATCACAGATGCCTGAATGGGCTCCAGCCAAGAGCAGCCAAGCCTGGCCCAGATCATCAGAGTGGCCCAGCTGAGCCCAGCCCAAAGTTCCAATCTGCAAAAGCATGAACTAAGTATATGGTTATTGTTTTTAGTCACTAAATTTGGGGAAAGTTTGTTAAGCAGCAAAAACTCACTGATACAATCTGTAAATTCTTCTCTTTTTTTAATCATTAACTAATTCATTTCTTTCTTTTCTGTTGGCATTCCTATTTACTATTTAATCTCAGGTTCTCATCTTCCTGATCCCTGTCTTTATACTGCTCTTGATCAGGCCTTGGGCAAGAGATAAAAGTATTAAAACAAGATTCCATTACCACTCCAGTAATAAACTTCTTTGAATGAGATCCAAACCTTTTCTCTTCACACCAAATTTCATGTTGCGATAGGTCGCATTACAGTTAAATATGCAGATAATTGCCAAATTAGAGTAAATGCACCTCTTTTCGGGTAAAAGAAGACATATTTTAGTCAACCCAATGTTAATATTTGAGGCTCCACAAAGTCATGAAGGACCCTGGCTCCTTCTATCTTTTTGTTCTAGCACATAAGAATTTCATAAATCCAAAATGACACCTTTTCCATTTTTTCCATCTGGATTCCAAGCAGCTGGCAAGAAGAGATGACTTTCTCCCCCCACCCTCACCTCCCACTCATTAATGTTTCTGCCCACACAGTACTGTTTTCCACATCTCACTGGCAAGCACTTCACTCATGGGGACACATATTGCTCCAGGGGAGGCTAGGCAGGGTAGTCCAGATTCTGTTACTAAGGAGGAGGGGTGAATGGACATTGGGAGGCAGCTAGCAATATCTGTAATAGACACATTTCATTATCATCATACCTGGGTATCTGGTTGTTGGCAGTACAGAGCAATTTGGCATCCTATATCTAAAAGCCCGAGGTTTAACATGGAAGCACTGTAAATGTCTAATAGTCTGTCAAGAGGCATTGAAAATAATGATAATTGGAACATTCATTTCATGGGGACAGCTGATAAGATGCTTTTGCCATCAGTCAAGATCTGAAGTATTGTTCTACTATCTGAAGTGCTTAGCCAACAGTGATTGAAGTAGTTAGTAGCAGCAATTTGCAGCCCAAAATTTACCTCCTGACCTATCCATCCAGTTACCTACTCAACATCTCCTTCTGGATGTTTTAAAGGCAGCACAAAACCAACATGTCCAAAACGAAAGTCATTTCATCCCCAGAACCCATTCCTTCTCCAGCACCTCTCATCTCAGTAAACAATACCACCTTTTACCCAGATGCTCAAGTCAGAATCCTGGGTGTCATCCTGGATGACCAATATATATTCAGTCACCACATCCTGCCAATTTTTACTCCCTGATACCTGTTAAATTCATCTACTTCTATCAGGCCACTACCCTAATCTAAGCTAACTCCATCTCTTCTTCTGGACAGCTATAATAGCTTTCCAATTGGTCTCTCCACACCCATTCTTGCCATTCCTCCAACCCATTGTCTACACTGCAGCTTAGAAACATAAACGAGATCATACCATACCTGAGCATAAAACACTTTAACCGTTTTCTATTAATTTTAGAATAAACATCAAATCCTTTACATGGCCTACACGATTACATACACCTCCAGGTCATCCTGTTCCTTGATTCCACTCACTCTCCGTGATTCAGAAACACCAACCTTTTCCTGTTCTTCAAATATGCCATTTCTTTCCTGCCTTGGAGACTTTACACATGATGCTCCTCTGTATAGAATGTTCTTATTTGCCCCCACCACTGACTGATTCCCCCTCTATTCCCCTTATTATCCAGAACTCAGTTCGAATGTCTTTCTCAAGAAAGTGAACTAGTCAGGCAAGTCTACATACCCCTATTAGAGACTCTACTAATACGCCACACTATCCCTCTATAATCCTCTTCATAATTATAAGTGAATGTTTAATTGTATCTACAGGCTCCCCTGTTGGAAAAGATGATCCATGAAGAGAGGATCATTCTCTATTTTGTTCATATCTATAGCCTCATTTCCCAGCATAGTGACTAGCATAATGTGCTCAGTATATACTAGTTGAAGAAATGAGTGGATGAATTAATAAGTAAAGGAACAAAGAAATCTCATGCAAGCAGAAGGTCTTGTCCCAGGAGATCAAAAGTAGATTTGACATAGTCATAAGAGAAGACTCAATCACTGGGGAGGGTAGCATGAAGAAGACACCTAGAAATGGGGTAAATATGAAATACTTTTACTTACAGTAAAATCAGAGCTGTACAAATAGCATTACAGCCAACAAACAACTGAAACAGGGATCTTCATACCTATCCCACTTAGGATCAGAGGTTTCACATCCAAAGGTAGAAATGATGGATATTTGATAGACTCAAGTGTAGCCAGGAGGATCACTTGAGCTTACTAAAATTTAAATTCCATGAAAACACGATCTTCGGGAATGCTCCACTCACTGCGTATCCCAAATACAAAGATTGGTGTCTGATATAGAGTCAATGCTCAGTAAATATTCATGGAATGAACCTCAACATGCATGGCCACAAGTAAGGAAGAAGTGAGTATTAGCAACCACAAATTCAAAACAAGAGGCAAGGGATGGTTTAAAGATGTACAGACTAGCATTAAACGCACACACACATACACACACACACACACACACACACACACACACTGGTATTTACAAGGGGACACTGTGCAGTCTTTAGTCCCTTAGACCCCAGCATAGAAGCTGAAGAGGATAGCATTTTAACCACACTGTTGACACCTTTCTCTTTCTCCCCTCAGTTTTGCCAGTTTTACTTCGCTTTAAGTGTAGTTTTTAAACGCCAGTTACTTCCTTTCACTTTATAGAGCATTCTTACACCATCTGGACCACACCACAAACCAATGAGTAAGGAGTTTTCGGTCTTATGTGGCTTGTGAAATAAATGTCTGAGATATTAAGGCACTGGCCCAAGTGAGCACAGCTCACATAATGGCATAGGTGGGACCTGACATGGTCTTCTGCTGCCAGTTTCTACACTATCCTCACTTCTAGTTAATGGTCATGGCAAAGGGAATAGCACATTCAAAATCAACAACTAGGTATGGGGAATGGGCAGAACTATTAAAAACATAAAGAGATCACCGGTGAAAACCTGCCTATAACATTTGTATAATTTCTGCCTTTCTGACAGCTCCTTCCGCTGTGCTTTAAAAAATAATGCATGTGAATCTCATCTGAAGTTTACTGATGTGGAAAGGTTATAGTGATCAAATGTCCTACATTGGCTGATATAAAATATGGTCACTTTGGGAGAGATATTTACTTTCCCACAACATTTTTCAATTCATTTCAAAGACCCAATCCTCTAGGGCTCAGCTCCCAACTATCCCCAAATAGCCACCAGAGATGCAGTCTTCTGGCTCTTATACCTGAATTACCCTAATCTCCACCCTCTGTTTCACATTGGCTCTAGGGTCTGTCCTGCAGTGTTTGCTCAGGCAGGATCAAGCAGGCATTACAAAGTTTCCTCATTCGAATGGAGCTGAGATTCAGGGGCACCACTGATTCTGTGCAATCCCAATAGACTAGAGCTGGGAGGACCGTGCTATAGTAATCAGACTGAAAGTAGATGCCATCTCTGGGTCATTCCTCTAAGCTGGGCAGTTTGTTACAATGCTGATTCTGAACCAGTTGTAACTGGGTTAGGGTCTGAGCATCTTCATTTCTAACAAGCCCTCAGGGGATGGCAACGCTCACTTGGAGTAACAAGACCTTAAACTACATCAACACAGCTTCCCACCCAGTTACATGCCCTCCTTATACCTGTACCTCACAGCATATCACAGAACACCATTATAGTTTTGTAGCACTGCTTGAATAATTCTGTCCCCCCACTCAAATTAAAAAATATTGAGATCACATCACTCAAAATCTAGTCAGGAAAACAGAGACCGCATCAGGTAGTTTAACAGAAAGCATTTAATTTAGGAAGCTAGATGCATAAAGTTGTTGAAAAAATTGAGAGTGAAACAGCCCAAAGTTAAGGAAGAGCAGGAAACCACCCCTAGGGCTGGAAGGACAAGGAAAGGAAGGCCTGTTACTTGATCCCACCCAACATCTGGGCTGCCTAGTGGGAGCAGAACTCATGACAGAAGATACCTGGCAAGAGGTGGGACACAGATGTAGCCAGTTCCCAAAGTAGGAGATGGAAGCCACAGTGAGAAATACCACTGCTTCTCCTCTTATTCCTGCTCAACTATCTTCTTTTAGTACCTCCCATTGGCTGAATCTAGCAAGAAACCACTTGACAAGAGAACTTGGAAAATAGAGTTTGCAGGAAAAGATCAGGAAATGAATCTGCTTGCAAATAGCTCAGCAGTGGAAAATAGATCTAGTTTACTTATAGCAGAGTATCTAGCATATAGTAGACATTTAGTAAATATTTGTTGAAAGACTCAACAACTAAAGGAGAAGTTGGCACATACATACATACATACAAGGCATACCTTGCACTTATTAAAACTGTGATACTTGCCATCTGTGGCCACTGGCCTATTGAAATATAGAGCCTCTACATCATCCAAAGTTACCACCATGCCAGACTCCAGCCAGTGGGAGTGAAGAGTTGTCCAAGAGCATGAATGTGGTAAGCAGCTTCCATAATTGACCAAATTCCTTTTCTAGTAGACTGTGGTCCAACTTTGGGAGAGTAGGCATAGGCGAGCATCAAACACTCTCAGAACACTTTGGTTGACACCCACATTAGGATGACAGCAATGGTGGCACGACAGCATCATCAACAGCTGGCACAAGCCTCATAACAGAACAAGCAATTCACTGTTAAGCTAAACCTCAGCTTCCCCTAAAGATTCAACCCTTGCTGGCACAGTGTTATGCCAGTCATTCTCTTATAGGACAAGCTAGACCAGTACTGCTCACTCCCCAGCTCTCAGGGCCAACACGGAGTGCAGAAATCACTCATAGGAACAGCCACCATTTACAGGGAAGTTACAATATGCCACACACCTTTGTCAATCACTTTTCATGCTTTATCTCATTTTGGCCTTGCCTCAACTCAATGAGGCTGCAACTATTCTCATTTCCATCTTCCAAGAGAGGAAATTTACCAAAACTTAGTGACAATCTCTAAGTTTTCCTGCTCAAGATCATGTGGCAGAGAAGTAAGAGAGCTGGATTCAAGCCCAGGCAATGGGACTCCAAAGCCACTTTACATCTCTGATTCATAAGGAAGGCCACCATCATACGGACAGGGATTTCCTCACGTAGGCTTGGGTATGTGACTTCATTCTTCAGACCACAGCGCTGCACCGACTCCACAAAGTGGACCGATACTCTTCACATCTGCCTGTGTGTGCCTTTCTCAGCATGTATGTATCACCCTGCCCTATTGACTTAAGAAAGGACTTTAGATGTTCAGTAACTCTTGATGATCTAGGAAAGTTTTCCACGAGATCTGAAGCAGAGACTTACATCACTTCTTAGACGTCTAGTGGCATTCTGAAGTATAGCTCACAAAATAGAGAGGAGCTGGTTCTTTTGAGCTGCCTCCCTCTCTCCTTTGGTGATGGAAAATGACTATGACACAATGCCATCAACTCTGACCCACCTGACCAAAGTCCATGAAGCTCAGCAATTTTCTCTGGCAGTCTACTTAGCATCTGTCAGAGCCAAGCTTTACTGGGAAGGACGGGCATTCTAGAAAAAATGTCAAATAAGATTTACATTCCAGAAGTCGTACTGGACATTTCTCCAATGTCAGCTCCTTTTCAAAGACTGTGTGTGCCACCCTGTAAGGTCTCCTAAGTCCTGCTAGCACCCTCGGATGGGAGCGGGAGTTCTCCTTGGTACAGAAAAACGGTGAAGCAATCACACGCAGCCTCCACATCTCTCCTCCCTCAGGGGCTGCCACTAGGGTCTTTAATGGAGTAAAGGAGGAGGACTAGGTGTTGTCTTTCCCCTTGATGGAATGTTTTAGCAAGGTCATCCACATTATCTTGAGAAAGCTTCCATTTTTTAATTACAACTATGGCATTAAAATCTTTTGATACACCAAAGAAATGTTTAAATCTATCATTTGCTACTTGTTTATTGAGCACTGGGAAAAAGGTAGAAAAGACATGATCCCGCCCTCAAGGAGCACACAATGGAGTTGGCTAGTGTATCAGTTACACATTGCCACCTAAATAAGCGTTTAGTGCTCATATAGCTGGGGTTGTTAGGTGAATTTGTTGATCTCGGGTGGGTTTTCTCACACATCTAGGGGTTGACTGACTATAGGCTGCTCAAGTATGACCTTAACTAGGTTGACTGGGTGGCTCAGCTCCACTCACATGTGTTTCATGCTCCTTCTGGGACCAGCAGGCTAGCCTGGGCATGTCACTTTCATGGCAACAGCAGAGTGCAAAAGCACAGGCAAAATGCACAAGCCCATAAAGGGATCTGCTGATTTCTTAATAGCCAAGGCAAATCACGTGTCCAGATCCAGATTCAAGGGTGGAACATAGATGCTGCCTGTTTAATGAGAGGTACTGAAATGTCACATGGCAAGGGGCAAGGATATAGAAAAGGCTGAGAAGTGGGCCCATGAATAGACTCAATCTACAGCAGAGAGGTACGGGGGAAATGCAAGAGTTTATAAGACCAAGCTCTTAAGCATGGCTTTTCCAAGCTGGCCAGCTCTGACCTATAGCTGCAATTTCCTGCCTCCTTTCCCACCCATATCACTTTCTCCATCTAGCCGAGAGACCTAGTGTTCTTTCACTTTCTGGCCTTAGTCCAATTTCTATTTGCCTGGAAGGCCATTTCTTCCCCATCTCACCTGACATTTGCCCAGCAAACTCCTACTCATCCCTCAGGTTTCAAGGCAGGCTTCAAGCCTTCTGCTAAGTCTTTTTTAAACTTTTGAACCTGAGTTGGGACCCATCTGTGTCCCCTCCTCCACCCTGTTCTCACCCCCAGTGGCACTAAAAACCTGTGTTGTCATTTACTGTTTCCTTGTCTCTTTCTTCCTCTAGACTGTATATTTCAAGGGGGGAGGGACTGTAGCCCCAGAGCCCAGCAGTAAAATCAGTAAATGCAAGATGAAAAACTGCTCAGAGCCAGGGAAGGAGAGAAAAAGGACAGTAAACAACACCATCAAGGAGGGAAGTGGTAACTTCCTCCTAAAACAGTTAAATAGGAACAGTGCAGATTCGAGATGGCCTTGAAAGTTAAAAGGACACGTGGGATACATGGATGGGATCAAAGGACCACTGACAGTTTCTGAGAAAGTGTGTGGGGAAGATGCATTTTCAGCAGATCCTCAAGAACAGTGCCATCCAATGAACTAGAATGTGAGCCACCAATGTGGGCCCACTTAGGTAATTTGACATCTCAAATTTTGAGAATTTAAAATGTAAAAATAAGCAGGTGAAATTGACTTTGCTAACATATTTTATTGATTCCAACGCATCGACTATCCTATCATTTCCATGTGTAATCAGCATAAAAAATAGTAAGGAGTCCATTTGCTCTCTCTCTCTCTCTCTCTTTTTTTAAAAAGATTTTATTTATTTATTTGACACAGAGAGAGATCACAAGTAGGCAGAGAGGCAGGCAGAGGGAGAGGGGGAAGCAAGCTCCCTGCTGAGCAGAGAGCCCCATGCAGGACTCGATCCCAGGACTCTGAGATCATGACCTGAGCCGAAGGCAGAGGCTTTAACCTACTGAGCCACCCGGGCACCCCATGCTCTCTTTTTTTTTACATCACGTCTTTGAAAGCTGCAGGGCCATTTTACATGTGAAGCACAAGCCCATGCGAGCGAGCTGTATACATTTCAAGGGCCTTCCAACCTCAGCGGCTGGCGACTACGGTATCGAACAGTTCAGGTGGGGGCAAAGAAGGCATCCAGGAGTCACTGAGGGTGATGAGAGCGCTGAAAATGATGACAGTGTTGAGAATGGAGAGGAACACAAGTGTGTGACATTCCCCTGGCAGAATTCGCGTGTCAGTTTGTCTGAGAGAGAGCCTTCGCGCTGCTAACGTGTATTTACACATTTGGCCTTCAGTGTGCATTGGAAAGGAGAATCAGTTCACATACAAGCTGTGATTTTGTTTATATTTCCGTTCTCAAAGATAGCTATTTGTGAGTGAAACCTACCACCTTTATCCAAGCCATGAAAATAGTGAAAATACTTTCTGGAGGCTGATTTCCCTAGCGCGGAATGCAAGATTTGTGAAATTCAAGCACACTTGGTAGAATTCAAGCCCATTTTTATGTACTATGGGTCACAATCAATTCAATTCCACAATCATTGAATGAGTTCCCACTAATTGGAAGCTTGAGCTGCTGAGCAATTATCCTTTGCAGAAGAGTAAACAAAAGCATAATTTATTAATTTGCTATTTATTCTCCCACTTATATAATGAGCTAATTGCTGCAGACTTAGATTGTGGTGTGCCTGTATGATATAAAGGTATATAGATACATTTTATTCAGTTCTATGTTAAGCCATACTTGGAAAGGATCCATTCTGTGTCCTTGTAGCTCTCATTTCTTCATTTTACAAATGAAAAACACTTTAAGAAGAATAAAGAGCTTGCCTACAAGTGCTCAACGGAAGATTTAATGAGAGAACCCTGGTCTCTTCCTCCTTCCAGGCATGTGCCTCTGCAGGGGTTGGCTTGGATTTTTACACAATGCCCTGAGTTTTATAGGCTTTGCTCAATGCCACCCATTTGACATGAAGAAAACATTAAACAAACATTCACACGCATTAGGTTAGTTTTAAAGATATTTCTATGCCTGGATGTGTGATATGACAGATGAATAAAACATATTAATTTATTAAATAACTTCCTATCTATGGGACTAGCTTAAGTGTATATATTTCTAATAAAATGGATTTCAAGCAAGACCTCAAGCTCTTAAACAACACCAGACTTGATTTGCCCCAAAACTGTGTCTTCATATTAGTAGATAATTCTCTCATTCTTATGAGCATCTTTAACACATCTTTTTAAATGATCTGGATTGACTGTCTAGACTGTTTCAAGTTCCCTGGATAATTTCACAGCTCCCTCTTTGCTCTGACAATGTGCATATGACCTTGAGTTAAATTAGAGAGGCTTCTTTTCTTCTAAACGCTTCATATGCACTACATACATTACTTAATACTGGAGATGGGAGATTTTTGCTTTAAAAAAGTATAAGGGAAAAAAATTTCCTGTTGAGCAATATTAAATACCACTTATCTGAGATTATCAGGTTGCATGACTACACATTTTCCAGCCCCTTCTTTTTGAAAATGAATCCAGTTATTGAAATTTAAAGAAATTAATGCATTTTTAATCAAATCAATATGCATTTGCTATAACAAGCACACAATCCATTTTGAGTTGAGCACTCTGTTTTTTGAAACTAATAGAATCACTGCAGGTCAAAAAATAAATATATTGGAACTTAACTAAATGTGTATATTTTTGTTGCTAACACTAATATGATTTTATCAGGAGTATCTGATAAATCTCAGGATTTGGACATTCCCTTGTTCTGCTTTTTCACATAACGATGTGGGCAATTAAGAGTTCAACAATTAGTTTATGACTTCAGAAATTACTTTCCCACAGGATAAAACTCACCTGGTGAGAAGTGAGGACCAGCAAAGACAAGACCCTTTGGACCCAGTAGGGAGTCTTCAATTTTGACACTGAGGAACTTATATTCAGCCTCTGAAAGGTAGGGATGCACACAGAAGCACCCCTTAATTTGTTTACTAATTACATACAAAGCCAGAGAATGTCAGAGATTCTTGACTATTCTTTAACCCAAGTCTGTCAGGTGCAGATTCAATGTGGAACATAAACAAACCTGAAGTCTTCCACAGTTTATTCGTGTGTCCAGTTAACACCTCTTTAGGTAAACTCCCAATCACCGTCTTCAAATTCTACTGTATTTTCTTTATGACTAAAGGAATGTTAAGGTGCAATTAAGTGCAGTGAGTTCACCCTTTAAGCTTCAAGGCATGGCCCTTGGCTTTAGCTTTCAGAGATTTGGTGAGCAAATTTGTATTCACCCTGCTCAGACCCTTCGTGACTTTATAGACTTCAATCACATCCCCGCCAGCCTTCATCTTTCATATTATTCCATCCAAACTAAAGACATCTGAAGATTTGAAACATTTGGAAGCATTCCCTTTCATTTCCAGCCAAGATAAAAATAGAGGGTTCCATTGTGCTCTCAAGGAAAAAAAAAGTCTATGTTTTCGGTACTTGGGGCTGTCTCAAAAAATGAGATCTCCTAGAGGATATCTTATAGAAGGCATAGGAACGGGAGACACATAGGCCTACAAGAGACTCAAATCCAAATACCTGCATCCACTCTCACCTTAGAAAGACTCCTCTTGCTCGCAGCAACCATTCCAGAGTGGGGATGCTGACCCATTTCCTTCTTTTGTATGTATTAAGGGAAACATTGCCAGAGGAGGAAAGCGTACAGTTCCAAAATATTTCTTCCACAAAACATTTCTTCTTCTCTTTATATTCCACACAGATATTGCTGATTTCTTTGATTTAACAAATTACATGGATTTTTTTTTCTTTTAGGTAAGAATATTTCTCCCAGCATGAGTTGTAAAATACACATACCTCTGAGTTAATCCACCAGTTATCTGCATCTAGATTGTGAATGGCTTTAATCAGATTGCTTTGCTTGCTGATACTCATGTAAGATGAACACTAAAAGAACTGTGAGTTTTTGACCAGAAGAATCAAAACAGAAGCACAGGGCACTAATGAGAAAGTCAGGTTCAAACTGGCAGGTCAATAAGGAGTATTAGACCACCAGCAGATAATCTAAGGTGATAGGGGAAGAGACAAAGGAATACAGGAAAGAAGCCAATACACCCAGATTGTAGGTATTTTCAAAAGAACATTTACTGAAGGTTTAGTTCTTATAATTGTCTTGCAAATTACAGATTATTATACCGAATCACAGATATGAAAACTGAGGCTCAGAGAATCTAATAACATTTCAAAGGCTATGTCTACCACTTACTGAATATTGTGTACTAAATATATAAATTTTCTCATAGAATCTTCATAATAATTCTACAAAGTAGGTATTACTATCTGCACTTTAAAACTGAGGCAACAAACAGAGAATGTAAGTTTCCAGGGATCCAGAACCAGTCAATGACAGAGCTGGGGTTAGAACCCAGGTTTTCCTGACTCCATAGCCAAGCTCTAAACCACTAAGCAGCACTATCCCTCTACCTCAGAGGCAAAACTTGTCTGCAACACCACAGCAATCCAGGACCTTGACGGTAATAACTGTAGTTTGCTGCTTGGAATGTTCAGTCAGTGACTTTTCTACCAGGTTTTTTTTGTAACCCCACCTCCCTCTTTCTTTGTCCAATAAGATTACCCGGTAAATTCTCACCCTATTTTCAGTTATGCAGGTTTGTTCCCAAAAGCCTTTGCCAAGAAATCAAGTGTCCTGGGTATTGGTTGCAGACTTTCCAATGACTGGTTATATGTCTTTATGTCAACCACAGGGACCACTAGGGACAAAGTCACATGGAGGAAGTGAGAGCACTGGAGCCCTCTTAGCACCAAATTCTATAATCTTTTTGCAGTCTTCGGTCAACTCAGTGAATTGCAAATCTTCTCCTAAGTATCACTCAGCAACGGGGAAATACAAATCAAAACCACAGTGAGATCAGCCACACCACTTCACACCAGTCAGAATGGCTAAAATTAACCAGGCAGGAAACGACAGGCCTTGGCAAGGATGCGGAGAAGGGGAACCCTCTTGCATTGGTGGGAATGCAAACTGGTGCAGACACTCTGGAAAACAGTATGGAGGTTCCTCAAAAAGTTGAAAATAGAGCTACCCTACGGCCCAGCAATCGCACTACTGGGTATTTACCCCAAAGATACAAATGTAGTGATTCAAAGGGGCACATGCACCCCAATGTTTATAGCAGCAATGTCCACAACACCCAAACTATGGAAAGAGCCTAGATGTCCATCAACAGATGAATGGATAAAGAAGATGTGGTGTATATCTATCTATCTATCTATCTATCTATCTATCTATCTATCTATCTATCTACATATGTATCTACATATATATATATATAATGGAATGTTATGTAGCCATCAAAAAAATATTGCCATTTGCAATGATGTGGATGGAACTAGAGGGTATTATGCTAAGTGAAATAAGTCAATCAGAGAAAGACAAGTATCATATGATCTCACTAATATGAGGAATTTGAGAAAAAAAGACAGAGAATCATAGGGGAAGGGAGGGAAAAATGAAACAAGACAAAACCAGAGAGGCAGACAAACCATAAGAGACTCTTAATCTCAGGAAACACATTGAGGGTTGCTGGATGGGAGGGGGATGAGAGGGATGGGGTGGCTGGAGGATGGACATTGGGGAGGGTATATGCTATGGTGAACGCTGTAAATTGTGTAAGACTGATGAATCACAGACCTGTACCCCTGAAACAAGTAATACATTATATGTTAACAAATAAAAGCTGAACAGACTTTCTTAAAAAAATAAAATAAAATAATAAAATAAAAATAAAATAAAAGCATATATTTAGCATGCACTGGAGAAGGTAGAGAACAGGAGTTGAAGATTTCTTGTGAAAGCTTCATTTCCCCCACGATGCACAATGTAATGTTGCGGGCAATGTATCTGTTGTTTCTTTGTGTGGATACATCATAATATTAGATTGGAGGCTTTGCTTGTGTTTGTTTAATTTCTTTTGCAAACTGGATTCCACACCGGCACCAAGACTAAAGCATTTTTTTCATTCAACATTTATGGAGTACCGAATATATGCCAGGAAGTTGAGGAATAAACATGAATGTTAATGTATAAATTGTATCCTGTGGGAACCTACAGTGTAGAGAAAGGGCCAGATAATTATCATAGCCAGCTAACTTTTAATGAGCATCTAATATATGCCATGCAGTGTTCTGAGCACTTTACATGGATTGGCTCATTTAATCCTCCTATCAGCACTATGAGGTAAGTAATAGTGATACCCTCATACAACAGATGAAGAAACCAAGTCTAAGGGAGTTAATTAACTTTTCTAAAGTCATAGAGATGGTAAATGCTGAAGTTTGGATTAGACTTTAGTCTTTAGGTTTTAGCTTAGGTACTTGCCCTTTCTGCTGTGCTACTTTCTTAGAGTACTTTAGTAAAATTTGTGATAAAGGTAACCATGGGAAGCTGTGGGAGCAGAGATAAGGAACACATGACCTAGCTGGGGCCTCAGAAATTTCTGGAAAAAATATGTCTTGGGTTTGAGGTCATTGATTTTTTTCCTTTGGAGAGGCTCTTTTCCCTAGTATTGATTATAAAATAAATTTGAATTAAATACTATTTACTTTTCATAACATTAATAGTAAGATTGAGTAAATTTTCATTTCTTTAAAAAAAAAGGGATTTGGGGAAAGCCATCCACATTGGAAATTATTTATTCAAGTTATTTGGTTGAATTCAACTCAAACTTTAAAATTATTAGAACAACTTATCAAGAGAATAAATTCTGAATAAGTGCAGAACTACAGAGAGCAAAGAATAAACTGAATGATTTTGCATGTAGTATTTAACAAACCAGCAAAATGTTTCTTTTTTAGAGCTCTCTTAATTGTACTTCAATAAAAAAATTAATTATGTGATTTTGCTTCATTAAGGAAAAAAAGGAATAAGAGAGGTGGTAAATGTTTTCTGAAAACGCCAACCTGAGACTCTGGCAACATTGAGATTTACTTTCAACATTCTGAGCCAATCTTATCTGACCAATTTCTGTTATTTTCCCTAAGCACAGCTCTCAATTCCAACTCCATCTTCTTCTATTATGTTATGTTGTTCAAATCAAAATCAAAGATGAAGTTCAGACTAGAGAGTAAAAATGAACTTGTCCATGGGACACATTTGCGGGGGTCAGAAGGGCAGAGGAGTGAAAGCTAGAACTTCATTGCCTGTAATACTCTGCCCTCTGATACTACAAAGAACAGCCTTTCGTGTAACCACTGAGAGATGATGAAATTCTGGAGAGCATTCTCACTACAGGAAGGTGGCAAGAAAGCCAAAATAAACAACACAACTTTTAGGCTCAAGCCCATGCCTGCTTATGACAAAAGGTATTGACAAACTCATCTACTCTACCATCACCTCCCACCCTCCACTGTACCCTAAGGCAGAGTTGTGAGCCATGCCTTACCTTGAAAACAATTCTGAGGTCATTAGGCATGCTTTGTACCCCAAGCCTAGGCACTGGCCAACTGGAAGCTTAGTGGTACCAAGTACCCGTGGGTAAGGGCTTTAAGATTGATTTTCTTTACTTGCCTCCTCCTACTCAAGCTGTGACCCATCTACACCTCCACAAATCCCCAAGGACAGATTTTACTTACCCACCTTTTACCTACCAACCTTCCAGGCAGTTGTTTATTTTTAAAGATGACTCCCTAAGGATAGCTGACCAGGAAAACTCTGTGCCTTGAAAGGGCTCTAATTGCTTTCTCATTTTGGTCTAGTTTTTTGTGTACTCCAAAATGCCTTTAGGGCCTTTTACCAAACAAATCTTTTTATATTAGCCTTCTAATCATTTCACTGTTTTGGTTTTTTTTTAATTTATTTCAGTCTAGTCCAGCCAAAAAGCAGAGTACTAAATAAAACCATCCCTGGGTGTCGCTTTCAATTCCAAGTTCTCATGATCCCATAAAAATTTTTACTAGAAGTACTGGGGCTAATAAATAAAAGCAACTAAAAAAGTGAAACCGGACTGTCTTAGGTTTAACACAAAGAAGAAATTTCTAAAGATTTGAATAAATTAAAAGTTGGACTTTGTATAATACCTTTCTATGGTGGACCTTGAGAATAAATGCTTTCTATCTTTGAGGATAGATTGGACTTGATTATTTCTTGAGCTCCTTCCTATCCAAAGTCAATTTTATTTATACCTTAAATCAGTGTTTCTCAAAATGAGCTCAGGGACCATCAATTCAGAATTAGGATGTTCATAAATATTAAGATTCCTAGTCCTCACCCCAGAATGTACATTTTTAGCAAACCCCCTAGCTGATACTTAATGCGTCCTAAAATTTAAGAACCACTACTGAATTAAGAAGAGGCTTCCAAACAGTATTTCTGAATGTTTCTAAAGAGGTGCAAATTAGGTATCCAGGTGGAAATCTGAGCTCTAAAGATTGGCCCTTTTTGTCAATACCAAATCACAATGCTAAAGATCTCTGAAAAAGGAAAGTGATCTAATAAAAATCCCTTAATCTTTTTGTCTGCCGAAGTACTAGGTTGATTTTTTCTAACTTGCTACAGAATATTTAAGCTCTAAAGAGCTCAGAGTTTATTCTGATCCAACCCACTCACTTTACAGAAGAAGAAAGTGAGAATACAAGGGTCACAGCTTACCCATGGTCAGTCAGCTAGGAAGGCCAATGGAAGACTTACAATTAAACTCTTGGCTCTTGTTTCAGTATGCCTTCTACTTCCGAAGGTAAATTTCCATCTACATGGACCATTTCCACAATGTATGCTTGCAAAAAATTGTTCTTTATTTGTTTTAATGACAGATTTATTTTTAAACTCAAAGATGAACAAGTCACAAAATGTACCACTCAGTATTACAACCTAAATTTTACTAAAATTTTACCAGGGCCATTCTGTAGTACTCAGAATGGGTGGTAGCTACAGCTATATTTTACATAAACTGATCTATCAGTCGTTCAGTTAGATACAGAGATGATACACATACATATATGGTGACAAGGGCAATTCATAGAGACGTTTCTAGCAGAGTTATTGAATATTCTAGAAAAGGGTCCCCTATCACTCTTCTCCTCTAACTGTATTTAGTATTCATACATTCATTCATTTAACCAATATTTGTTGAGTGCCAACCACGTGTCAGGTATTATGCCATTCATTGTAGTTGCATCTTTTATCGAAGTCAGGTTCTAGGATCAGCACTAGAGGCAAAACTCATAGAATCGAACTTACCATTGGAAAAAAATCTATTAAGACGGTGTATAACCCCATTTTCTCCCAGTTCCTTCTCTGACTGAGCACCAGATGAAGTTGTTAGTTTGCTTTTATTTTTTTATTTTATTTATTTATTTTTTTTGTCATTTTGTTGTTGTTGTTAGCTTGCTTTTAGTGGCATGTTGTTATGAAAATTAAGTCTCACTAAACATTTGAATCGCCCTTTGTGCTGAGAAATACTCAATGTGAGAAGCACTGAAGGACTGAGACCAGCCCAGGAAACAACCTGGGTTCACATCTTTCTCTTGCTCATTTATTAGATGAAATAGCAAGCAGAATCATCCACCTCACTTATATTACTTTCTTTGCTCTCTTTTTCTTCCCCAAGTAGATAGAGTTGAATTCAAGTGATATAAATCCAAGTATTTGGGGACCTCTTGCCATTTATCATAATCTGATGTTATTTTGCATTATCCTGCTCAATCTGCACACTATTTTCTTCAACTGGCTCATCAACACCCACTGCAAGGAAAAAATGTAAGAGACTTTCTATCAAGAGGGGGAGCCTCAGTTTTAACCTCTCTATTACTAATATCTTCAGACTGCTGTTCAAGTTCACATTCAGTGTTTTACTATCTTCTTGGCCTTTAACTCCTGGCCTCACTCTGGTAACTCAAACAGCTGCTGACCCCTGGAATGAGGAGTGGGTTCCTTGGCTCAGAAACTTCTGCCCCTTTCCACAGTGTTCCCTTTGCCGTGAGGTCAATGGTGGATCCCAGCTTCCTTTGACTTTCACAGTATTCACTTTCTACCATGGCCCCATTTCCCACATGAGCCCCAAGTCCTGGAACAACTCCAAATAACATATTTGGATCAGTAATAAAGTTTGGTTACACTCCTATAGTTTATCCTATCAAATTGCCTAAGCTCTGAGGAAGGAGGGAGAAATTGTTTCCAGAAACCGTCAATTCACAGCCCATTTATCAACCCTATAGAACAAAGGGTACCATGTGGCACTGAATTATGGGGATTCTTGTCCATTAAAAATAGGATTGACAGCAACAGCTTATTTCACAGGATCCTCTAACTGGAGGTCATTAAATCCAATGACTTCTTGATTGGCTCTGAATTAAGAAGCAAAAGATGAAAGACTCCACATTTCCCATCTCTAATCTTATGAGCCACTCAACCTAAATCCTGGGCTTTATTGTCAAGCATCATACTACATGGAGCAACATGACAAACCTCTAACCCGATCAAGCTCACTCAAGCTACAGCATAACAGCATCAAGATTAGTAACTTCCAGGCTAGTGACCACAAGGCATGAAGAGCTAAGATTTCTCTAGTTTTGGAAAATCTGTAAATATCCAGCCACCAAGAGATATAGTAATGGCACAGCTGGCAAGCACTGAAACTTGGGACTCAATCATATTTTATTTTGCTTTCATTCCCCAGTTCTCATTATGTTTCCAGCCCCCGTCCTCTTCAATAAACATATCTTAATGAAAGCCTTTAAGAAAAAAAAAAGTTACTAGAAAACATGTAAAGAAATATTCTTTAATACATAAGTGGTAATTAAAATGTGAGCATGCCCTGAGGGCAGAAAATGGATACCTCTGTTAGGGAATTTCAAAGCTAATAAGTACGGCAATATAAATACACCATTAAATTGCATTGTGACCAACAGACATATGAATTATTGAGCCATACATAAACTTTAGGACCTGACTGCAGAAAAGGCCAAAAGCAACCAAAAAAGGTCCAAATTAATTGAGCAAGTAATAGGATCCAGGAGGGTAAATGGTTTAAAAACGGAACAGCTGAAGCACTGAAGTACATTCTCAAGAACAGAGGGCCGCGTGGAGAGTGGGAGCAGAAGAGAAGCAAGTGGGAGAAATCAGAGGTTATTCTGCTAAATGCACACCTTGTGGTTGAGATCTTAACATTGACGCCAGTTTGATTCTGAAGATGGACTATGCTTCTAGAAGCACAGCTGAAGAAACAAAATGGGATTCTGTTTGAAATATAGTATATAGCACTGTCTATGTACCTTTCTTCAAAGGGTACAATGAGCTTCCCCTTCTGATCATGATGGAGAATCAGGGACCAGATTTACCCTCTCACCTTAAATAACTATAAGAAACAGACTAAATATATGAAACAGTAGTTTCCAGATATTGGATGACAGGAAGCACAGGTCAATGATGCCCGAGTGAAGGAAAACAAACTAGGTGAGTTCCACCTCGATTGCTCATCTCTACTGCCTCGAGAGGGTTTCTCGGCCATAAGGAAGAGAGGAAACCCAAACAGAGCCTAGCTTTCCCCTGGAGTTGAGTAGATAGAGCTGGCTAAGAAGGGAGGCTAAGGTGGCTAGAATTCACAGCACACTCTAGCAAAGAGGGGATCGCTGCCCAGCCTGTGTGCCTGAGAGACGTACAGACGGTTTCTCTGTGTCCTCCACTGGCAGCTGACCAGGCCATGTGTATGAGGAAATTCCTGAGGCCATATAAAGACTGCTGACAAGAAGCAATCCATAAAGCTCACACACATCTGAAAATTGTTCCATTTCTCCTCTGCCCTCTGCCCCCCCCACCGAGTAGAAAACCTTATAATACATAGAATAAATCGGGCATTGGGCAGAGCACACATAAGGCTAGAGACTCAGTAGAGAGAAAAAATTATTCCTAAAGGTTACTCCACTTAGCAAATTTTTAAAATGAGCCTATAGGATCAAACTACTTCCGAGTCACTTAAATGTGTCCAGAACAAAGTATAAGCATATTTAAAAGACTCAGCTTCCAACGAGATAAAACCCACGGTAATTGGCATCCAACGAAAACTCACTAAACATGCAAAGAAGCATAATGAGGAGAAAAACAATGAATAGAAACAGATTCAGAAATGACACAGATGATGGGACAAGTGTACAAAAATATTAAAACAGGTACTATATCCGTATTCCATGTATCAAGGTAAAGCAGGGTCTCTCAGCTTTGGCACCACTTACTGACTTTGGGAGCTAGGTAACTCTTTGTTGAGGGATCTGTCCTCTGCATTATGGGATATTTAGCACCATCCCTGCCCCCTCCCCAACTCAATTCCCCATAGCATTCCCCAACCCCTTCGTGACAAGCAAAAGTATCTTCAGATATTGTCATAAGTCTCCTTGAGGGCAAAACTGCCTCTGGTTGAAAACCACTAAGGTAGAGAAAGGCATGAGCAAGTTAAGGAGAGACATGCATAATACCCCCTCCCCAAACTTAAAATTTCTGTCGATGAAAAATCCAATGAGATGAACAATACACTGAATGAAATAAACAGTAGATTGGAGGAAAAAACCTTAGTAAACCTGAATCTAAAGCAACAGAAACTCTCCAAAATGAAACAAGGAGAGAGTCTACTGTGGAGTATAGTTATTTGCCGTAGTAGATGTTCCATGGATGGAGTTAGCATATCAGCTACAGGGCTGTTGTGGCCAACCAATCTCGTGAAAAAGGATGGTAGGGTGAAAATAACAGTAGGGCTGGTAGGAAACTAACACAACACCACTCCTCCCACTGATAATAATGCAGCAGTATAAGGACTAGCTAACACTGAGTATTTCATACTAGACACTTTGCTAAGCACTTTATTTGCATTTTTTCATTTAATATTCACAGTGATCCTGAGAGGCAGGAAGTACCAGCCCTTTTTACAGAGTAGGAAGCTGAATTTCAAATATTTTAAATAAATAGTAAAGATCACAAGATCATACGACCACACAGGTACTAATAGTAAAGGAGGAATTTGAACCTAAATCGATTCTACTCTAGACCCGTGCACTTCTAACCACTGGGCTTCCTGATACAGAATGACTGACTGAAAGGAAGACATTTGAGACATAATTCAAAGAAAAATCAAAGTGGACTGACTTGAACGTAGAAGAAAGAAAATACAGCAAATGGAAAGTATATTATCCAAGAAATAGCAGAAGGGTCAGAAATATAAATAAAGCTGGATACGTCTACAGCCCATAGAGCTTTAGAGCTGGAGGGAATATGAAAGATAATCTCTTCCAGACACAGATGCACATGTGCGCACGTACCAGCACACGTGCGCACACACACACACACACACACACACACACACTTTTAAACAGCAAAATAAATACAGTTCCAGAGGCTTTGCTTTTCTTCCTTACATTTGTTGAGCGTTTTAAATGACTTGCTTAGTTTTCCCAGCTAGTTGGAGGCTATGCCAAGACTTAAGCTCTAATGGTTGTGCTCTTTCTACTACACCCTGTTTCTCCTGATAAGTATGTAAACATGCCTACCCCATGCCTAGCACATGGCAGATTCTTAATAAATATTAGATTTTCTATTAACAACCAATTAAGCCATTCAAACGACTTGTGCGTATAGATACAGTATCCCTGCATGGGGGCAGATCCACTCTGAAACTGCCTCAGCTTTTTCTTCACGGAATTATCTTATTTACTATCAAATGATTGTAGCCAAGTCACAGTGACGGGGGAAAGAACAGATGTTTTAAAGATTATTTCCCTTCACATAGTGTGTTCTCAAAACCCTCTCATGCTGGAGCGCCCGACACCCGAGCAGAATGGGAATAGAACAACCGTCTTCACATAGACAGCATTACCCGTGTTTACAATCCTTCACGCAGGAGGGATCAGCTGATGAAGGCAGCCGGTCTGAATGTACAATTATAGGAGCATGACGAAAACCAAGTGAGCCGTGCTCCACAGGACCCTGTATTATTCAGACCCCACATCAGCCCCTACACCAAAATGCTGGCCTTAATCCCTGTACCCCCACATTCGGCTCACACAATCGCTGTACCCGGTTAGAGACGGCTCTCTCTGCATGAGGCTGCTGTCCCGAGCAACATGTGACGTGATTTACCTTTAAAGAGCCTCTCCGTCGCCCTTGGCACCAACATTTCCTAATGTTTATGTTTTTGAGAGGAGAGTGTTGGTGATAAAGCTCTCGGTCACACGGAGGTGCCTTTTTGCTCTGGCAGTTCACAAGACATTCAGCTTTATTTAATGGCTTAACTGCTTCATAATTGCTCATATTCAGCTGCTCCTAAGCCTGAATGATCTCAGCTTTTAATATGCCTTGTCTAATTTTTAGCCACATCAATCTATACAAATAGCTCATCACTACTCTGAAATGCTAATGCTTGTCACATATTTCAATCGCCTCTATAAGACCTTGTTCCTGTGTTCATAAATCTTGTTAACATTTCAGGACCTTTATTTTCTTGTCCAATGATTCAAAGATATAGATACATATATATAAAAGGCCTCATCTTCCCCAAGGATTCAATATTTTTAAAATACAAAATAAAAAAAGATAAGTGACTTCTTTTTCACTAAATCTACATAACATTATTTATAATTATTTGTAGCATTTTACACCTTCTGCCTTCTTTCCCTGGTTCTTCACATATTTTTCTTACCTCCTCTTCTTGTTTGTAAACACCTTGGGATAAACCAAGGAGACAAAGAACAGCGCGGGCGGGGGGGGGCAGGGAGGGAGGCAGAGGCCACTTTTCAAGATATTATCTGAGTGAGAGCTGAAAAGTAGGCATAGTTAGCCACAATGAGGACCGGTCCAATACTCCCACTTTCTGTAGAACAGCAAGCTAGCCATCAGTCACTATGTGACGGTGACCCATGTCATCAGAATACTGTTTTCTTCAGGAAGGTAAGTAATCACATCATCAGAAAGGGGCAGGACAATAACAAGAAAATGTTTCCAGATACACCTGAGTCTAAGGATTCTGGTGTAAAATGCCCCACAACAGGGTACACTGGCTACAAGTAGAGATCCACAAATGCCCTCTAAGTTGCAGATACTGTATTTCTATCTTATCTAATAAGTAGATGCTGCTATATTAGTCTCTACAGTTACATCAAGAGCTCCTCCAAGGTAGAGGCTATTTCTTAAAAGTAACCTCTATATTTGTATGTCCTGTTTATGGTGTATTACCCCCACTAAAATATAAACTCTGAGAATCCAGAAACTCAGCATACTGAGCCCTGGAATAGGGCACATAGTAGGGACTCAGCGCTCAGTGTGCTAAAGAAATGAGTGATACTAAGCTAGTACCAATGTGAGCTTAAACTGTTTGCCAGTAAGACCATATGTCCCTTGGGTCTAAAGGGAGATTTTTATGACTGATTAAAATAGTGGGTGTCTATTTTTAAAGCCAGCAAAGCATCCCTACAATAAATGAGTGTTACAGTGGTCCTACATTCCCCAGGCTACAAGGGCTAGATGTGGCCGCCCTGACCAGCACACCATACCCATCCTTCTTCTAACCCCACACTCCCCAGACACCCAGGCTCAGGAAGAAAGCACAACAGCAGTGGCCCAAGGAACACTCTCACAGCAGCTGATGCTCTTCTCGGGCCCTTCTAAAAAGCACCGCTACTGTTCATTGGAAGGGTAACCATCAGGCTCCATCTCCCAGCTCTCTTCTTCCTTACACCCTATTCTAAAAACAGAATACACAGGGTTTCTCCCTCTTTCCACTAACTTAATAGCACACAGCACTGCAGATTGAACATTCAGTGTTTGTTTCAATTCCTACATGTAAATATCCATTTTCCTTAAACCCAGTGTCATTACCTTCAAGGGCATAATCACCCACAGGACTCTGTTTCAGTTGTATCTACCAGAATTCATCATTACCCAAGCACTATAAAATCATTCACGGGTCGTGGTCTTCCCTGAGAGCTGAAAAATAAGGTACTTGACATAATTCTTAACTGCATTGACTGGACCTTCCTCAAATGTTCCAATAAAAGAATTGTTCTTTCTTCCTCCTCAAGTACTTATTACCCTTAATAACACCTGTTATGACTGAGGCCTTTAGCAAAAAGAATGTTAGCTTAAAATTGTATGTTGTTAGTTATAATTTGCCTGCTGGGAAAAATGGTGCCTAAGTAATAAATACATTTTATTAATAGAAAAGTAGGTCAGAATAAAAAAAAGTTCCCTCACCAACTACCTTTCTTCTCTTTCCCCTAATTTGTGCAACTTTCCAAAAGCTGCAGGTGCTCCCAAGAATGACTATGGCAGCTGAAGCAGGCTTCTCCTTACAAGACCAGCCATAGGAAAAATACTCGGATCAGTCAAATTGGTCTCCTGTGTTCTGGCCTCCTTTTCTGCAACAATTTACCTCCCCGCTTTCACGAATGTCACGTGGCATCCTGATCTATAAACCTGTTCGTGGTGGTGCACCTGGGTGTCTCAGTTGGGTAAGCGTCTGACTTTGGCTCAGGCCATGATCTCTGGGTCCTGGGATTGAGCCTGGAGTCAGGCTTTTTTGCTCAGCGGGGCATCTGCTTCTTCCTTTCCCTTTGCCCTTCCTCCCTGCTAGTATAGTCTCTCTCTCTCTCTCTCTCTCTCTCTCTCTCTCTCTCTCTCTCTCTCTCTCTCTTTCTTTCAAATAAATAAAATCTTTAAAAAAACAACTCAGCTGTGGTAAAACATCAGAGCACTACCATGTCACCTTGCTCAGAGGTATTTGTGTTTCAAAGAAGGTGTAGGGGAGGAAAGGGCAATATTTAAAACAAAGCAATGAGTTTTTAAAGGAATTTCAAGTCTCTTCCATCTACCAATAAGATCCAACTCCGTGAGATCTCAGAGATACATTTTCTATTCATTTATTCAGTTACTAAATATTTATTGAGAGCTTACTATGTGCCAGTCATAAGCAAGTGCTAGAAATGTTCTAATATGGCAGACCTAGTTCCTGACCTCACAGAACTTACAATACACAATTCTCTAGATCTTGGTTCACAGAAGAACATGGAACCTGATTCAGCATGTTAGCCAACACACTTCGAATACCCTTTACTTCTGTGAAGACCCCCAAACTCCCAAAAGTTTCCACCACAAGTTTAGCTAAAAAGTGTTACCTAGTTCTGATCTGTCAAGTCTTTCATTTACTTCCAGCCTCTATGACTAAAAAGATGATCTGCTGGAAGTGTTCCAAAGCTTTTCTCTAAAATGCTTCAAGGTCAGCTTCAAATTTACAAACTGAGAAGACCCCTTGAATAGTTTCTATGTAAAATGATCCTTGAAGTAAAGGTAGCAGCTTTCTTCAAAAGGGAAAGTCGTTCAGTACTTTAGAAAGGGAGACATCCCATGTTCCAGAAACCCATCACAGAAATGAGTGTGAGACCAACTGACCCAGAGCTTCAGAGAATCTGAGCGGTACCAATCATCTGGAAAAGGCAACCAGTATTCATAAGCAGGAGAATAATTACTCCAGATGTTGACACCCCGCCTCCATTCTGATGGTCAGCATCTGTGCCTTGCCCCTGGATATACCCCTTTTCATCATTTCCTTAATGGTCATATAGATTCTTTCCTTTTCTACTCATATCATGAAACGATTTTTCTATTTTGTTCAGCCTTGTCAAATTAAACGTGGATAGGACGTCTTGTCTCCTCCTGCAGGAGACAGGGGAAAGGGGACAATTTTTGCCACTGAGGCCCAAAGTTTGCCATCAAAATAGGCTGGAATTTGTTAAGATGCCAGTGATAGGCAGGAGACTCATTCCCATGTGATCTGAAGATTACAGGTGAAAACTTTAGTGGCGATACAGGAGCACTCTGGATGGCAATAGTGGTCAAAAGGGCACTGAACCGAAGTTGTGGTTGTAGCAAAGGAAAAGGATGTCATTTTGGAGCAAACACCATTCGTAAATTTAGGGATGGCTGAATTAAATTAGTAGGCTGCATAGAAACTTATTTCTGGAGACAATTTTCAGGACTGCTCTAGCAGACTTTGAAGACCAGGAATTAGAGATACTTTTAAAAACTGTTTGATCTATATATAGGGAAAAGAAGCTATATAAAGGAAAAGGAAGTAAAATACTCAGCTGGTGCTATGTGAAGTGGAGCAAAGGCTTTTCTAGTAATTTTTTGCATGTGGAGCCATGCCATAGCTACTTTAAAATGACTAAGGTTAATAGTTGGAGCATCCAAACACTACTACTACAAGAATTTTGATGGGTATAAGTAAATAGTCAATAGGACATTTGGGAAATAAATTTAGACAGGTGTACAAATCTTAATAACTTTAAAAAAAAGACAATGCTGGCAGAAAAAAAAACTTGCAGATAATAATAGAGACTTTAAATTTTCCTCTGGATTTAAGCCAAAAAAAAAATTCCACATCTAAATTTGACCTACAACTGTTGTCTTCACTTACCTATTTCAGGTGGGCATCATCCATCTTCTGTGTTAAGATTTTATGATTACATAAAAGTATGTAATCTTTTTCCACTACCATCCCTAACTTCCTTCTTGCAAAGAAAGAGGCAGGCCATTTTCATCACATAAAGAAAATCCCTCAGTGCCCCAACCCTCACATACACACACATCTCCTTTCCCTACAACAACCCTTCCGAGCCATGAAGAAGAGGTAGGCCTTGGGAAAAGGACCTTTTGCACTACCCTGACCACATATGTCCTCAAGAATCACAGTCCAAGTGAGTAAGGGGTCAAGTGATTAATTTATTCAGAATAGGTTTGTTAATTCACAGTCCTTGATCATGAATTCTTCCCATCTCCAAGATCCAAAACATTCTACTCTGTCTCCTCCATCAGGCGAGATTCCAGCCCTATTTCAAGGTTCCGTTCAAATTCTACCTCATCCACACATTCTCCCTGACCTATCTAAACAATTTAAACACTTTCTTTTCTCTGAGCCACATGGCTCTCACAGTGAGGACAACAGTGTCAATAACAGAATTTGGGGCAAACCCAACTGAAGTAAATGCTCCTCAACCACAGACTGTGCAGGGTTTGATAGTGTCCATCCAGTACCTCAGAGATAGTGTCCATCCAGTACCTCAGAGTATGACTTTATTGAGAAATAGGGTTTTCCAGGTATAATTAGTTAAGATGAGATAGTACTGGACTAGGGTGGGCCCTATTCCAAAGACTGGTGTCATGGAGATAGACACAGATACAGAGGGAAGACAGAGGCAGAGTTACTCTGCCACAAGCAAAGAAAATCAAGGATTGCCAGCAACCATCAGAAGCTAGAAGACAAAGAACAGATTTTTCCTAAAACCATCTCACAATGGTCAGAACGGCTAAAATTAACAACTCAGGAAACAACAGGAATTGGCAAGGATGCAGAGAAAGGAGAACCTTCTTACACTGTTGGTGGGAATGCAAACTGGTGCAGCCACTCTGGAAAACCGTTTGGAGGTTCCTCAAAAAGTTAAAAATAGAGCTACCGTACGACCCTGCAATTGCACTACTAGATATTTATCCAAAGGATACATAGTGATTCAAAGGGGCACAACATACCACAATGTTTATAGCAGCAATGTCCACAATAGCCAAAATATTGAAAGAGCCCAGATGCCCATCGACAGATGAATGAATAAAGAAGATGTGGTATATATAGACAATGGAATATTAATTGGCCATCAAGAGAATAAAATCTTGCCATTTGCAATGATGTCGATGGAACTAGAGGGTATTATGCTAAGTGAAATAAGTCACTCAGAGAAAGATAAAGATCATATGAGGTCACTCATATGTGGAATTTAAGAAACAAAACACATGAACATAGGGGAAGGGAAGGGAAAATAAGACAAAAACAGAGAGGAAGACAAGCCATAAGAGACTCAACTCTAGGAAACAAACTGAGGGCTGCTGGAGGGGAGATGGGTGAGGAGTGTGGGCTAATTGGGTGATGGGCATTAAGAAGGGCACTTGATGGAATGAGCACTGGGTGTTATATGCAACTGGTGAATCACTAAATTCTACCTCTGAAACTAATAATACACTATATGTTAATTAAATTGAATTTAAATTTTAAAAAAAGAATGGATTTTTAGGGAAAAATCCTAAGACTTTGGAGAGAGCCTGGCCCTATCAATACTTTGATTTGAGATTCCTAACGTCCAGAACTGCAAGAGAATAAATTTCTATTGTTTTAAGCCACCCAGTTTTTGATAATTTGTTATAGCAACTATAGGAAACTATACATAGACCATATCTTATACTTGATGTTTCTTCAGATTTCACAGAATTTGGGGTTTATGGCTGGTAATCAATAATCAATGCTTATTGACTAACAGGAAAATACTTTATGATGATTATAAAAGTCAGGGCAGCTGGTCTGTGCAGCCATAACTGAGAACTGGTCTTTAAGTGGAACAATGGACCATCTCAAGAAACTTACAAAGCACAAGAGTCCTGCTAGTCATTTCCTAATGTCAAGGATAGATTCAAGTCCAAGTGGTAGAGAAGAGCAGGGGTTTTTACAGATTTCTTGTTAGAAGAGGGGCATTACTACATCAAATATATTTTCTATTCAAAAGCATTTTCTCTTACCTATATACTATTTATTTGACTCCTCTCATAAATAGGAGCTATAGGATTATAAGCAGAGGCAAAGAGTCTCTTTAAGAATAATTTTGCTCCTAGCCTTTGATATGCTAATTTGATCATTAACTTCCACAAACCTACATAGTTTTCAAATTTCCCATATTTATTTGATCATGGATTACTTTGGGTTGGAGAGCACATCTAGGGAGTAATATTTTGAGTTATACATTTTGCAAAGCTCACCTAAGTAATAACTCTTACCTCTTGTCTTGAGATTCTTTGGACTGAAAGCAACAGAAAAAAATTGTTCAGAGTGGCTTTAACAATAAGAATTGTTATTAATATTATAAGTTCTTCATTAGTGGTCTACAGGGATAGTTAATACAGCAGATCAGGGTTGTCATCAGGCCCCACAGACTTTTGTCTCTCCCTTTTGCCTTTCTCAGCATGCTGTGTGGTTCCCCTCATGACTGCAGCAGCACCAGCCATCACACCATATATGCCAACATCCTCTGGAAAAATCAAATATTCTCTTCCCCCACGTGTCATTTTTAGTCAGAGAGGCAAATCTTTCCCAGAAGCCCCCTGTCCAGTTCCTCTTACATTTCATTGGCCAAAATTGTGCCACACTTCCATGCTTACTCCAACCACTGGCAAAGGGAATTGGGCCATCATGATTGGCTTAAATCACTCATGATCATGATTCATTCTCTAGGACTGGGAAGGAAGCCCCCCAGAATGAATGAGTCACATTCCCATGACAGCACAGAGGCAGATAAAACAAAACCATGCTTCTGTTATTGTCGCAGAACTGTTGTCTGGCCCCTCAACAGCCATCCACCCCTTTTTCCATGACCAGCAGTAACACCATTTTGTGCAGAACAGTAATGTATTCCATCCCATCATTTGAATCATGACTAGTTAAGCCATTGCTAGAAATCCCATTCATTTTTGCCAGATACTAGCTTTCTCAGACTTGTCCCGTGAGTGGTACAGGACATGGCTCTGGTCAATGATATGAGTGAACATCTTGTGGGGCCTTTTAATATATCCATATATCTATATCTAGCTATATATCTATACATCTATCAATCTATCTACAGAGAAAGGAAGACAGAGACAGAGAGGGAATTACCTTAAGCCATTTCTTCTTCCACCTACCCCAATCCTGACTTCTCCTTTCTGTCTTTGAACACAGCCACGTTGCCAGGAACTGTGACAGCCATCTTATGGCCCTGAGGTAACCAGCACAAAAGCCAAATACCAACACATTGAGAATGACTAGGCAGAAAATTGAAAGAGCTTGGCTTATGGATGTCATCACAGCCACAGAATCTACCCTGGATGTTCATCCTCTGAACACTCTTTATAGAATACTTATTCACATCTGGCTGAACCTCCCAGAACACAGAAAGCAAGACTCCAGAACAACTAATTCCTAGAGTGAAGATATTGTTACAGCTGAATCTCCTAACCCCCCACCCCTCAAGAAAAAAAGGGGGGAGGGGAATATTGGCTTAGGGGATAGTGTGTCAAAAGCAGTCAGAAAAGCACCCACAAAGGCAGGTTTTCTAGATCTTTGGCTCATCCTGCAGTTTGGAGGTGCATCAGGAATGCACTCTCAGAGATGCCTCTGCACTCCCCGTGTTGTATGGAGGGGGCACACAGAGTATTGGGAGGAATGCTTCTCTGCTGTGAAGAAAGGCGTTGGAGCCTCAGGGAGATCATAGATGGGGTGAAGAGGCAAGTGTTTCCCTCATGATTTCCATATTCATCATTTTAACCAGATTTTGTCTTATAGAAACCTATGAAGTAAAAAGAAGTTGCCCAACCAAGACCATCCGAACTAGTTCAATAGCACCCACCTACCCCGACCTCCAGGATGGCCGTGGCAGCAAACCATTCTTTGGGGTACCTCCCATTACTCCCTTTCCCTAAACTCCTTCCAAATCTCCTACTCATCTGTGACCACACTTTTATAAAGTACAGGCAAAGCACAGAACTTCAAAAGCATGCTTGGAAAGAGGAACTGAAAATGTCAGTAATGAAATGACATGAGCTGGCAGGGCAGGCACACGCTTGGTGCTGTACCAGTTGCAAAGAGGAACTCAACAAGCACACAGGATCAGCCTGCTCACTCTCCTCAGAGTATGACCATACCTACATCCTAACCAGTTACACAGAAACGACACATTATACCTCCACTGTGCACTTTCCTCATGTGTCATGCAAGTTTAAAACACTTTCATTTATTTGTGTATTGCATTATTCCAAGAAATACACATATGATTCATGGCTTCTGAAACCTTTAAATCTGAATTCAGGTCAAATGAAGGAGGATAAGGAATATAAGTCAGAGTCAGAAACGGAAGATGAAAAGAAAAAAAAATAAACAAGTTTTCTAACTAGAGCTCTCCCTACAGATTTCCTCATTCCACACCCTTCCCTATTCAGGGAAGGAACAGAGAAGTTAGTCTTGCACCAGCACGAAAATCCCCATTTCTATCATTCTTTTCCAGTGCTTTTCTCAAGGGACTCCTTGTTTTCATTTCAACACCAAACTGTCAAACTGAAAGGTGGGAGAATTTTAATCATAAATTATTTGCATGGAAGCACATCAAGCATTTTCCACAAAAATATATATTTCTTAAAACATAAAATACTGCTTTTTGCACTTTCTAGCTCTTTGATTATAGATCAGCAATATCTCTTAGGCTCATAATAGACCCATGGACTTAAGAAGGCTTCTCAGGCATGACCATGTCATCCCACACTGGGCCT
Organism: Ailurus styani; assembly: GCA_002007465.1. Taxonomy (NCBI): domain Eukaryota; kingdom Metazoa; phylum Chordata; class Mammalia; order Carnivora; family Ailuridae; genus Ailurus; species Ailurus styani. Next base: position 360,333 of record LNAC01000068.1, on the reverse strand, counting down.
TCCAACCAGGGGATAAACAAGACTGACAAATATTCAGCCAAAAATACCAACCGGAATCACAGTTTTTCTGATAAAGGAGGTTTCTGTTTTATTTAATCTCTGAGGTCTTGTGGGTACAGATCATTTCCTGCACATCCTCCCATCCAAGTACTAACCAGGGCCGACCCTGCTTAGCTTCAGAGATCAAAAGAGATCAGGCGTGTTTAGGGTGGTAAGGCCATAGACTTCCCCCACATCCTCAAGGAGGGGTGCAGCCAGGAGGAAGTGGGAAGGAAGTTCCCTGGCTCTAAGGCTTCAGGCACTTCCTCCAGCTCTGCCTTCCAGAAGTCCCTTCCCAACTTCCTGCTCCTCACTGGTTTCTATTCTGCATCATGTGGCCTTTGATCTCAATCTCCTCTCAGTTCCTAAAAATGGACATTTCAGTTTAGACTGAACATCAGATCCTCATCTGGACAGGCTTTTGGAGCTCCCTTGGCTCTACTTCAGGCAACCAGTGAGCTAATCCCACCTGCCCAATGATCCCCACCTCCCCTGGTCCTAGGAGCCCAGGTCAAGCTCCTTGAACCTAAAGGGGGATCAAAAATTAGCAAAAATGAGTTCTGTCAGCTCTGCCTTGAAAGGTAAGCAAAAGGAAACAAAGAGACTGAACATAAATTGGCATTGCTATATGATCACCAGATCTAATTTGGAAAATCCTGTGTTTTATCTGGAAATAGCACTGTCCTAGGAGTCAAAGACCTCTAAATGGCTGGGACCCTGATCAAACTAACTTAATTTTCTAAAGTCTATGATGAAATGATTTGGACCACGCAGTCCCTGAAGTCCCTTTCAGATCTAAAATTCCATGGGTAGATAAAATGAGTGGATCAGGAAGCACAGGTGTATAAACTTTCTAGTAATAAATCTTCCTTAAACAGCACAAGAACCTGGGGGAGGCTTCGAGGAGTTCTCAAGCAAGCAAAACTTGGGAGAGCTACATTCTCTTTGGTCTTTCCATTTCTCTTCAAGAGAAGGAGACAAAGATTTGGTTTTAGGCAGGCTGATTAGCAACTGAGGAGAAAATCAAAGGTGCTTATTTACAGGATTCCTAGCTCCAGCCATTTTCCTAGTTCAGTGAATGTTAAGTTGTGATGAGGAAGGTAAATTTGCAGCATTGTAATCTGATTCTTCTAAGTTTCAGAGGCTTTGGTTCAAAAAGAACATATTACCAATTTGCATCCCATTTGGAGTGTCTAAATATTAAGTTTTAAAAGGCCCGAACTTAAAGTATGTACAATAAAATAAACAACAATCCCCTGGGTTCTATTCAAGTACAGCAAAGAATACATATTTTGTCTTAATTTAATCACATTCTCAGTAGGAAAAGAAGTACAACAAACATACAAATGCATGGATTTACCCTGCTAAAGTAAGGAGCACATCCAGAAAGCAAGGCTTGTCCTTGACAAATTCTGTCTTCCACTTCCTTGACTTACACATCAAATTTCTGCTTCTCTCCAACTAGTTTTCATTTCCCAGAAGTCTTATTCTTAGCTGTCAGCTAGTCTCTCTACAGATAATGGCTTTTAGCTGATATTGGTTTAAGGTGTTTCTTTTCCCAGGTGTATTTGCATATATAAGTGAAAGCTTTAAAATTATCAGCCTTAGGTCTAAGGAACTAATTATAATATGGGGGGGTAGAATGGAATTTAGGAAAGCATTTTGGTGGAAAATTCTCAATTGGACCACTCTACTTGTCAAAGCTCAAGGGAGAGTTGCAAATAAATATCAAGATACTTGAGCCAGAAACTGTCACCTGCCGGACTTTTATACTTGCTTTAGTTGCAAGTGACAAAAACACAATTCAAATCAACTTGAGTAAATACAGGACTGTGTTTGTTCATGGTATTCAAGAAAGGAAGAACAGTAAGACACAGCGAGAGCAGGGATGCTGTGGAACCTCTGAAATAACTGGAATTGGGGACTCACATGCACACTGTGCTTTTACTCTGTTCCTCATTCCTGCCTCTCTGTCCGTCCACTGTCTTCTCCCCCTGCAGAATGAGTTTCTTTGAATTAGAGGATCCATGACCTTTAAGAGTTACTAAGTCGTACATCTTACAGATTTAATCCCTAGAAAGAGTCCCTCAAGCTCTCCCTGGACCCTGGTCCCCCCAAGGAAAGGACTCTTTAGCCCAGTTTGAATCAGTCTTGGACCATCATTTGGGTGCAGAGGGAGGACTGCTGGGCTTGGCCCACTTCCCATGGTGGACCTGCCAGGGGGCCTGGGAACATGAAAGGATACTAAGGTGTTTATCCCTAGGTTAACTATGCAAATGGAGGGACAGGGTGGGTGTGGGGGCAGTTTTTAGTAAAGGGGTCCTGGCAGACAATCCCATAGGCCAGAAGTCCTCTACACCTGCCAACAGCACAGTGCTGCTCCAAGCCCCAATATCCCATGTTGGCAGAAAATCCTCACTCCTTCAATATAGCACCTCACATGGTTGAGCTCACTGGGGACTATAAAGTACATAGCCTTCTTAGGTTAAACAGTTGTAATATAGACACAGCAGCAAGATAATATCCAGGGGACACCCAAATAGGAGAAAGGGATTTGGTAGGTACTATACATTATACTGATATCCACTAGTCTACACCTTCTGGTTTCTGGGAAATCCCAGAAATAATTGAGGGTGGGAGCAGTGGGAGCTTTGCTGGAAACTGTAGTTTCTGTCACAGCAGTTAGATGTCAGAGCTAGCAAAGTAAGAATTAATGCTGTCAGAGTAGAACAGAAGGGCATAGGGCTAAGAGCTAGGGCTCTGGAGCTACACTGCTTGGGTTCAAATTCTTGCTCCACCATTTCCCAGCTGTAGGACCTTGGGAAAGTGGCTAGTGCCTCTGTGCATCAGGTTTCTCATCTGTAAAAGGGGAAAAATAGTAGTGCTTAGCTCACATAGTTGTTTTAAGGATTTGATTAATATATGTGAAAGCACTTTTAAAATTTTATTTCCCAAACAGATGTAGACAAAGACCTTTTGGAAACTAAAACCTCTCCAGATCCAAAAAATAAGTCTTCAGTAGTAAAATTACAGCTATTAAGAGAATATTTCGGGGCAGAGTGCTATACCTAGTTCTTCATCCTACCCACTATGCAGACACTACTCGCCCTGATTTCAGGTTCCCTGTGCCAGATAAGAAGCAGGTATTTCTAACCCTTCCTCTCCTCTTATCATATCTCTAAGGGTCTAGTCTCAAGTAGCTTTCTGATGGCTTAGGAATTCTTAGGCCCAGGTCTCAAAGACCACTCCCTCAAAGTTTGTGCCCCAGTCCTACTGATTTTAGTCTCTAGAACCTGAAACTTCAGAATCTCTAAGAATTATTGGGGAGAGGTGGGGGAGGAGGAGGAAAAAAGTCCTGAAAGGACTGAGGAATAACTCGCAATGGCTCCCTGAAGGAGACAGGAAATACAAGAGTGTCCATCTGTGCAGCCTGGTGCCACGGTCCAGGCCACCTCAGAGACACATGATATCACCCAGCTGCCCTCCAGGACAAGGTCAAGGCAAACAGATCCACTCTTGGGTACCTAACATGGTTCTGAAATAATAGGGAGGCAGAAGACTACCCGGTTCCTCCAGGGTCCCAAAGATCAAAGAGCGTCAATATCCAGGTCAGCCGCACTACTCCTGCCTGGAGTCAGGGAAATGTCAGCTCAGATACAAAACGGAAAAGTGGACTCCTTTGAACTGTTGACTGAAGATAACCATTGGTTGTGAGTGCAGTGAGTGTTTTTCTCTCTCTCTCTCTCTTAAAAGGAAGTTGCTAAACTTGTTACTGGAAAGAGTCAGATTCCTTAGATTGTTCCATATGCCCAAATCTGACAGTTACACTGGCACACTTTGATTCCCCATTTCAAAAACGTGTGTGGAGACACAACTGAGCGACTTCCATGTCACATCCTGTTCTCTCAATCCAGCTTTTGACATTTGCAGAGTACTCTTCCAAGGGAATAAACTAAGCGCAGATAGAACTCAGTCTTTTCCCTTTAAGCCATCTCTTCCTTTAACATATTCTTCATCAAAGATGCACTAGAAAACACTGTCTAGTGCGTAGAGAAGGTGTAATTTTTCAGTTTCTCACTGAGACGCAGGTTGGCAAATAGGTTAATTTTAACTTCACAGATTGCAAGGTGTGTGAATAGAACAGCTATATCAAGAACAAAATAGAGCTGAGAAGAAAGAGCTGCTCTGAACCACCAAGCTGTTTCATCCCTAAGGTCATAAAGGGCATTGGGGGCTATTGCATTAACTACTACAACAGCACTGGGGTGAGGAATTTCAACAATATGCACCCCTTTGATTCTTATCAGGAATAGAGACAGGCGTGGAACGTGAAGGGAAGGAAGGGATAGCCAAATTTTTCATAGATAATAATTGTAACTAACACTGATTAAGCGCTACTGCATGCCAGGCCCCAGACTAGGAATGTAGCACACATGCTGTCATGACAATTTCAGCCTCCTTTTATAGATGGAGGAGCAAGGGCTCAGAGAAGTTCATTAATTGGTTGAAATCACATAGCTGATAAGTAGTGTTGGTGAGATTTGCACCAAGATCTGTCTGGGTTCAGAGCCTCTACCCCATTTCTCTCTCCTGGCTTGTGCCACAAACCCAGTGATAAAAGATCAATTGCTGGCAATCCTCAGTTGCCCGGGGGCCTCTCACACAGTTTATGGACTACCCAGCCTTACCATTTCCTTCCTGGCACCCATTGTTAGACCCTCCCTTAGAAGAGCAAGCCCACAGTTGTGGGGGGCGAAGGGGGGGGGCATGGAGGGCAGGAGAAAGAGGAAATACAAAGTGATTGACTTGACGCACCTGGTACCAAACCCATGGAAGAAGTAATTAAAACCAATGGGTAGACTGAGATTTAGGGATTATCTGCATGTTTCAGTTATCAAAAGTATTCACTGTTCTTCATAAACCTGCATAATCAAGTTGGCTCCAAAGCAGTTTTGTTTGCTTTGCCCTTTTACCCACCTCATTAGCCTAGACAAAGACTTCACCTCTGATTTTAGATGAACAAAGTCATTCTATATGAAACATAACTGGTTCTGCAAGTCACACAGCAGCAGGGGCCCACCCTTAGATTAAATACAATTTAAGGCCAGTAATGAACAAGGTCATTAAGTTATTTTAAGGTCTCTTACTCCCACTGCCTAGCCAACCAGGGTGTGCTTATTCATTTTCAAATGCCAAAAAAGTCCAAAGGAGGATATTATGTTCATCTTAATAGTGAGTGGACCGTAAAGGGTGTAGCTTCCCTACAAGTGACTTGGGTTCAGAGTTATGTCGTTCCCTGGGTATAGACCCTAGTCTCAACGACAGGAAAAACATACACAACAACATACACACACACAAATACATACTCAAACAAATGTTTTCAATGATACTATATTGAATTAAGTAAAGCTTTGTTAAGGACTTTGTTAAAAAACAGTATTAGCCTCAGGATAGTCAATGGCCGCCCTGGGGAAGGAAGGCAACATGACGGTCCTGCTGGGTTTGGGCTAGACAGACAGAGCTGGGGCAGCACGGAGTGCAGATGTTTTGTAACTTTGTATATTATATACACATTTCTCCTTGGAGGACATCGCAGTTAGTGGAATGCTTTGGAAACGAGAGCTCCCTTTTTACATCTTTTGGACAAATTTCCCTCTCTTGAATGAAATATGTCTATTCCCAGAGATCACAACAGACCCGGATTGATAAACAGACACCGGTGGAGACTGCCAGCTGCTCACTCGTACCACTTCTCCCAGGAGCACAGGGATACCCTATTTCCCACCCTCCTCTGCAGTTAGATATGGCCACGGAGCCGTGAAATGTGGGCAGAAGTGGTGCATGCCACTTCCAGGCCCAGCCCACCAGAGCCTTCCATGCATGCTCCACCGCGCTTGCCCCCTACCAGCTGTGCACTTGGAACCACCTGAAGATGGCACAGGCTCCGTCGGCCCAGGCCCGACATGACTTCATGGAAGACGGCCACCCTTCTGGCTTGTTCGCTTGCCCAGTATCATTACACGAGCAAGGAATATACTTCTACGGTGTCTTAGCCATAATATATTTTCAGGTCTATTCTTCTGGCAATTCGCCTATCCTACCTAACACAGACAAACTCTCAAGCAAAAATCAACTCCAAATTTGTTAAAATCATTTCAGTTTCGACTGACCTCCTGGGAGTTACTCAGCAGAAGCATTAACCACCTATAGATAAGTTCTGTTATTTACCTAGAAGCCCAGCTACACAGAGTAGCTTGACTCTGAATCAACATCTATAAATCAGAACGTGTGCCCTTGAGACTTTTCACATAAGGCTCGTTTTGAAACAACTGTTGGTTTTCTCTCAAGAAACCTTGACACATGCAAAGTACCCTTCTTAATTCACAGGCTAACAGTTTTCTAGTGATGCCTCCATTGCAGCCTGTCTGGAGAAGGAATACCTGTGTCTTTGAAGTGGCCCCCAGGAACCTCACAAGTGAATTCCTGTGATGCCGTATAGTAACTGTTTGAAAAGATTATTTTATTTACACACATTACGCATCAATTCCCATCACAACTAAAGACATAAAAAGGATATTCAGTGTTTTGAACAGTGTAAAGACCAAGTCGAAAACAATGCACATATAACCAGCATAAGGTAGATGCTGTTTTCTTCAATATTCCATGCAATTACTCTAAAGTATTTTTTAAGTGGTTTCAAAAAACATTTTCAAATGATTTTTAAAATCTGCATAAATAGCATGCTTAAATTATCTGTTAAAGTATGCAAATTGCTTTTTTTTTTACATACAAGAATATCACCCCCCCTTCCTCATTCTTCCCTCCCCATTACTGAAAAACAATTATTTTAAGGAAGTTATTTGATTTCTTAGTTTCTGACCTCACAGATTGTTGGAACAGGAAATCAGAAAGGGACCTGAGCAGAGGGCAGTCCTAGAAATTGGGGAGGGAGATAAAGAAGAAGATAGAAGAGAAGATGTGAGAGGAAGGAAAGGTTATCTAAGCTTTAAAAAAAAAAAAAGGGAAGGAAAGTGCCATGCTCACACAACTAGGGAACATGTGGGGTGGAAGGGGGAGCTGAGGGTGTGCCCCAATTAGTTGTGCAGTGACTGAAGGGAGGATGAGTCAGTGGACAATCCCTGCAGAGCCTGCTTGAAGCAGTTCAGTAATGACACCAGTACACTAAGATTTTGTTGACCTGGGAATTATAATTCACTTACTTCTTATTTTTTTTAGAGTACTTTTACTTTAAATGCTCAAATCTTATTAGTACTTCCTCCAAATGAAGTTCTCCGCCTAAACCCTGCAAAGTGCTCCCTCCACATTTTTGGTGGCACCTTGGAAGGAGTGAATGCTACTTGCTTAGAAGCAACTGTCCACTAGTCCTATCTGGTTAATGTCCACTACCCTATCCCAAGAAGCCTCTTGGCTGCTGCTGGTAACAGAGCCCTTATAAGATCACCAAACAGCTCCTGGGTGGGAAACTGGGGGCACTGATAGTTATCATAAAATGAAAAAGCCGAATGAACGAACTGGGGCTGGACCTCCACCTGCCCTTGCATCCAAATGCCGCTCATGTTAATCACTGGCTAAATTAAGTAACCTCTTGGTGATAAGTTCTCTCCACACTTCAGTTCTTCCTCTGTTTCCTCTAATCTTGATTTCTTTATAAACATGTCTTGAAGGCAAAAGGAATCTGATCTCAAAATGGATTCCTGTTTTGGTTTTTGAGGTCTGCCAGTAATTTGTACCATCTAAGGACATCAGAAGCAGCTATTTTGACCATAACCAGATGGCTGCAGCTTCCCAAATTATCTGTATCTTCAGTGTAACATTTTTTTCCCATTTGTTTTATGGAACTTTTTGTGAGTCTATTGGTATCTTTTATTTCAGCAATGAAAATTCCCCCAAGGAACATCTTTTCAGCCTCCCTCTCAGCTTTTTCCTAATAGTTGTAAATTGTGAGGTTAAAATATGAATTGAATAATCTGTTCAACTTTATAATGCTGGAAAGAAACATTAGTAACTTCCCGGTAGGCCATGCAAATTTATACAGAAAAATTAGTCTGGGTCCAAGGCTAAATGTCTCATTCACCATCCCTCCACCACCCCCAAAAACCAGACTCAAAAAAAAAAAAAAAAGAAAGAAAGAAAGGAAACTTGAAAAAATACTATAGACTTTGTGTATATAAAGTTTTATATATTATGTAAGAGGTGCGTGTGTGTGTGTGTGTGTGTGTGTGTGTATGTGTGTGTGTATGTGTGAGTAAGAGAGAGAGAGAGAGAGAGAAATAAAACTTTAGGGGGAAAAGGAAATAAAACTTTAAGGAAATAAGGTTATATAAAAGTCTAAATTTCAACTGAAATTGGGAAGAAGATGGAAAGAAGACCCTAAACTCTGGTAATTGGATTTTCTTTGGAGTTATTAATAAGAACTGGCTTGATTAGGGAAGGATTTACATGGAAACATGAGAAAATTATAAGGACCATCACTGAACTGAAACTTACTATGAGATTATCCAAGTGCTCTCTCTTTCCTTTCCTAGAGATATGCTCCTCTTTAGAAAGACAGCAAGCTTGATCCCTCTCTTTTCCTCACACAAGCCAAGGGTAGGGACCGAGAAGTCTACACAAGACCAGCAGAACTATCTTTTGTACACATGCCAGTTCTTTAACTACATCTTTGTGCAGGCTGGTGTTACTCTGACAACACAGTGATAAATAATAATGCCTCTTTCAACATAGCCTTCCCTGGCAAAGGCTTCATCTGGCAGTTAAGTAGGAAACCAGACAGAAAAGGGAAGATGGCTGTGAAGCAGGGAGGACAGCTGAGGCTGGAGGAAGTTATGGTACAAGCAGAGAGGGCTGGTGTATTCATTGGCATTTTTCTGAACCCGATTTACATTTCTTATATAGTAGTTCTTAAATCTGTGGGGAAAGATCCAACTTGGATTAAGAGACTGACCTGAGGAGTGGCTCAAGGTCATTCCTTTAACCTCTCTGTGCCCTTGCTTTTTTCCAACCATAAATTAAGAAGAACAATTCCTTATGATTTTTCCAGGGCATCTCTGAGAGTTTGAGATGCTGATGGGATGGCCATTAAACATTTCCACGTTGTACTGTCAGAATAGGGTAGATTATGCTGAGGTTAAAAGAAAAATCTAAACTAAAATCTTTGGGTTTTAACATGATACAAGCTGATTACCTCACAAAGTCCATGGCAGACCTGGGCCATTCCCCAGGGTAGCTGTTCTCCAAGTCTCAATGTAGCCTGCATGATGCTCAGATCCTGGGACTGTATCCTCTCTACACAAGTCCCCCTCCATGATAGGGGTGGCAGGAGAAAAGAGACTGGAGAGACCCGTGGCACCGCCTCACAGCCTATTGGCCAGAACTCATCATCTGACCTCTCCCAAGTGTGACGGGGTGGCAAGGAAGATACAGTTTTCCCATGTACCTAGAAGAATTAGATGAGAACTTAAAGTCTCTTCTGATGACTTATGTGAGGAAACACATGAACTGTATATATAAAATGATTTAAATATTTTAGAAACCATAGATAACAGTGTGGTGAATTAACAATAAGCTGATAAGAAACTTAAGAAGCAGAATCTTTGTCCCCAAGACTCGGCCATGTGCTAGGGTGGCTGAAGATAATTCGTGTAGCTCCTCCACTCAGAGAACTTTCACTCTTGTTGGGGAGACAAGATATGCTTCAAAGAAATGTGGCAGCCAGACCCAGTGGAAATAGCTCTGTGTTAGGAGCCAGAATACTTGGATTCTACTATCAGATCTGTCACTTACCAACTGCATCACCTTGGACAAGTACCTTAGTCATTCTTGGGTTCCTCCTCTGAAAACCACATGTAAGAGCATCTACTTTACCTACCATACAGGGCTGTGGTGAAGACCAGTTGAGACAACCTCTGTGCCTGAAACCTGTGAATAACAACGTGTTCTCCACAGACAAGCTGTAACCACAGACCAAGACTAAACAGAACAATACTACTTGAACTTGAACCATTTATTGAGCACCTACTCTTTTATAAACTTTACATAGGCTTTCTTTTCTTGGAGTTTGGCTGTGGATTTAAACAGGAAGAGAAAAAGAAAAGAAATTCAATTCCATGTGTGGCAAGCGGTTTGAAACAGATGGAGGGGCTGGATTTGTGAGGAAGGCCTGGTGTTAAAGACAAAAAGAGATGAAAAGTTTCTGGAGATTTGTGGTTGCACAACAATGTGAATATATTTAACACTACTGAACTGTACACTTAAAAATGCTGAAGATGGCAAATTTTGCATTATGTGTATTTTGCCACGATTAAAAATTTAAAAACAAAAACAAACAAAGCAAAAAGACAAAGAGAAGATGGATGTGAATAACACAAGTGGTTTCTGGGAACCTGAGTAGTTAGTTGTAGGGAAGGGCCCATTGATGAAGAAATTTTAAAGGCAGGCTAACAAAAGTGGCCTAAATCCAGGTGTTAATGGGAAGCCATGATAGGTTCTTGAATAAGAGAATGACATGACAAAAATGTTGTTTAACAAGATTAATTGGGCACAGTATTCAGGATGAATATTTACATCCAGAGAGAGGCTGGAAACACAGGCCACATATGATTGTTTCCTGAATCTAGAGGAACGTGATTAGAGCCTGAGCTAGTGAACAAAGAGGAAGAAAATTTGGCAGTAAAGACAAAAACCAACATATTGTGCCACTGATTAGATAAGGAGGATAATGGGAAGAGGAGAATCAGGGTACCCCAAAGTTTGAGTGTGGAAAGTAGCATAAATGACTTTGTACCTTTTATATGTCATCATATAAGGAGAGCCATCTTAAATACTTGATATAATGGAAAATTTGTGGTTACTTAATAATAAAATGAGAACTATAAACAAATTATTTATTGTAATCTATTTGAAGAGGTCACATGAGCTCTTTCTCTTGCAGGGTTCAACTAAGGTCTGAGAAGTATATGTCATACCTCTGTTCCATCCCCCTTCAGGGCCATCTACCCATTACATCTGAACAAATCTACAGTCCTCAGCCTAACACTCAAGGCCTTGGAGAGTCTGGCCATCCCATAATCTTCTGAACCTTTAACTCACTACACCCTTTCATACCCTCTTAGCTTCCCACACCAGACTGCTTAAGGCTTCCACGAACAGGTCATGGAGCTTTTCACCTCCATGCCTTTGTTTCTTCAGTTCCCTCTTTCTTCTTCTCTGTGAAAGAATTTGCCATCCTTTCTCCTATACCCCAGGATAATTTTGTTCTTCTAGAATATAATTTGATGCATTTGATTTGGGATTAAGACTAACTGAAAATAGGGGCTCCTGGCTGACTCAGTCAGTTAAGCGGCCCACTCTTGATTTCAGCTCAGGTCATGATTTCAGTGTTGTGAGAGCGAGCTCTGTGTAAGGCTCTGAACTCAACTCAGAGTCCGCTTGAGATTCTTTCCCCCTTCCTCTCTCTCTTCTCCCTGCTTGTGTGGCTCTCTCTCTCTCTAATAAATAAATAAATCTTAAAAAAAAAAGACTAACAATATATGTTCCTCTATCTTTAGGGTGATCATTTCATCCAGATTTGTCTGACACCATTCCATTTTAAAACTGACAGAACCGTGTCCCAGGAATCCCATCAGTCTCAGGCAAAGAATGGTGGCTGGTCAACCTATACTTCCTTTGTTATAACACAAACCAAAAGACAGAGATCATCTGAGATATTTCTATAAGCACCTTATTTGTATTGTCTCAATTATCACAGCTTCCAGTGAGAAAGGCATTTTTAGTCCCTTTTACAAATGAAGAAATGGAGGCTCAGAGAAGGTAAGTAGCGTGTTTGGGAAATGGGAGAGCAAGACTGGAACCCAAGATGTCTGATTTTCTACCCCATTCAATGGAGAGTCAGATATTGAAAGGAGTTGGAGCAGGAGGCTGACAAATGTTTCCCCATGTGTGTCCCTTAGCCAAACCCTGTTTTTATTTAAAAAAAAAAAAAGATATTATTTACTTATTTGAGAAAGAGAGCATACGTGCACGAGTGGGGGGAGGGGCAGAGGCAAAGAGAATCTCAAGCAGATTCCACCCTGAGCACAGAGCCCATCACAGGGCCTGATCCCACAACCCCTGAGATCATGACCTGAGCTGAAATCAAGAGTTGAAGGCTTAACTGAGCCACCCAAATTCTGCTTTTCTTATTAAAGAGCTATTTATTCCACATTCCAGATATGGCAATGACTAGTTAATAAATGCTCAATAAATGTTCATTGAATTGAGGTGAACAGATTGATAGACACCAACCGTGAAGAATGAGAGAGATGGACAAAGAATATGGGAGTCATGAAAGAGAAATATGAACTAATTTTCAACAGTACAGAGGAGAATAGAAGGATAGCAATGGTGCCACTAGTCAGAGCTTAAGATAAAATTATATCTAGTCTGACTGCTCTCTCAAGTCTCACCACCTTTCAATCAGATGGGAACCAGGCCCTTTTTCAACATTTTCTCAGAACATTTCCAAGTATTACTTCTCATTATTCTTATATTATTCCATTTGCATTTTAAGCATACAGTGTAAAGGCTGGAAAACAATGAAACATGCAAATAAGGAAGCTGAAAGTGTTCTTTGAAAAGTTAAGTGATGAAAAGTAATGGTATTCTAGTTCTTTAAATGCAATACATTATCTCTTAAATCCACTTTTCTGTTCCTGTCCTACCTTCCCCCTGCTTTTGTTACTCCCTGCTCTGAAAAAAAAAATAGAACTCCACAACAGTATTTTTGCAGGGAAAAGTAACTTTTAGAGCTTAAATTATTTGTTTTAATCTTATAAACATAATGCTTTTTCTGGAGAAAAAATTTAACGTGGATGGAAAATTTTATGACAATTCTCCATCACTTTTCTCTTTAAATGGATTATCCAATTAATCCAAATGCATTTAGTATTGAATATTCTGGAAATTTGGGCTACCCTGGGGGTGCAAGGCCAAAGTTAGTGACCTAAACTCAATTAATGGATGTTTTTAACCAGTTGGATCATCACACCTGTCATTCAGGCAGGGCTTCCCTGTGAGAAGCTACATTGTATAATTTCTGTTTACATCAAGTAAGCACTTTCTGTTTAAAGTGCTCTCTTTCACAATCCACAAGTTCTTGGGGGGGGGGGGGAAGAAACCATTTCTATTTTATTAACCTTCTTTTTAAAGTGCCCAAAATAGCCTTCCTCATGGATCAATTGAGAATAAATGTACCTTCATGATGACAGTAGGGACAATGGCCACAGAAATATTCTTTCAGGATGCTGGAATGGTCAGCAAATCACTCTATGTTTATTTTCAAATAAATTTAAGAGAGGTTGAAAGATCTCTGCACTCACAGAATGCCTTATGTGAGCCAAGCCCCAACCACCTCACCGTAAACCCAGGTCTCCTTCCCTTCCCTCTCACTGCTGGGCCCTGGCCAGACTCTTTCCAGATCTGGTTGTTTCTTCTGCCCCTTAATAGATAATCTTGGATAGCATCAACCCTCAAGCAACGAGTCCTCACTGTAAGAAAATTATTTATCTCAGTTCAGAAATTTGTTAAGACAGGTCTTGCATGAACCACGAGGTAGATGAAGCTTATCTTTAGCTTAACCTTTGGGGGTTACAACCTCCTCATTCTGCACAGTTTCTCCTGCTCCAGGCCTTCTTTCTCAGCACCCTGAGGGCTGTCTCCTACTCCTACCTTTACAAGCTACTCTCCAAGTTTTCACCTTCTTCTCCCAAGAGAATCTGCATTTTAAATACAGAAAGTTCCCCACCCCACCCCCCACACATGGAAGCAAGTTTAGTATTTTTATTTGTAAAACAAATACATACTTATTTCATAAAATATAGGAAATTACAAAAAAGAAAATAAAAATCACCCATCATCCCACCATCCAGAGATGGGATATAGCCTCCTAGATTACTTTCTAAACTTGCAGGCATGTACGAGTGAATGAGACCATGAGTACATTCTATGTGGTACTCTCTTCTTTCCCTGTGCTCTTGAATTAATAAGGGCAATCAAAGCTCTTTCTTTTAAGTGCCTTAATAAATGCTAGCAGGATCTGAATCTAACATTTTGTGTTTTCCTGGACTCTCTCTCTCTCACACACACCACCACCACCACCACCGTTTGGTCAGGATGATAGACAGACAAAAATCACAATTCATTCTTCGACTAGATTCACAACAAGCCACCAAAAGGGCCGTAACTCCCGCCTACTACTGGACTCTCCAAAGAGGAGGCTCCAGGCTTTACTCTTCCTCTTTGTCCACCTAAAGTACTCCAAACACATACTTTTTTCATTCACTGAGTAGGCCCTTCCAAACAGACTCGGGGCAACTATTTTCTCTTACTGCTTTGATTATTTCCTCCCCTTCATTTTCCCTGTTTTTTTCTCCAAAGATGTTGGACCCCTGGTTTGGCCCCTTATCTTATGCATTTTCATCTATTCCATTTCTATGTATTACTGCTTCACATTCCAGGAGATTTTCTCTACTTCATTTTCCAGCTCTTGCACTAAATTCTTTTTATATAGGCAATAATATTTTTATTCTTTAAGAGCTCTTACATCCCTGATTGCTCTTATTTTATGTAATATTTTCTTGACTATGAGTATTTTTCTTTTAAGGTTTTATTCTGTTTCCTAAATGATCGAGGTTTCCTTCAGGTTTCATTTTTTGTTTGTTTATCTTGGTCTGTCTTACTCATACTCCTAGATTTCTCTGTGTTCCTTGGCTGTCCTATCACACTTAAGAAAAAAGGATTAAAAGGCTGCTGAGGGTCCCACTGTTGCAACACAAACCAGTCTACTTCTTGAGAGAGTTCTTTTCTGAGTAGGAATATCCAATAGAGAACTAAGACAGAAACTTCAGGCTTCCTTTAGGGAGTGAGGGTAAGAGCCAACCCTGAGGCTGCAGACCCTATCCCTATCACCCCCCAAACAAAGAAGAAGAGCACCAGCACCCATGTCAAAAGCCTTCATTTTCCTCCTGCGTTAGTTCAATTATTTAAGTGATGAAGTCTCAGAATATTTTCCTGGGTATAAATGATGCTAAGTTTCTAGTGATAGAAAGACTCCTCATTAGCACAGGTGCACAATCTCTTACCCCATTCTGAAATCCAAAGATCTTTAAGAACCAAATGTTATTTTCCTAAGTTTGGGGCTGATTCATTAGGGAGCAAATCTGACCTGAACAGACTGCAGCTGTATATGGTCATTATTTATGTACTTAGGTGTAGAAATAATAAAGAGTTTGGTTATGAGGTGCTGTCCCAGACCTATAGGAAATATATATTCCTCCAAGACCCCATTTTTTCAAAGAGTTTTTTCAAAACAAAAGATTGGTTGTGCAAAAGGTAAACTGAAGAAAAAACTAATCTATACTTTTAAATAGTCCTATTTTAACAGCAGTTTTGTCGTTGGAGCTTTTTATTGGTCAAGGCTTGTTGTTGTTGTGTTTTGTTTTTTTTTCCACTCACACCTATGAAAGTTCAGAAGAAAAAAAATCTTAAGATTCAGTTTTAGCCAAGGTGCCCCATTTATAAACAAATGGTAACATTATTGGTGATCTATTCATTTGTTTGTTTTATCACTTAAAGTTGATTCTACAGGGATGCCTGGGTAGCTCAGCCTTCAGCTCAGGTCATGATTCCAGGGTCCTGGGGTGGAGTCCCACATCGGGCTCCCTGCTCGGCAGGAAGCCTGCTTCTCCCTCTCCCACTCTCCCTCTTTGTGTTTCCTCTCTCACTGTCTCTCTCTGTCAAAAAATAAATAAAATCTTTAAAAAAAATTGATTCTACATTGAGTTTTCTTGTTCTCTCCCTGATTTCTTTTTTTTTTAAGATTTTATTTATTTATTTGACATAGAGAGAGAGAGAGATCAGATCACAAGTAGGCAGAGAGGCAGACAGAGAGAGAGATGAGGAAGCAGGCTCCCTGCTGAACAGAGATCCCGATGCGGGCCTCGATCCCAGGACCCTGAGATCATGACCTGAGCCGAAAGCAGAGGCTTTAACCCACTGAGCCACCCAGGCGCCCTCCCTGATTTCTTTTTATGCCTGGATTAGTTCTTTAAAGAGCTATTTCTCCTGACACATGTGTAATGGTGAGGCAAATTAACCTAAAAGCTATAGTGAAATACCATGGTGAAAAAAATTTGAAAAGGAAATATTCATTTAAAAATGATTCCTCGGTCAACTAATCTTTGACAAAGCAGGAAAAAATATCCAATGGAAAAAAGACAGTCTCTTCAATAAATGGTGCTGGGAATATTGGACAGCTATGTATAGAAGAATGAAACTCGACCATTCTCTCACACCATACACAAAGATAAACTCAAAATGGATGAAAGGCCTCAATGTGAGACAGGAATCCATCAAAATCCTAGAGAACATAGATGGTAACCTCTTCGACTTTGGCCACAGCAACTTCTTCCAAGACACGTCTCCAAAAGCAAGGGAAACAAAAGTGAAAATGAACTTTTGGGACTTCATCAAGATAAAAAGCTTCTGCACAGCAAAGGAAACGTCAACAAAACAAAGAGGCAGCCCACAGAATGGGAGAAGATACTTGCAAATGACACTACAGACAAAGGACTGATATCCAAAATCTATAAAGTACTTCTCAAACTCAACACCCAAAAAACAGATAATCAAGTCAAAAAATGGGCAGAAGACATGAACAGACACTTCTCCAAAGAAGACATACAAATGGCTAACAGACACATGAAAAAATGTTCATCATCATTAGTTATCATGGAAATTCAAATCAAAGCCACATTGAAATACCACCTTATACCAAAATTGTAAAATTGCATAAATTGATAAGGCAAGAAACAACAAATGTTGGAGAAGTTGTAGAGAAAGGGGAACCCTGTTACACTGTTGGTGGGAATGCAAACTGATGCGGCCACTTTTGAAAACAGTGTGGAGGTTCCTGAAAAAATTAAAAATAGAGCTACCCTATGACCCTGCAATTGCACTACTGGGTATTTACCCCAAAGATACAGATGTAGGTAAAAGAAGGGCCATATGCACCCCAATGTTCATAGCAGCAATGTCCAGAGTAGCCAAACTGTGGAAAAAGCCAAGATGCCCTTCAACAGATGAATGGATAAAGAAGACATGGTCCGTATACACAATGGAATATTATGTAGCCATCAGAAAGGATGAATACCCAAATTTTGCATCAATATGGATGGGACTAGAAGAGATTTTGCTAAGTGAAATAAGTCAAACAGAGAATGTCGATTATCAAAAGTTTTCACTTATTTATGGAACATAAGGAATAACATGGAGGATGTTAGGAGAAGGAAGGGGAAAAATGAAGGGGGGGGTTGGAAATCGGAGTGGGCAATGAACCATGAGAGACTATGGACTCTGGGAAACAAACTGAGGGTTTTAGAAGGGAGGGGGTAGGGGGATGGGTTGCCTCATGCTGGGTATTAAGGAGGGCATGTATTGCATGGAATATTATACCCAAACAGTGAACCATGGAACTGAGTATTATATGCAAACAGTGAACCATGGAACACTACATCAAAAACTAATGATGTACTGTATAGTGACTAACATAACATAATAAAAAAATAAAATAAAAATAAAAATGATTCCTCGGGACACCTGGGTGGCTCAGTCAGTTAAGTGTCTGCCTCTGGCTCAGGTCATGATCTTAGGGTCCTGGGATCAAGACCCGTATCAGGCTCCCAGAGCACATGGTTCTCCCTCACCCTCTGCCACTCCCCCTGCTTGTGGTCTCTTACTCTCTCTGACAAATAAATAAATAAAATCTTTTAAAAAACAATAATCAATAAAATTTAAAATTAAAAATGATTCCTCACCCAGAGCCATTCGTATTGACCACACGTAATTCACCAGTTATCTCAGCGGGGCAGAATCATTTTTCCAGTTGTATGCGGAGTCATAAGGTGGAAATCAGATTAGCCTCCCTCTTAATAGAACCCAAAGCTATTAATAATAAATCCTAGAGACATAGTTTAATTAAAAAAAAACCCAGAAACTATTGTCAGACAGAAATCACCTAATAAAAAAGTAATTTATAATGCACACCCTAATTAATAATTTACCTCCTAGGGTAAAAAAAATTATCAAAAGTAATTACAATTAAAACACACTATTTCTTTTTTAAGGATAATAGGATAACACTAAGAAGATAGGATAATCTTGAGCAACAAATTCAACTGTTGCTATCACCACTTTCTGTCAAAAATTATAATTAATTTTTAATGCCTTTTTTTTTTAAATACAAAGGCTCCTTTCCCCCAGCTCACAGTCCATTAAACTGGTAATTGTAACTTTACGAATGGTAAAAACTTCTAAACATTATCTAGTATAATTCTAAAAAAGATATCCTCTAATTTAAAAGGATTTGGGAAACAACAACCAAGTGCTTCAGGCTTGGATGAGAGATTAAAATTGGCTTAAATTAGGCCACATTGAGTTACTGACCTAGAACCAATTTCTGATTAAACAAGAGACTTCAAGGAAGAAAATTAAATACAAATAGCCTCCCCCAAGCTATAAACATTATAAGAACAGGAACTTTGTAGATATTTTTCATTGTCATATCTTCAGTTTCTCATACAGTGCTCATGTAAAACTTCCACATTTAAAAATTATGTTACTTGAATAAGCGAAAGAATAAAGAACTACAATATATATATTAAAATCATTATAATGTACACCTAAAATGAATACAATATTATATCAATTATACCTCAACAAAGACAAAAAATCCTTTTCCCAATACACAATTTTGCCAAATTAAAGAAATAGTAATTACGGGGAAAAAAAGGTATGCATATAAACAGTTGTGCTGGCACTCCGGTAAATTGCCCCAGTCCTCCTTAAGGAACAAAAGATGTATCTTCCCCAGCTGGAAGCAGGTGCTATTGACTAATAACTCTCAGCGGTCAGCCCCACTTTGGGAATGCTGCCTCACTCCAAGCCATACCCTGTCCTCCCAGGGTGGCCTATACCCAGTGATAGATCTTTGTGGGCATAAAAGTCCCACCCACTACCCCTAAACTCTAAAAAGGTGATCCTAGCTTCAGAACCACGGTCGTCTGAGACTCTGTTGAAATTCCATCATAGCTCCATTTCTTTCCTCCCCCCAGTTCTGCCTACTTCCATTCCCTTCAACGGTGTTGATCCCAAAAGTACTCTTTAATAAATCTCTTGTATGCTAATCTCCATTTTCGATGCAACTTCTCAGGGGACCCACCCTGTGACAAGATGTACCCTTCAGTTGGAAAATTAAAGATTTAGAAAAATAATATATTGTTAAGCACAATTCCTCGAACCCCCTCCTCCATTACCCAAATTATAACTAAATTTAGTGAGTCAGTAAAGAAGGGCTAGAGAAGGAAGATTTCAGTTGAAAAACACAAGACTCATCATGGGCAGATCATCAGCAATGCTGCCTTATTGAAAGCCAGTCTCTCAAAACAAGCATGAACCTAACTTGTCAGCTTGATGCTGGGAGTAGCAATGCCTCAAATGAGTAGTAGCCTGGTCATTAGTAACATGGAATTAGGCATCCAACTGACCTGGATTTGAAACCTTTCTCCACAACATGCTGGCTGAGTGGCCTCAGGCAAGTGACTTAACTTTTCCAAGTCTTATAATGAAGATAAAGATACACAAAGTTGTGAAATGCTTAACAAAGTACCTGGTACATAGTAAGCTCTCTCTAAGTGGTAGACATTCTTACTACTTTTTAAATAATTATCACTAAGAAGGCAGAAAGATAATGCCCTTCCATTGTCACTCTCCCAAACTATAAGCTAAATGACTGCTATTATGGCCAAGGAGAAGAATCATCTTCTGCACCTTGGTTATCAGCTCTCAGAAATGAAAATGCTCAATGTTCATTCACAAGGAAATAGAGGCAGAGGTGTGGGTAGAGCCTCAAATGTGTCTGCTTCTTAAAAGTCGGGTAATGAATGGAGCATTTCCTATAGAGACATACTATCAAACATAGTGCATGACCTTTGGAACATGTGCTGAGATTTTATATCCACATGCAAAGGGTATGGGCCACATATCTTCGATGAAGATATTGTCATTAAAATGAAGTAGAGGAGACTTCCAACTTTCACTGTGACAGAATAAAATAGGTCAAGAATTTTTTAAAAAGTCAAAAAATACTCTCTCCCAAAAGCAACTATAAAGCTGGACAAAATAGTCAAAACCAATCATCTCAGCATCCTGGAATCGGACCAAAGACATATAACCAACTGAGAAGCATTTATTCATGACAACTACTAAACTTTGGGTAAGAACAGCACAAGTCTGTGGCATTTTGCCCAAGGCTACAATCATCTCTCCTCAGTTCTCAGCCTGATTGTACAACTAAAGTGGGGAAGGCCATGAAAATTATAAGCTGCTCCTGCTGCTGCCACTGCTGGAGGGGGTTCACTTGATTTGGAGCATTGTCAACTAAAGAGGAGATCTGGTGGCAAGGGAGGGCCAGGGCTCTATTAGCCTCAGGCTCCTGGCCTGTTTGGGGCAAGCACTGGACTGGGGGAGAGCCAGAGCTTAAACAGGTAGTTATGGGAAATGAGACATCCACAGGGGATGGGATAAACTCTTTAAATATCCTGAATTGACCAGAGTCTGTGCACATACACAACCACCTACAGTGTTCCTAGCTGGAGAGCTGAGTCTGGGCATAGGAAAAGGAGATTCAAGAGAGGTCAGCAGAAGGCAAAAGGTGATGCAGACTTGAAAGTGACCTGAAGTTTGACTACACTCCTGGGCCCACACAGATCCATTGTAGATGATGGAAGCCATACTGATTCGAGGTGTTTGAGCACAGCCTCTGACCAATTGTTGGCTAACCCTAAGCTATGCAGATATGTGCCAGAATTGAACTTTCTTTCCTCCTAATAGAGATGATCCCTAGAAAGTCAGACTTAAAAATAAAATCAAGAAGAAGAAGAAGGAAGAGGAGGAAGAAGAGGAAAAGGAGAAGGAAAGGAGGAAAGAAGCAGAGTAGAGGCATCAAGGGCCACACCCTGCAGAGGAGAGAGACGTCATAGACTTAGACAAGGCAAGTTATTCAAAAAACAACAAATCCATCAGGGGGAATAAGTCAGATTCCAGAGTTGTTACAAGAAATTACTTAAAATGTCCAATATTCAACAAAGAAATTATTAGACATGCAAAAATATAAGAAATCATGAGCCGTACTTGCAGCAGGAAGGGAAGGGGGAAGGAGTCTATTGAAACTGTATCTGAGGGAATCCAGATGTTGGATTTAACAGACAAAGACTCACAAGTGGTATAAATATACTTAAAGAATGAAAGGAAACAAGAATTAAAGGAAAGTATGATGACAATGGTTCAGCAAATAGAGAATCTCAAAGAGACACAAATTATGAGGAACTAAATGGAAATTCTGGAGTTGAAAAGTACAATAACTGAAATGAAAACTTCACAAACAGGTTTCACCTGAAAATGTAATACAGAAGAAAACTGTGGGACTTTGATGATAGATCCATAGAAATTACCCAATCTGAAGAGCAGAGAGGAAAAGAGAACAATGCAATTATTGACTAACCTCTTTTTAGACACAATGGAGGCCAAGTGGCAGACTTAAATGACAAACCCAAAGTGCTTAAAATTATTGAATTGTGCAAGTGCAACAGATGAAGTTTGAGGCAAATAAATTTTAACTCAATAAAGCTGTTTAAAAAAAAAAACCAAAACACGAGAGTAAGAGAACACAGAACATACATACATATCCAGAACCATTTCTGGGAGTACTCTGCCACTCCCATTCTCTCCTTTTACTCTTTCCTTTGTTTTTTGTTTGTTTATTTGTTTTTTGGTTTAATCCTCCCTCACTACCTTTTCCTTCAACCAGACCATGACTTTGGTGGCACCCAAAACCTATGAAGCTCACTCAGGCCCACATATAATACTCAAAGATAGTCTTTGAGTCACAGATATTTTCAGAAGGGACTTTCCATGTTCAGATCACCCCCACCTTCTTTGCTTAAGAAAGATTTTTTTCCCCACTGAGTAGTCCAACTTTATAAATCTTAAAAAAAAATACAGAGATAAAGATAAATTGGACATCCAAAATGACAATTGTGACAATTTCAAGATGCCTAACATTCAACAGACAGCTTAAGAAATCCAAAGGCTAGGTCTCATATACATACTTGGCTTTGGCTCCATGATTTAGCAATTTTTATGTAAACTTAGATGTCTCAACATAATGGTCAACTAATTTGTTGTTTATGTTTTTGTTGTCTCTGCCAATGTTTTCTATGGAAAAAATAGCTCCATTTACTTATGTGCATTAATTTGAAGCAGGTTTGGGGGTGAGGATTCCTTGAAAATCACCGTACACTAAAGGCAGCATCTTTCTGTAAGATTAGTCAGATACAGGAGGAGTTGGGCAGCTTTTCAAAACTGAAACTGAACATGACAGATAGGGGCTAGCATCAGGTGGGAAAAGTTACACAGTGTTCTTGGAGCCTGGTGATAATACTGTACTGGCTAAGCTGGTACACTTCATTGGTGCAGTATGCTACAAGGACATTCAAATTAAGCTCCTTTTTACAGTGCTGAAAGGACATAATGTGATGCAGGCTTCACAAAACAAACTTTTAACAAAAATGAAATATCAATTATTAGAATTCTACCCAGGCAAGCAGCTTGATCTGGTGGGAAAATCTAAGGCAGCATGCCCTAATAACAAAGCCTTGGGCTGGGAATCAAGAATTTATTCTGGTTCTGCAGCTAAGAAGTTATGTAACCTAAATTATGGCATTTACATTCCTTGGTCCTCAGTTTTCTCATCTGTAAAATGAAGGTGTTAGTCCATCTGTCCCTAAGTTCCCTTTCAAACTTAGATATAAAAGAAGCTTATAAAATAGTATTCAGCCCCACCCTCAACTTTTTAAATTGCTAATTTATGAATCATTTTTAAGTGTTTGCCCAGGACTGATTGTTACCCTCCCTGAAGGCGAGTTTGGCAGATGATAATCCTACAGCAGATCATGAGGCCTCCAAAGACAACAGGGAGCAACTTGCTATAAAATTTTACCAAATTCTTTATATTATTAAGGAACTTCCAGAGTCAAATCATGACTGGATAGGAAAAAGATTGAGATTGACATCCACAAAAATGCCTTCTTTCAGACATCTTCGTCTTCTGCGGAACCGTGTCTGAGTGTTCATAACAAAATACTCAAGATATTCTACCCACTTTCCCTGGAGTTCTTAAAAGGTTTAATCAGAAATAAGGCAGAGATCAATTCACCAGCCTTTTCTACCCAAGTTATTCACTGCCTGTGTGCCTCACAAAATGTACCCCCCTTAAGCTTCTAACATTATTTTGGAATGCATTTCCCAATGAGGGACTCAGGGAAATGTATTCTGTAAAAGCAGAGGTACAAGGTCTACCCTAAGGTGTTCTCACTTGCAGCAGTCAACATTGAGCAAAGAGAAGCCAGACAAGAGATGAGGAGGAAAACAAGAGAATAAGTTCATAAGTTGAGAATCTGGTCAATCTGCTCCATGCATTGAGTAATAATAACTCTACTCAATTCCAGAAAAGGAATCTTTCTGCCCCTAAAGCTCCTTCACTGAATCAAAGCTCCTACTTTTGTATTTTTTTTGCAGAACCTCACTACTGAGAGGTTTATTTTTCAAGCTCACTATTTCCCTGAGTCAACTGGTGGAAATTCTCTAATTTATATTACTTCTTATCTAGTCCTGGGAGCCTATCCAGTAAAAGAGTAACAGGGAAATTTGCATTTGAGCTCAGATTTCTCACAATTTAATCAGCAGGTGAAAAGAATCATCTTGCAAAAGTGTATTATTTTTAGATGGTCCTTAGCTGTCAATAACCAAGCTCAAGGATCACATTCGACAATAAGCAACATTTATTTTGCTCTAAAACTGTTGAAGAGTAGCCATGCTGTAAGAATCAAATAAGAAAACCAAGGCTTTATTTTAGCAAGCAACCATTGTCTTTCTCTAAACCGTCTCTCTAATATTAACTATTTTTTCTGTACAAATTCAACTCTTAATAAAACAATTAAAAGTAAACTTATTTCATCAATCATTCTCTACCAGCCCCCCCCCATAGATCCAAAGTTATCTTACTACCCTAGATTTTTCTTGACTATATTGATTCTTTCCAAGAATCTGGGATGGAGATTCAAGAATCTGATCATGGGGATACATGACCATTGGACATTATTCAGGGAAGTTGTGCTTGAAGAAGCTCTTCATGGTCATGCAGTCCTCCTCTGCCTGACCAA
This sequence comes from Ailurus styani, assembly GCA_002007465.1. Taxonomy (NCBI): domain Eukaryota; kingdom Metazoa; phylum Chordata; class Mammalia; order Carnivora; family Ailuridae; genus Ailurus; species Ailurus styani. The sequence goes on along the minus strand of LNAC01000068.1, from coordinate 335,962 downwards.
AGCTTATGTCAGTTCTAGTACTAGATGGATATACGACCATCTGTGATCATTAGTGAAAGATGATCCCAAGCCATAAGAAGTAACTAACCCTCACCACAGCAGCTGGACTCTGTCTCCAAAGAGAGTTATAGGAGAACTGTTGCATGCATAGCATTGCTTTGCAAGAATCTGATTAGATACAGTGTGGTAACCAAAAATGTGAACAAGCACAGCTTCAGAAAGTGTGATTTACTATTCTATTCTCCGTTCCACATACTTTCTGAATTTCATGAGTAGAAAGGCATTGTTTCTCTAATTTCCATAGAAGCAACGATAAATTATTTTACATTATACATCTGGAAGTAAAATTATGGAAAGAGAAAAGTGAAATGGCATAAAAAAAAAGAAAGCCAAGGTTACGCCCCAACCATTGGCCTTAAAAAGGAAGCAGAGGACAAGCCATATCCAGGCAGAACAGAACATACACAGGTGGCATACTGTATCCTTTGTCAGAGTGTCCGGTCAGAAAAGAACCAGAGGAAAACTAAGGCTTCGTAAGATAGAAAGCAAAGTAACGTGTCTAATGAATTTAAAAGGAACTAAATTTTTCCCACAAAGTTTCTTGAAACAAAACCTACAGAATCACACCGTTTTAGAGGATCAAGGGAACAAAACCTGGTCAAGTGCAAGGATAACAAACTGAGGACCATACAGGGCCCAGAAAACTGGTGCTATTTGAGAATGCAGGCCCCATGTTGCCAGAGATTCCCATTTTATGCTAGGAATCTTTTGTAAAATCTCCTGACTTTTAAAGCAGTAAGTGACCCACGCAAAACACCTATGCATGTTAGATTTAAGCCATGAGCCAGCAGTTTGCAAATCTCTCCCTTCACACCATGAGGACACTGAGGCTCAAGAAGTTTACATTCTGGGCGTCTGGGTGGCTCAATCTTTAAGCTTCTGCCTTCCACTCAGGTCGTGATCTCCAGGTCCTAGAATCGAGTTCCACATCACATCAGGCTCCCTGCTCGGCAGGAAGCCTGCTTCTCCCTCTCCGGCTCCCCCTGCTTCTGTTCTCTCTCCCTCTCTCTCTCTCTCTCTCTCTCTCCTCTCTCTCACAATTAAATAAATAAATAAAATCTTAAAAAAAAAAAAAGGAAGAAGTTTACATTCAAGTTCCAATAACTGTTTGTGGGCAAGTCCAGGCCTGGAATCCAGATCTCTGTGTTCAGTCCATCCCACTCAGTAAAACTGACTTACCCTAAATAAGTCAAAAACATGAAGCCTGCAGACAGGAAAAAAGAGGGGAAAAAATGCAGGTGGATGTGGAGCCTTCCATTCTTTCACATCCGCTACTCAATTAGTAAATGCACTGTCAAAGAAAAGAATCTGAGTCTTCCCGACATGCATGTGCTCTGCTATGAGAAGCAAGATGCTTACAGATGTGCAGCCGCAGATCCGTTGAGAGATATGCAGGGATACACAGAACACTTCTCAGATTAGAATCAGACTCAAGGAGTGCGAACCATCTTCTTCTAGGATTATGACACTTTCTCAAAATGACAAGCGTGTTGACATAAGGCAATAAACACAACTGACCAGTATTTTCTAAGAAGTTTTACTCGTTAATGCCTTGAAATAAAAACACTATTTAAAAGCTTTTAAAAATAACTCATACTGCAATATTTACTTGTTCCTGTTGAGAACAGAGAACAAAAATAGCCACTCATGGAGACTTGCATAAGAATAATGTGCTACATTTTTTCAATAAAATCACAACCAGTTCTCTAAAGGTCATAGGCAGAATTCACAAAACTTTCACAAAACAAGATAATGCAAACTCAGGAGGATATTTCATTCCTACAAAAAAAAACCAGTAAGATTGTGCGTAAGAATGTTACTGCGTCTTGCAGGAGTGTGGAACGCATTATGTATGCATAATAGGTTTGCAATAAAGTTGGGGACTGGTATTTAACAAGTTTGCCTTAAAGGAACCTTCAGCCGTGAGTCCTAGGATAAGAATTTTAGTAACTAAGACTACCAATACTCTCAGTAAAAATTTTTTAAAATGTATCTTAAAGTGTATATATTCCTATGCAAATAAGATTTGATGTATGTGATCCATAGACACTTAACATATTTTTATAATAAAGTTGACAAAGCATGGCTTGGCACATTCACTGGCTGAATTTTTTAATCTATTTCATTTAGAACTATATAATCAATAAGGGGGAAATAGTTGGAAGAAATTCCTTTACAGAAAGGCTGATTTAATTTCTTATAGAATGTTACTATTTAGTTGGTCTGCTTTCTGCCATGGCAGTCTCAGAAGACTCTGAGAGTGTGAAATAAATTATACTCACTACAGACCATACAACTAAATGTTCTCTTATGTTATCAAAAGGAATCAAATTAGAACAGCAGTACTTTGTAAATAGCTGATCACATGACCAGACATTAAGCTAGGAGGTCATTCTGTAAGGACGTAGGAGCTTTAAAAAGATCTAAGAAGACAGGAAACTGAACCAATAACTAAATACTACCATGATCTCATGCTTCATTTTGGGAAACAGTGTAGTGGCAATAAAGAGAATTTTAGGACTATTTTAGATACAAGTATGCAAGGATGGTGAGCTTGCTGTCTGCAAAGGAGCTAACTGCTCCCTTATAAATGTCAGAACCGACTTCAGAAGGATCCGGGCCAATATAACATCATCTCAAAAAATAACAGCTATTATTATAGATCATTCTGCAAATGGTAGTTTGAATCATACCATCCATACCAAAATCAGTTTCCAAAAGGTAAATCACATAATTCCATAATTTTGGTGGCATTTTCCTCACCAGGTTCTTAAGGCCGAACATTCTCACAGGCAACAAACGTTTGCTCACTACCTTATGATTATATTTCCCATAGTGAGAAATAGTTTTGAACTCCCAAACATGTCAGACTTCTCTAATGAACATGACAGTTTTCATCCTTGTATGGCAGCATTTATCATCTCTCAGGGGTCAGGATTTATTAATCTTCGTATTCCTTACTATCTAATGATGCTTTGCTCAGTAGATGCTTAATACATGTCTGTTGATTAATAGTCATCTAATCCCCCTTTCATGCATTAAATCAATCTAGCAACCATTTAGATAACTCAAATAAAAAGTTGAAATATGAAATGTACGCTGTTTGTTTTATATGCTTTCTTTGATACATTTTTACCAATTAAGGGTTTTTTGGACAAAGTTTTCTGCATTCCCTGAAGTACATTCTCTCCCTCAACATTCCTAGATTTAGTGTTGCAGTCAAGGGGAAATGAAATACTTATTTCGAATATGGTTTGTAACAGAAATACGGTTCTTAAGTCGCTTCCTTACATGTAATGACATACAAGAGTTCCATCTTCTCACAGAGAACCTACAAGGATTACAAAACCAACCTCTTGTGTCATGAAACTTAATCCCCCAGAGTCTGGCCAAGTTTAAATCAGAGCACATCCACTGTGCTTTCATAATCCAGCAAGATGCAAGTAAGAGTTCTGGGACACTTTATGTCATCCTTCTCAGTTACTGGGGGTCCCTTCCCCTCTTTACCCTGAGAAATACTATTTGGCATGGTCCTTAAGCCACTGCTGCTTTTGGATTTTCAGTTAGCAGCTTAAGCTGACAGTGTCAAATTCCGACTGCGTGTTAGGGCAGAGAATGTGCCCACTCTCTGAGAATCACACCTCTATTAAATGCCTACCTTGTACACAACCACAACAATTTTCTAAGCAGCATATGGCAACAGGAAGAGACCAGAGTTGCAAGGTAGAAGACTCGGCTTTTGGTCCTAGCCGTCACTATTTTCAATCAAAAAGAGTAGCCCTTTAAACATATTTCTTCATGAGTCAAATGCCACATTTGACTCAAAATATTTGCTAAAGTACTTTCCAGACTTGATAATCTGAAGTCTCCATCTCTTAAAATCTCTTAGAATAGTTTTCTCACCTATTAAATGTGAGCATTATAGAGATTAAACTAGACAGTAAACCTATTAGATCAGAGACTTTATTTTGTTACTCCTCTAGCGCAAGTGACCAGAACAGAACCTAACACTTTGCAGGCATCCAATAAGTATTTATGGAGTGAATCAGTGCATGCTTTGAACAGGGACAACAGGAATGAAATTCCTTCTTAATAGTTGGCTACACTGATGCTAACCAAGGAGGTGATCCGATAGTTCTGCCCATCAGAACTGTGCACCCACTTTTATGATGATGCCGCCAACTGAGGATAACATCGAACACCCTCGTTTTCCAGTGGTTGCCTGGGAAAGGCTGTGCTATCCCCCATCACCCTCATGGCATGAGGTTCACATTGATCCAAAGTTCCGAATTATTTGAGGCAGGTCCAATTTCAAATTGTCTTATTATCTGAGGACATGTCAGATCATGTGTATCAGTTTTTGTTTTAAGATTATGTCTCCTCTCTCCTCTGTTTCATGGTTCTTGTTTAAGAAATGTAGGACACCATTTCCCAAAGCGTTTTCCCCAAAACCTAGTCCTAAGAGATGCTCTGTGAATAAAAAAAAAAGAGTTTTATGGGAAAATATTGCATACATGATGAATATTACCATGTTAAATGCTTCTATAGAGGAGAAACCAACTTGTATTTCTAGTATTTCCCCAAGCTTTGTTCACCAGGAAGCATTTTCCTTTTTTGGTAACACTTATAAACACCCCTGGAATGAAGGAACATTTTTTGAGAAATGCTCACAAGTCTGTTTTAATTTGGGCCAAAGAAGGAGATGCAACATAATCTATGAAAAAAAAAATGACAACCTACAAATTAGTACTGATAAAAACATTATAACCTTAAAACTTACCTGTGAACAAACTTCACAGGGAGGAGGCAGGCCTAGCTTTAATAGATGCTGGCATTAAGCTGTTAAAAGGCAGGGCTCCAGTGAGGCATGCTTTCCTCACAAAGGAACAGGCTGTAACCTAGGCTGTTACAGTTTGGGGGTGGAGGAGGGGTGTGCCTTTGATAGCTTGGAACAGTGAACTGCCTCAGAGAAAAGGGCTACTGACCAAGAAAGGGAAATCCTCCAAGAGAAATGCAGACCAATCATCTTCTCTTGGCTCAATTAATGCCTCACAGATTTATTTCAGATATGGAAGAAAGTTTTGGTGTAAGCCTGTTTTAAAGAGTTATCCACCTTAGCGGGAAAACACATATCCTACATTCCTCCCATTTGATACATCTGTACAAGAGCAAAGGGAAAAGTCTGAGTCAAAGACAAATGCAATTGACAGAGAGAGGTCATGGATGAAGCAGGAAGTACTGTACTGAGGAGGTAACATCCAAACAGGACTGATTCCTATATGGGTGTGCTAGATCCGAGAGGCACATATAGAGCCTTGTAACTTCAGGGAGATGCTCACAACTTCCCCTGATTGCCTAATACAACTGTAAGTGGTCCTTGGCTGCTTCTGATTTGACAAGGACACCACAGTGGCGTTCAAAGGTGAATTAGGTAAGCTGCCCTCTTACGTGTTCAGCAACAGGCACCTGGGCGTCTACAATTTATTAACAGTTCTATACGTGATTGCGGTGCAGCCAGGACTGAGGACCACCGCTCTATCCTCTCCCAGAAGATGCTTAATTTCCCTAGCAATGCAGGTTAAGAAAGAAAGGAGAAAAGAGAGGCCAGAGATGGGCAAAGCCAGAGTCGGGATCCTGGCTTCCATGGCAGACCCTTCACATGCCCTATAGAAATTCCTTGTGCAAGCTGGTAATTGGTTGTGGGTGAAGGGTGATCAGAGATAGAGATGGAAATGGACTTTAAATGACAGCAGTTTACGGAATACTGTTGCATACAGTGAACCATGAGCAGAGGGAAAACAAGACGTTTGACAAACCCCAAAAATGCTTTTGTAGTGGGCACCTGGGTGGCTCAGTGTGTTAAAGCCTCTGCCTTCGGCTCAGGTCATGATCTCAGGGTCCTGTGATCGAGGTCCGCATCGGGCTCCCGGCTTGGCGGGGAGCCTGCTTCCTCCTCTCTCTCTCTCTGCCTACTTGTGATCTCTGTCTGTCAAATAAATAAAATCTTTAAAAAAAAATGCTTTTGTAGTATAAGCTTATTCCTGGTACCAAATTCATTGTAACCAAATCTGCAAAGACCAATTTCTTAATGCCATGACAGGAAAACATCTTTGTTTTACAAAGCCCTTCATTATAGTTCTCTGGTTCCAACTTCATCTTCCCATCAGATAGCCACTAAGAATACCAGCTAGCATTTATTAAGCTCTCTCTCATTACATGCCATGCAACGTGCTTAGCACGGTAAGCACCATGGCTGTTCCTCTTCACCACAACCCCATGGGTGAGTAATGTTCTTCTCTTTATATGGAGAGAAAAGTGAAGCTTGGAGAGGTTAAGTAACTTACTCAAAGTTACACTGCTGGGAAGCAAGGGAGGGAGGCAGGGCCAAACTGGACCCTGTCTGCCAGAGTCCTTGCTCTTAAATCTGCCTGCATCAGCCTACCTGGATGGATCAAGCTTGATTCCTACCCTACCACCTCTAGGAGATGTGGCCGTGTTCCTGGTGAAAACTAAGCATGCTTGCAGCTTTCCTGCTGGAAGAGTGTTAGAGCTGGCTGACCCTCCTTATCCCTCTGCTTTCCCAAGGCAGGATAACTCTCACCGTGTGGGTCAAACATCTTCAGAACTTACACATCCAGGTGATCCATCTTCCTCTTTTCTTTGCATCTGTAATCAAGACCCTTACACAGTATCACATGAACAGTATGTCTAAGAAGCACTAGATCATCCATGCTGGGTCCAGGTTGTCTTGTGCTCCATCTGCACCCCAGATCTCTCTCTGGTGATGTCTCTAGTGTCACCGATAGTCAGCTTTGGCGCTCCCTCTGGCAGGATTTTTTTTGTTTTAATGGGTTCCCTTCAATGTTCACAATTTGCATTTATCCAGTTAAGGAGGGAGCATGTCCGTAGACATAGATCATAAATCTCAGTCTTAGAATGCAACAGATATTATATTCCTCTCCTCAATTACCTTTAGTCAAGTAATGGCAATAATTTGCGGGAACAGATTGTGAGTTTCATTCCAAACAGGTAAAATACCATTTAATCAGTTCTGCTTAGTATAGCAATTTCCAGGTCTCTAAGGATAGACCATGGTAACAGTGCTTTGCTGATCTGGTTTTCACACACACACACACACACACACAAATCTATTAAAAGAAAATCCTTTAGAACAGATGTGTTGACAAATCCCTGTCCACAAAGCAGTCAAGCTATTTAACAAAAATGTTGGTTCAGTATTTGTTCTATCTGTTATAAGTGTGTGGGTTTGCTGAGTCTCAATGGGGGGTGGGCTGGAGAGGGTGGGCTGGAGAGAACCGAGAAAGAAGCATTAGCAGAGCCAGGTAAGGATGAAAGAAAACAGCAGAGGTGTAATGTAAGAGGAAGTGGGGGACAGGGAGAAAGGGAAGACAGAGGACAACCACAACCACAGTTTCAGAGACAGGTACCAGAAAGCAGAAATCAGGACACGCTGGTGCTTACCATTCCAGGCCCTGCTAATTTCAACAGTTCTTCCCCCAAGGCAGCCATCTTAAATCATCTTCTACCTCACTCCCTCCTGTCCCTCAGTGTACCTCTCTCAATGAAAGAAACCACTGGATTCTCAAGCCTTAAATCTGCACGTCTTCTAGACTCCTCTTTCACCCACTGGCCTTGAGTCAGTCACCAAGTTCCAGTAATTCACTTTACTGTTGCTCGAACCTGTTCCCTTCTTGGTCACTGCCATCACCTCTCACACAGACTCCTCCCACCACCTCCCACTGCCCTAGATCACACCCTCCGCCGCCAAGCCATTCCACACCCAGCAGCCCAGAGGGCTTTGATTTAAAATGCAACATTTATCACCTGAGTGCATCTACACCCAGTCTTTCTACTCCCAACTTTTTGTCCCCTCCTCCTGTTTCTAGTGCTGATATAATGCCTCAAGGCCTTCAGTGGCACCCCTACAGCATTCCAAATAAACTTCAGACTTTTAGAATGACAGACAAGACCCTCGAAGACCGGACCCCACCTACACGACCAGCTTCATCCTTCCTCCCTCTCTCTTTCCAGTTCCCATCTCCCCTCCAGCCAGCATCCTCAGCTCCCAAATGCTCTCATCTCTGTAACTTCGCACATGCACAGCTCTCTGCAGAGAATGGCTCGTCACCCTCACCAACTCATCCTCCCAGATGCAGAGCTAGGGCACAGATCAAGCACATTCTCCTGACTGCCCTTCCCCTGAGTTCCCATAGTCCTTGGAACCTGTCTCTCTAGAGGAGCCCTTGTCATTGTCACCCTGTTTTTAATCTCCAAAAGATTTTAATCTCCTCAGGAGTGAGAACTCTGTCAGGATTTCCTCAACATAAACCTCCACAATAGCTACTTAACGACTGCGTGTGGAAGGAAAGAATCCATGCCCCCATCAAAACTTTCAATGTTAGGAAGCTATTGTTTGCAAAGAGTGCACACCAGAGCAAAGGGGGAACAAGTAAACTTTCCATACCCTGCAGCACAAGGTTTTTACTTTAACATAATTTCAATTTAACAAAACCATCTAAATAACACATCTAGGTAATTAAAATGGAATTTTTACCTGCAAATATGAATAGGGGTTTAAAATAACTTTGTATACCATTTGAATTGTTCTCTCTGATGGAATCCTATCTGCAGTTTAATCACAGTGTTTATCGATGTTTCCATAAATGTATCTGTACTGAAGCACAGTTTATTTTCCGGACCACAGAGCTCTAATTTCAACCACCCCAGAGAATACCCATCATTTTCATCCAATTCCTTGACTTCATAGGAGGTCTTCCTTTCTCCTCAATGGGACAAATAAACCTTTTCCCATCCTTTAAGCTCACAGTTGCTGCTGTAGTGGAAGTCCTTTGCACAAAAGAGAACAATTCATTAGGCACTCAACAATACTACACTAAATGCCAGGAGAAGAAATTAAGGACCTAGATAAAGACCCTGCCATTGAGGAACCTCCATCTTAAATATGAATAGTCAGCATTTTGGGAGAAACTGCTGTTAGCACTCTATTCTTCCCAGACTGTCCACCTCTTTTCCCTGTCGCTGTTTCTTTCCCTTTTCTGGACTCTCTTGTCTACTCTCCTTTTCTCCTTTCTGAAGATTCCCTCACCCCTGTCCTTAGCCATATGCCTCACACTGACAATTCCAATAACTCCGAGCTCCCAGGCTAATATCAAACGTTTCTCATGCTCCTTCCCTCAACTTCTCCTGCCCCAGGCCCCTAAGAAGTCCCTGCATCCCCTCCCCTTCTCCTGCAAATGATTCGACTTCTCTGTGTTACGATCTCTATTGATGGAAGTCACATCTGCACAATCTTTTGCAGAGTACTGCTACGTCAGAAGAGATGAATATAAAAATATACTAACACCATAAAGTGCTACACAAATCCCATCATCATGATGACGTTTATGATCATTTTTTAAGTAAAAAGATAATAAGCATATGACTGTCACACAAACCAAAATAGCTCATTTGGTCTTGATTTATAACTCTGCCTAAATTTACAGTCCTAACGCCAACCTTAATTCTGAAGAATATGTAATGGTGGGTGGGTGGGAGTGGTGCAGGAAAGAGTGAAAAGTTGGGGGAAGGGTAAATTCAGGGGCAAGAGAAAGGGATTTCTACATACTCCCTTTCAGAGCATTGCTTCATTGACTCTCTATAGACTATCATGATAATGCCACTAAGAATAATAGGTAATATTTATTAAGTAATTTACTATGTCCTAGGCACTCTTTTAAGTGTTTTACATGTATTTACTATCCTCCCCACAACCCAAAGGGATAGGAAGTACGACTGCCCTCATTTTACAATAAGGGAAACTGAGGCATGAGGTTATATAACTCAGCAACCCAAATCTGGGTTGACCAGCATGCTCCGCTGACTTTCAGCATAGAGCTGCACTCAAGTACACTGGTTATAGAGTTAAACCGCCTAGCATTGAAGCTGCAGCACCACTTACAATAAACTTCAGATTAATGAGTTAATAAATACCCAGCACATGATAAGCACACAGTGGAGGTTAGCTAGCAATGCACAGCCTCAATTTGCTTTCTTTGCTTCCCAAACAATGAACTGGCTCTGCTGATTATCCCAAAGCAAAACAGCTCTTGAAGCCAGTAAATTTAAAATAAGATGTCAAGTGGAAACCCACACAGGCACACAGTGAACCAAGAAAACGGGGATCATTAAGTATGTCAGGCTCAGTCTCTCCCAGACTTGACAGTGGAATGGGGCAGCAAGAAATCAGAAGCATTAATTTTGCCATTTTCTCAGTACCACGATGGTCCTCCGTGAATAGAATTAATTGAATTTTTTGGCCCCAAATCAATCCATACAGGGTGAAGCAGACACAGCCTAAGGTCTGTCTCTCTAAACAGATAAGGTGAAATAGAGAGCAAGGCAATTTTAGATAATTTTAATGCAGTTAGTCCTGTTGAATAATTTAAGCCAAAAATCCCTGTTTAGATTTAATGAAGGTTTTTAAAAATGAAATAATTTAGGTAATTGTCCCAGATTTCCACTGCACTTTGCTTGTATCTACAAAACTTAAACTTGCAACTGAGAAACTCATTTTTAAAAAGGATCAGGCACTTAGCTTCTGCTCAGGTAGAAGGAGGAATCCTCTGCAGGCTGCACTTTACCTGATCAGGAGCAACCTTAGCCACTTTTCTTTCACCAGTCCTATGTCGGTACTTCCTGCATAGTTCCTCCCATCATAGAAAAGATACGATCAATTATTTCATAATAGGGTGTGAGTTACTCAGTATATTACTCCTTCCTGGAGTATATGCAATTTAGAAAAGAACCACTATATGATGGAAAAACTTAACAGAAAGCAATGAGTCATTATTGGTGGCATTTCAAATATCTGCAGTGGGCCTATATCTTTGAGCAGGGAACCTTCCCAGCTTCCTGTCAAATCCACAGGCATCTATTTACACTATGTAAATTGAAACACTTCAAACTTTTTGGCATTTTAAGAATCAGAAATAATACATTTTGATGTTATAAAAACCAAAGCAATATGAACTTTCATTAATGGAAAATAACAATCAGAATATCTATTCAATATACTAACAACTATGAAATAAAGTGCATTTTTTCATTAAAAATGTAGATTTTTTTCCTATGTTGTCATGTATTATATAAGCTTGAGAAGATATTCTTCTCAAATGTAATGAAATATATAAGTCTAACCATGATATTTGGCACCTGACATATAATTTTTCTAGCTATAAGAACAGAAAGTGTAAACAAGCACATTTGTCACACAGGGAAGGTACTGACTCACTAAATACTATACATTCGCAGAGTAAGTTAAAGGGTCAGAATACGTGTGGTATCGCTATGTGTCTGCATGCACATGATGTATATATTTATGTGCCTCCCCCAAAACCATATCCAATCAAGTTTTAGAGACATGAGACAATGTCGTGAGCTTTCACTAATTTTTCTTAACAACTATTCAACGCCACGATGATATTTATAAAAATTGCCCATATGCATTTTTAATATAGTAGAATTTTAAGTCCAGAATTTAGAACAATTGTATTGTGTAAGATTTTGACCATTGCCATCATGAGAACTACCGTGTTTATTAGTAAAACTACATTGTGTATGTATTGTTGGGCAGAGCACAATACTGTATCGTATTTCAGTCTACCTTCTATGTGTAAGAATTTTTTAAATTTTGGTTAAGATACACACAACATAAAATTTACCATCTTAACAATTTTTAAGTGTACAGTTAAGTATTAAGTATTTTCACATTGTTGTACAACAGGTCTCCAGAACTTTTCATCTTACAAAACTGAAAGTCTATACCCATTAAATAACAACTTCCCTTATATTCACACCTTCCTTATAAGATCATTCCAGAGACTAAATAAGTTATTGTAAATAAACACTTGGCACAGTATCTAGCATTCAATAAGTACTCAAAAATGGTACTTGATACTGATGTTGGAAGTGATTTTGAAATAAGAAGGCTTGAGTTATACGCTGGTGGAAGAGACCACTAACTCACATGGAACACCTAAGTGATGAGTTTGGGAGATCCAGAATGTGTTGTAGGAGTTCAACAAAGGCAGAAAGCAATCCATATAGTTCAAAGCAGTTAATGTTCGTGGCAGTTGTGAATTTGGATGAAAGAGAGATAGCTTCTTTCTCTCGTCTCCATGACTTTTTTCCTCCAGGATCATGCTCAGGCTGAAAAGAGATCCAAGTTGACTTTTTCGTTCATTGTACCTCAATATAGGCAGTCAAAGAGAAAGTCAGAGGAGGGTGAATGAAAAGCCAAACCAGAGATGGCAGGACTTGGAGACACAGATATGGCCGGAAAGAAAGAAGGAAGGCTGGGATGATAGGCAAGTTTTAAGGAGTCAGGCAACAGGCAATAAACATGGGTCTAGGAAAAGAGATGACTAGGTCTGCTTCCTAGTATGAAGTATTCAGCCACAGGTGTGGAGACCAAAGGATTCTAGAAACCTGGAAATGGTTCCAAAGTAAGATATATCCCAAAGCAATTGCTGTATCAGACAAACTATCAAGGAAGACCAAGGATGACAGGGACTTGGTTACTGAAATTGGGTACTGAAGCAAACCAAGAGCCTCGTGGTTAGCCCTACCACAGAAAGTAAGAGGTGGATCAGCAAGCTGAACATTTGAGTTCCTGAATCAATCTCTTAATAAAATGACCCTAATAAAAACAGGCTCATGATGGCAGACTTAATGCAGAGGTTCAGTCTGAGATGATCAAAGGAACAATGGAGTCAAGAAATCAGAGTGCTTTGCTCTGACAGCCTGTGCTTTCTGCTAACATTAAATGACCTAGAATGCAGACTAGGAAGTGAGCTTATGCTCTAGACACTCACTAAATATGTGTTGAATGAATGGTATGTGGCCAATGAATCATTAAGCTCTCTAGCATGCCTGTCACCTCCTACCAATAGTCAGGTAATTCATTCATTCATTCTATCAACATTAATGAACTGCATAGTGGTCCCTATTCTGAGCACTGTGGATACAGAGATGATTAGGTCTGTCTTGCATGCCTCTCAGAATGCTCCCAATCTAACAGGCAGTGGGAATTTTATGGCAACCAGGAATCTGTAGATCAAGCACGCTTCTCCATGTGTTATTTCATCTTCCTGCCAATGTTCCACAATGAAACAGAATATGTGGTCAATGATTCTTGGATCCACGTGAGAATACACACTGTATCTCTGCACGTGGATAAAGCTGCAAGAGGCTGGGGTGGACTGGACTGGTGTAGTAGAGGCCACAGCAGTAATAGAAGTGACGGTAACAGTAGTAGTAATCAGAACTGGTAGGCTTCACGATATAGTTAGAGATGGTAGGTCTACTGATGAATTGGCTGTTGGGAGTGAGACAGAGAAATGAAGGATAAGTTGTGTTTCAGTTTGCTCAACTAGTAGAGTGGCAGTTCTATTCACTGAAATGAGGACTTGGAGAGAAAAGGGGTTAACCAAGAGTTATACTTTAGACACGTTAAATTTGAATTGCCTACTAGATACCTTGGTGGACAAGCAGTTAGCCAAAATGCTGGGGAAGAGACTGGAGTTGGAAATGTAAGTTTGGAAAGCATCAGCTCTTAGATGGAACAGGAGGAGATTGCTAGATAATGAAGAGAAAATAAAAGATGTTTGAAAACTGAGCCCTGGGGCATTCTATGATTTAGAGATCTATAAAAGAAGAAAACCCAGCACAAAAAACTAAGAGAGAACAACCAGTTTAGCAGCAGGAAAACCAGGAGGGCAAGAAACCAAGAATTATAGAGTATCCAGAAAAAACAAATGAGTAGAGGATATGGAAATACAGTACGTACAAAATGAAGTACAAATGGATCCTGGGAAAGAAAAGATGCTCAAAGAAAATGAAATTTAAACACCATTGCAAGATCATTGTTCACCCATTAGATTAGCAAAGATCAAAAAATTTAATAACACCCCACATTGGCAAGATGTGGACTACCCATTGGTAGATGGGACTACAAACTGGCACATTCTCTTTGGAGAGCAACTTGGCCATATCAAAATATTAAGTGTGAATATACTCTTTGACTAAGCAATTCTTTTTTGGGGAATTGATCTTGTATATTTAGACATGTGCAAAATGGTAAATGTATAAGGACATACATTGAAGAACTATATTCAACAATAAAAGGTTGGAAACAACTTATATAGATCATCAGGGAACTGGCTAAATAAATTATGACTCATCCTGAAATAAATAACAGAATTATGGGAACTGGTTAAATAAATTACAGTTCATCCTGGAATACTATTCAGCTATTTTTAAAAAATGAGACAAAAAAAGAAAAAATTAAGCAGCTCTATATGTACCATATGGAAGGCTCCTGAAGATATTTAATTAAGTGAAATAAGTCACAGTTTAGATTAGTATCTTTGATATATTACCTATCTCTTGTATAAATAAATAAAATAACACACACACATATATCTCTGTATATGCCTAGAATATCTGTGAAAAGATACAATAATCTCATGACGAGGTTGTCTCTGGGCATGAGAACCGTGAGGTATCTCTCATACATTTTGAATTTTATAGAATTTACATGTATTATCTATTTTTTAAGTATTTTTAAAATTTTGATGAAGGAGTATTGCCAAGATGTCAAGTAAAACGAGAACTGAAAATCACGAAGCAAGATGGAGCTCCTTGGTGATCTTTGTAAGGGTGCATCCTCTGGAGTGATATGGATGAAAACCCAGAGAGATTTAAGTGAGTGGGAGGTAAGTTAAGTGGTGATCATGAATATCCAGTTCTATGCTGGAAAGGACACTGGACATTATCTCTAATTCTGACCCAGCCATTTCTTAGCCTTTTAGCCTAACAGGTCACTGACTTTCTGTGAAAATCACTAGAAGTAACTAGAAGAGTAGTTACTTAACTACTAAGATGAAGAAAGTTACATTTGCCCTGCCTACTGGGGAGTAGTCTTGTTGGACTCAAATAAGAGAATATTCTTTAGTTGGTAATCGATGAAACCCAATTAGGTAAGACTAAACATTATTGTTATCACTACCTTGTACTGCAGAAAAAAGTCCTAAGGGAAATATTTTGGAAAGATCGAGATTTAGTGTTTGCTCCACCAGTCCATTTTTATAATATAAACTATTTACATTTTAGATGATTCCACATTGCTGCTTTCCCAAATCCCTCTCTTTTCCAAATAAAATATATTTTATTTCTGACTTAAAACCCATTGATTTTGAAGTTATAGTTTTAAAAAAAAGGCTAAAAAACCCTATTGGTTATCTTTGCTTTAGCATTAGTTTGATAATATACATAAATCATAAAAAATAAAATATTGTAGTATCTCATTTCCCAGAGAAAACTACTATTAACTAGCATACTTTTTAAATCCTTTCAGATATTTCTCTATTATAATCAATATCCTTATACATATTTAATCAGGAATTGACCCCTCCTGATACTTCTCAATCCAAAACTAAAACATTAGCTACAGTGTCCCCTCCAAACACATTAGCCATCGAGATTTGACTTGCAATGAGAAAATCAATTTTTCTGTTATGAAAAAAACCCATATAAAAAGTTGGAAAGAAAGAATTTTGATTTAGTTCCTTCCTAATGTTTAGACATCCTGAATGTTGAGTAGAAGTTGTAGAGCTAATTTTACTTGCTAGCTAATTCCTATCTCATTGAAGCTGGGGCAATAGTATGAATAGATGCCCTGCAGAAGAAAAAATATAAAACTCCCTTTGCTACTAACCCCTTTGACCAAGATAATTAGGAAGCACCTAATTTAGCCCTGAACATTCAGTAGTGAGTAACATATTCCCACTTGAAAGAGAAATTTTAAGACATAATAAATATTCTTTTTAATCAAATTAATCTGTGTTTGCATAAGCAGCTCCATCTCCAGGGCAGGTCCAAGATAGAATTTGCACATGAATCAAGCAACATATCCTATCTACGAATGTGAATTTGTGAGTTACAGAAACTTAGTACTGCAGGGGTAAAGATAAAGATTAAGACTTCTGTTTTCCTTCTCACCTAATTGTACTTTATCAAGGCAACATCCGTACTTGCAACAACACTCAACCAATGGGAAAGTAGCCAAACTTGGCCATATAAAAATGTATTTTTTCTTTTGTTCATTGTATTAGTCTGCTTGGGCTGCCCTAACAAAATATCACAGACTGGGTCACTTAAACAATGGAAGTTTATTCTTTCATAGAGAAGTCCAAGATCAGGGTGCCAGTCTGGTTGCTTTTTAACGTTGGCTCTCTTCTTGGCTTGCAGACAGCCTTCTTCATTTCCCTGTGTCCTCATATGAAAGAGAGAGAGCTCGCAAACTTTCTGTTATCTCTTTTTATAAGGGCGCTAATTTCATCATGAGGGCCCCACACTCATGACCTCATGTAACTCTAATTGCTTCCATAAAGGCTCCATTTCCAAATATAGTCACACTGGAGTTTAAGGCTTCAACATACAAATTTTGGGGAGATAATAAACATTTAGTCCATAACAATGGCCACTTCTGATGTAATTGTACAATTAAAAGAATTTTAGAGAACAAAAAGTAGTGAAAAATGCCCTGAATTAGAAGTCAAGAGATTGGAGTTGTATTACAACTCATTGTGTGTCTTTGAATATCTGTCTTTTGCATGTGTTAAAATGAGACAGGTAGACTACAGACTCACCATCAGAGTTAATATTCCATTTATTCAGAGCAAAAAGAATGTTATACCACCTAATTTTTCTGACACCAGTTAAAATTAATTTCTGTCTAGCTGTGAAGAGATGACTGAATTGTAACTCCCCTTCTCTTTCAAAAATTATCTTTTCCAAACAAAAATCCAGTTTTATTGCTAGAAATAAATAAACTCCAGTACCTACGGGAGAGATGGTTTTAATGTTGCAAAATCATTTATAATGTATATCACATGACTGATGAAAGAGAGACATTGGGGAACAATCCACCAGAGGAAAAGTTTAAATGATTTCAGGTTTCTTATTAATTTCCTTTCATCATCTTGCCTTCATCTCTGAATTTACTCCTTCATACTATGATAATGTTATCACCACCAGACTTAATACAATTAGTAATCTTTCTACTATCATAATGATACATAATTTCCTACACCTCATCTGTGAGGGTAATGTATAGCTCACATGGCTGTTATAAGATACTTTTCAGATCCTGTGAATTTACATAGTAAATATGTAGCAATTTTGTTATACTTAGGGTTCAAATATCGTATAAACTGCAAGAATTATAACATAAACTCCGAAGTTATTCAATAAGTATTGAAAGTTTAATAGTGTCATGTAACTCAAGCAATGCTTAATTTTTTTTTAAATTAGAGGTAGGCAAGGAAGATGTTTGACTATGACACCCAGGAAGCCATAAAAATTATTTCTAACGAAATCCTGCCATTTGCAATGACGTGGATGGAACTAGAGGATATTATGAGAAGCAAAATAAGTCAATCAGAGAAAGATAATTATCATATGATCTCTCTGATATGAGGAATTTGAGGGGCAGGGCAGGGAGTGGTGAGGGGTAGGGAGGGAAAAAATGAAACAAAATGGGATTGGGAAGCTTTGTCGGCTTCCACCATGGCGTACCATGGCCAGGGCCAAAAAGTACAGAAGGTGATGGTTCAGCCCATCAACCTCATCTTCAGATACTTGCAAAATGGATCTCGAATTCAGGTGGCTTTATGAGCAAGTAAACATGCGGATAGAGGGCTATATCATTGGTTTTGGTGAGTACATGAACCTCGTATTAGATGATGCCGAAGAGATTCATTCTAAAACAAAGTCAAGGAAACAACTGGGTCTGATCATGCTAAAAGGAGATAATATTACCTTTCTCTAAAGTGTCTCCAACTAGAAATGATCGATGAAGTGCGAAATGCTTGAGAAGGCCATGTAGTTTTTTTTTTTAGATGTCCTTTGTTGGGAGTGTAGTTCTAAAACATTTGTTCATAATGTTTTGGTTACCTTTATGTTATTACCAGAGGACAATAAATGCTGTAGTATTGTTTTTATTTAAAAAAAAAAGGATGAGATCGGGAAGGAGACAAACCCTAAGAGACTCCTAATCTCACGAAACAAACTGAGGGTTACTGGGGGGTGGGAGGGTAGGTTTAGGGTGGCTAGGTTATGGACACTGGGGAGGGTTTATGCTATGGTGAGTGCTGTGAAATGTGTAAGCCTGATGATTCACAGACCTGTACCCCTGGAGCAAATAAAAAAAATTATTTCTATACAACAGAGGATTCTTTTTCAGGTTGAGTCCAACCACCAGCTGCTCCATTTTTTCACAGATCCACAGAAATACATATAACTTTTTCCAGTCCCACAATATAGGGCAAATCAAACCAGTCTCAGAGAAAGCAAGTTGCAGCAATGCTTTCAAAGAACAATCCCACTCTGAGGACTTTATAAAATACACGGAAGACACCAGAGTCCCCTTTACATTGGTGCAGTAGTGAATTTGATGATTATATCTGACATGATTACCTAAAGAAATGGCTTATGAAAACTCTACTTAAAGGCTTTCCTATGCAACTGTAAATGTAGCAATCAAAAGTCCTCTCACAATAGTCATCTTGAGTCTGAGGTAATACACGCCCATTCCGACGCAGGCAGTTGTAGTACATGCAGAGCATGCGACCCAGAAATTAAGCCATGAAAAGGGACCAAGACAAGGTCAGAGATAGTTCTCTGATCTACACTTACCTAAGATTCCACTGACTCCTTCATGTGAAGAGATGAATGTCACTGTCAGAATGACTTTCAATATGCGTTATAATTTGTTGTATATGTATTTAAGCACAACTTAATTTTAAGTATAGTAGTACTAATTTCATACCATGGATTTAGTTATTCTCAGCTATGCATGATTCTTTCAAATCTTATTAAAGCATGTTTTCTAGAAGACATGATTCCCAAGACCCCACCTGACAATTGCAGTCAAGGTTCAGTTGCCCGGAGACACCTGGGTGTCTCCATTGGTTAAGCATCTGACTCTTAATTTGACTCAGGTCATGATCTCAGGGATCAAGACCCTGGTCAGGCTCCATGCTCAACATGGCGTCTATTTGTCCCTCTCCTTCTGTGCACCCATCCTTTTTGTTCTTTTTCTCTCTCCCTCTCTCCCTCAAATAAATTAATTTATTAAATCTTTAAACAAAAAATAAGTGTCACTGCTAGCAGAGGGTGCTTGAACAGGTCACATTCCTACTTGAGTAAATACATATTATGTCAGCCTTTAACTGGGACTAAACATGTGTACTATAGTATATGTGGCATTGTCCCTGGACTTCTAGAAGCATACAATGTTGTTGGAGAGGCAAAACTGATATACACACATGCACAAATTTAGCAAACAAGGGGCCTTTGCACAAGAAATTATGCTAAGCAAAACACAAAGAGGAATGAGACTTCCATGTCCTTGACCTCAAAATGACTATAATCTTTAAGTAAGAAAGGACATAATAATAGCAATAAAATAATAATTTTAAACATATGTTGGGTCACATAATGTGTCAGGGACTACACCAAGAGCTTTATTGCACATTGAGGGATTTCATTTAATCCTCATAGTAACACTACGGGATAGGTATTATTATGTTTATTTTACAGATAAACTAAGAATATTTACAGATAAACAAGAAACTAAGCTCACTGAGTTTAAATAAGTGGTTCAAGGTTATAAAACTGGTAAAGTAGGACTTGTTGGTCTGACCCCAAGGAGCATTAGCTCCCCTCTGTGATACCACACTGCATGTCCCACAATAGACAAACCATTGTTACATGGAAAACATCCTAAAAGCAGACCCATGAACTGCAGGGTTTTTTTTTTTTTTAAGATTTTATTTATTTATTTGACAGAGAGAGAAAGAGAGATCACAAGTAGGCAGAGAGTCAGGCAGAGAGAGAGAGAGGAGGAAGCAGGCTCCCCACTGAGCAGAGAGCCCGACTGGGGCTGGTGCTTGATCCCAGGACCCTGAGATCATGACCTGAGCTGAAGGCAGAGGCTTTAACCCACTGAGCCACCCAGGCACCCCAAACTGCAGGTTTTTATAGCAGCCATTTGCAGCCAGAGGGAACTGGAAGTGTTTGGTGGAGGAGATGGCCTTTGAGCAGTGCCAAGGAGTCTAATAGGACCTGAGTAACTTTAATAGGTTGGATCATTCCAGAAGGCAGGAGGCATAGAGGTAGGGGAGCATATGTTTTGTAAAGGAGACAATAATCTTTTGGGGTGGTAACCTAGAAACAATATGGTAGAGTGGTGGGAAAAGTAAGTTGGAACCAGGTTGGAATCAAATGGTAATAAGCAGGTCTTGAATGCTACTTTAAGGAGTTTAGACTACGTGGTACATACCAATGATCTATTGAAAGGTGTTTGAGGAAGAAGAGCATGAGCAAACAGGGCTTCAGTGTGATTATAAAAGTAGACAATAATTAGGTGATGCTACATGACAATTATCAGCAAATATAATCTCAATGTGGAGAAATACTCTGGTTGCAATATTAGGGGAGAACTAGCAGGCTGTTTCAGGAGTGGCTAGTTAAATAACTGATCACATCTTGACCAGAATCATCACAGTTCAGACAGGACCAACAAGGTTTCTACATTCAGTTTCATCAGTTACACCCCCAACAGTTTGATCACACTATGAGAAATGATCAAGTATCAAGGAAAATAAAATAACTCACAAAAATAGCCAATCTTTGTGGAGCTTGTATGATGGATCAGGAACTGCCCCCTAAGCTCTTTACAATAATAATCTTGTGATTGCTGAGCCTAGATTGGCTGCAGAGGAGGTTGGATAGTTCTGGGAACTATTTAAATCAGGCTATCTGAGAGATCAGAGAATTCATCACTTTTCAAGGGTTCAGATTACTAGTGACATCAAATACAGTCTCTTCCTCCTGTTCAGTGGTTACGGATAAACATATCACTCCCCATCTTTTCCTTTCCTAAACTCTGTAAGGGCTCTTTGCCATGAACACACCTCGACCTCCAAGATTACAGTTTCTTTTACATTTGTCACATTTTACGGTGCTTCTTCGCCCCACCTCCACTTCTGTCCCATCAGTAAACTCTCTCCTCCAAATCAGTAGTAGAGAGGTTATTTCTAGGAAAAGCTCCTCCAAGTAAACTGATTTCCCCCCACTATGTACTCATTCTGGAATCTTATTTCTGCATTTTGAAGCATTTCTGGGACCCACAGCTCACTGTCTGTGATCGCCTAAACTTTCTCAATGTAAAGAAATGAAAGCACTTGGGAAACAAAAAGCGAGAGCAAGATTTTGTGACCACTCTCAACCTTGACTAACAATGAAGATAATCACTTGTGTTCTTGCTCACAAACACCTACTGTAAGTAAGCTATACGCTTAATAAGCCACATTAGGACAGGATGGGGGCACTAGTTTGAACCAAATTATTATACGTAAGTTCTAGAAACTATTTCCTAATAATTTTTGTATCTCTAAATTGCTTAGTGCAGTGAACTGCACGCTCTAGACAATAAATAAATATCTGTTGAATAAACACATTTTTAAACAAACCATAGATTGGTGAAAGAGAGAGGAAATAAAATTCAAACATGAACAATTGACTTGTTTTAACAGTTTGAAGCAACATACCTCATAAAGAATGAGGACGATGGCAAAAGTTGAGCAGAATATTGGATTTTTATAGAGATTTAATACTCTATTCTTTTACATGACCAATATAATGAATATCTTTAATAATAATACCTGGTTATTTAATTCAACAGCTCAGGCTGTAATCAGGTGTCCTGTCAGGGAAAAGAAAATTTATATACATTCTTCCACCTCACCCGCCGCCTGCTTTACCTACAAGTTCCTCTATTTCGGTGAATGGGATAGTAGTTTAATGATGCCCCCACCCCCACCCTGCCAAATAAATCCAAATCCCCGGAACCTAGGAATCTTACCCTATCTGGTAAAGGGGATTTTACAGCCATAATCAAGTTAAGGATCCTGTGGTATGAACATCCTAGACTTCCCCATGTGGCCCCTAAGAGACAGAAGAACGAGAGGCAACATGACCACAGAGTCAGAGACTAAAGTCATGCAGCCAAGGAAAACTGGAGGACACAAAGAATGGATTCTCCGATAGAGTCTTCAGAGGGAGTGCAGGCTTGCCAACACCTTGATTTGGGACCTCCAGACTACATTTCTGTCATTGTAAATCACCCAGTTTGTGGGACTTTTTTTTACAACATCCCCCCCAAATCTAATACAAATGACAACTCTTCCTTTCCAGTTGCTCACCAAAACCCAGAGTCGCCCTGGACTTGCCTCTTGTTTTCATACTGCCAGTTCATCCAACAGCACTACATTTCTCATACACCACAAGTCTGACCACTTCTTCGCACTTCTACTTCTCCACCTGCGTGAAGCCATTGTCCTATATCAGCCCCTTAGCGTCTCTGTGATCCCACCCACGCGCTCTGCAATTTACTCCCAATGCACCAGGCAGAGTAAATCTTTTACAACTTACTTTAAAACACTGCAAGTGCTCCCCATTTCACACAGAATAGAAACCCAGATCCCCACTTTGATTTATACAGACCCCAGTCGCCGCCTGACCTCTCGTCCACCAAGTGCAGCTCTGCTCCAGCCCACAGCCTCTGCCCTCTTCCCTGTGCCACCTCTGAAAT
Organism: Ailurus styani; assembly: GCA_002007465.1. Lineage (NCBI taxonomy): Eukaryota > Metazoa > Chordata > Mammalia > Carnivora > Ailuridae > Ailurus > Ailurus styani. The sequence goes on along the minus strand of LNAC01000068.1, from coordinate 313,164 downwards.
CCAAGGCCCCATCTCACCCCCACCACAAGGACTTTGCAGTTCCCTCTGTTTGGAAAGTCGTTTCTGTAGGTAACTGCAAGGTGTGCTTCATCACCTCCGAAATTCAAGTTTTACTCCCCGTCACCTTCTCAGAAGGGAGTAGAAACTTATTGAATAAATAATTAAGTGAAGAGATTTCACATCAATATCTTTTATAACTGACTGGCACTTTTACTTTATAATTATTCTCTTTTCCTTATTATTTAAAAAAGAAAGAAAGAAAAACATGTGACCCATACATCTTTTCTTAAACTGCACAAAATGAGATTCCTTTATAATGTTTTATACATTAAGTCCACAATTACTTAATGACCTTAGATATTTTGGAAACATACAATAATGTCCAATATTCTCCAAAGTTATATGGCATACTTTGGCCAAGTAACAAATTTATTTCAATTTCTGAAGTCAGTGAAGTAGTCTTTTCTTCATAATCAGGGAGACAATTGTGTATCTCCTCATTTTTTCCAAAGTTACAAACTACTGTCAGAAACATGAATGGTGATTAGTTAATGAATAATGTAAGAAAGTGGTTAGAATAACATAGGACATTAGTTTCAAAATGAACAAACCTATGAAAGAAAAATTTATTTCTCCAATATGGTCAGAATGGTAGCAGGTATATTATCACTGCAGGAAGCAAATTTGACTGTCAAGTTGATGAAGAATAATTACAATTGTCAGGCAGAGAAATGATGAGATTGTGGGAAATTGAGCATTCCAAAATTCTCACAAAAGTGTTGACTTGACATTATAGTCCCAAAATTCATCTTAATGCTATAAGATCCAACTCACTTTTCCAGAAGTCATTGTTGCCAGTTTTCACCCTGCCAATTGTGAAATGTTCCAATGTGATTCTTGTGTTTGTTTGTTTTATTTGTTTGAGAATTCATTATCGCATTGTCAGATTTCTAGGTCATCGCCTGGAGAGGCAATTTTAGTAGTGTTTTAAATCACCCATGTGACAAACCTTTTCTCTGGAAACACTCCTGTCTCAATCATCCAAAATAATTTCATAATCTCTCTTGGATTGAGAGTTTATAGATTTGAGGCCTATACATAATTCTTTCGTTGGCTAAGATAATAAACTTTCCCAAGCTAAAAGGAACTTTCCCAAACCATGTTGAAAACAAAATTGTAACGTTCTGTCAGTTTTAACAGCTCAAATACTTTTTTAAAAAATTTCAGGCTGATCAAATATTTCTACAAGTTAGGCACCATGGGTCCCCTTCTTGTTTTGCTAGGTACATGGTTTGTGGTGTTCATAAACAACACGGTACAATCCTTTGAAGTCAGTATTCTTGAAGTATCTGGAGGCACTGGGCTGGGAGAAGTTTCTCAAAGACAGACCTGCTATAATTTGTATAACAGCCCACGGCATTACCAGTTCACACTGTAATTTTGCCAGATTTTATAAACTAAGCAGGCTTGGCCCTAGTCATTAGAGAGATGGACAGCCTCCAGGGTAAATCCAACTGCTGTAGAAACTATCATTAAAACTATTATTGAACATCTACCTGGTGCCAAAACTACATCCAACTCATTGTAGTCATTCAGATCCGCAGCAAGACAATGCTTCTGTGCTTCACAAGGGACACATGAATGTCTTGGAAATTTTAACCCAGGGAAATACTGAAATGGAAAAGCACTAGTCCCAGTAGGCGCTCAGGCAATATCATCCTGCTCCCTCCGATTCTGGACCACGTCCAGCTCCAGCATCCTTTATCATCCCTCATGTAGTCAAAAGTCTGAAGGGAGACCCAGATGTAATTTGATCATGTTTGGCCAATTTTATCTCCAAAACACTTCTCAAATCTATCTCGTTTTTTTCCGTGCAAAATACCACTGCCTTAGTTCAGTCCTTCGTTGCACTGACCTAGAATAACACAAGAACTTCCAAACTGGTCTCTCTAACTCTTATCTACCCACCTCCCCCAACCAAAATCTACCCCCTACATACATCGTCCACATTGCAGCCAGGGTGACCTGCCTAGAACACACAATAGATCCTTTCACTCCAAGTTCCGAATGGTTCTGAATTAATTCATCAATTTATTCAACAAATCCCAGTGCTCCGGCTCTGGCAATACAGCAGTAAACAAAACACACAAATCTTTGCCTTCTTGAAGCTTAGAGCCCTGTAAGACAGGCAATAGAAGACAACTACACAATGACAGATATACAGATAAAGCAGAAAAAAAGAGAGAGTAATGGACGTGGAGGATAAGTTTTACAGAGGGCAGTCAATGAAGAAGGGCCCTTTCTCAGCAGAAAGGAGGGAAGGGGGTCAGCCATGAGAAAGAAGAAAGGAAGAGCACTCCAGGCAGAGGGATTAGCAAGTGCAAAGCCCTAAGTCAGAGATACGCCAGCATGTCCAAGGCACATCAAGGAGATGTGCATGGCTGGAGTACAGTGTGTAAGGAGGTTGAAGGTGAAGTGAGGAGCAAGGCAGGGTCAATTCAAATAAGGACTTGCCTTTTACACCTTGATAAGTATGTGAATTTTATTCTAAATGTGCAGTAGTCTTTGGAGGCTTGAGTGTTCACTGGGGAATGTCATTATCTGATTTATATTTCAGAATGTCATTATTTGATTTATATTTATATCTCTGCATCTGTGAAGAGGGTAGACCTCAAGGGGCAGAAACAGAAGGAGACTGATTCCCACTATCATTGCAGAGCTACTGCTATAATCCATGGTAGCTTTGACTAGCTGGTTATGGTGGTGGATCAAGATAGTTTGCTGAAGGATTGAAAATAAGTATGAGAGAGCAGGGAATGAAGGACTTGGCATCGCCTGTAAAATAAGGCCCAAGCTTATAGCACAGCATCAAAGCCCTTTCCTGCCTGATACCTGATTCCTTCTTCAGCCTTATCTCCCACCATTCCACACCTGATACGTTTCCCTTCAAGAGCTGAATTCTGGGAGTTTCCATGCCATTATCCCCAAGCCATTTCATATCCTTGTGATGTTTTTCAGGCTTTACTTTTTGCATAGATTTCTTGTCTCACCTATACAATTCTTTCTCAATCTTCCAGACTCACTCAGATGATGTCTGCATCATCTCCCTGGGAAACATTTTCTGGATCCCAGGTTAGACAGGGAAGTACCTTCCCTGTGCTCAGCATCCAGAAGTCTTATCTTGGCATTAATCACATTACATTGAAACTCTGGTTTTGTCTGTTTTCCCACTAGGCTGTCACCTCCACAAAAGAGGGATCATGCATTATATGTCTTGGTATCCCCAGTGCCTTGTTCAGTGCTTAAACACAGCAGAGGCTCAATAAATGCTTGTCGATCTGAACTGAATCTCCTAAAAGCTCTTCATACTGGCAGGTCAGCCTGATTATGGACCAGTGGGAATCATACTGTCAAAGAAAAATGGAGAGTGAAGCTATCCTGGATAAGTCACATTGCACAGAAGGACATGCTGACCACATGAATCGTGTGCTCTTGTGGAGTGCTCAGGGCCTCTGGTCAAAGGAAGCCACCCCTGGACATCTCTACATGTGATAAAAACAGGGATCAAGGAGTAAAGATTTGAGGGGAAAAAGGAGAAAGAATACAATTACCTGTCCTTTGCATATGAGCTAATAGGCTTCTAGAAAAAGGAAACTACCAGGCACTAGCCACTTGTTATCTCTGTCTGTGTCCTCAACATCAGCCCAAGCTGCTTTCCATGGTGATTATAGCTGATAGAGAATATCAAGAGAATCTGTCCGCAAGTTGCGGGTACAGAACAGTGTTCAGGGGATCTATAATCATATTACATAAAGTAGGGTTTATATAAAGTTGACAGAATGTGCTGATGTGAGCCATTTACAGTTCAATTGTAACAGAGCAGTCTGGCAAGCAGCTAGCTTTATTTGGGAGCTGATGTACTTTGGATTCTGCCATCAAGTCAGATTTAGAATAACAATCTGAAGGGAAAGCTATCCCTCTTTTAAAAATCCTGCCTTCTCTTCCTCAGATCCAGGAGAGCAAAAGAGTCTAGAAGAGTCTGCATAACCCCAGAAGACTTTTTGTTACTTTTTACAGAAATGCAACTCATCTGAAGACTTTTTGTTAAGGGAAACACATTCAATATACAAAATTTTATTTAATACAGTGAACCACAACTCTTTTTTTTTAAAGAAGTATGTTTTTTTGAACTTAAAGAAGTTGTCAGATGAATTAACCACATCTTTTAAAATTTTTCAACATAGATGCTTTATTAGGTACTAAAAAACATACAGCTAATGGCAATTCTGTAAAGGGACTAAATTATGGAAGAGACACAGTATGTAATACATGTGATAGGGGTGTCTCTGTGTGTGTGTGTGTGTGTGTGTGTGTGAGAGAGAGAGAGAAAGAGNCAGCTAATGGCAATTCTGTAAAGGGACTAAATTATGGAAGAGACACAGTATGTAATACATGTAATAGGGGTGTCTGTGTGTGTGTGTGTGAGAAAGAGAGAGAGAAAGAGAGAGAGAAATATATGTGTATGAAAAGACTGAGAATTCCTTAAACACAGGACTGTACTTTCTCCTGATTTTATTTTCATACACATTCTCAAAACTTTGTTTCAAATATTTTTCCCAATTTGTTTCATGGTCTTTCTGTTTTTCGTGGTTCCTTTTGCTATATTGACTTTTTTTTTATGTACTTAAGTACTTCTAATGGTTTCCTTTAGTGCATATAAGGGGGTGTATNCCAATTTGTTTCATGTTCTTTCTGTTTTTCGTGGTTCCTTTTGCTATATTGACTTTTTTTTTTATGTACTTAAGTACTTCTAATGGTTTCCTTTAGTGCATATAAGGGGGTGTACCTGTGCATGTCTATGTGATGGTTCAAGGTTTTTCTCACCACACGAGCATAATAACACTAGCAACCCTTGTTTTTGTTTTGTTTTGTTTTTGTAATTCTATGGTTTAGTTTTTGAACTAATCTTTGATCCATTTGGATTCTCTATTAACACAGTAATTGAAGTCAGCAGTGAGTTGTTTTTTTTCCTGAATGACTAACTAGTCACATGAACATGATTTATTAAATAATCTATCCTTTTGGTATGGCCACCTTTATCATATTTTATTCTCCTACTAACTTGAGTCTTCTTCTAGACTCACTGTTTATCTCAACTTTCTAAGTATTGCTGTGTTGGCAGGACCACACCGCTTTTCTTACTAATGCCTCAACACCAGAGACAATTACCNATCTATCCTTTTGGTATGGCCACCTTTATCATATTTTATTCTCCTACTAACTTGAGTCTTCTAGACTCACTGTTTATCTCAACTTTCTAAGTATTGCTGTGTTGGCAGGACCACACAGCTTTTCTTACTAATGCCTCAACACCAGAGACAATTACCCCCATCACTTTCCTTTTTCAGAATTTTGTTGGCTATTACATTCAATGACTATTTTATTTTTCAGAATATTGTTGGCCATATTTAGGATCCAATATAGTCTTTAGAATCATTTAGTTAAGTTCCCTCTAAAAAATCCTTTCGGAGTTCTGATTAGGATTATCATTCATGCACTGATTGACTTTGAGATCATTGACATTGTCATATTAGTGAATGTTTCTAGCCAAGAGAAGGTGTCTTTAAATTTGTCATCTTTGATGCTCCTCAGCACATTTTATCACTTTCTTCATAGGTCATGTATATTTCATGTTAAGTTTATTCCTAGGTAGTTTGGATGTTTGCAATTTAGAAATTATAATTTGTCCAAATCCTACACATCAAGATTCAAAAGATTGTTTAGCCTCCAACTTTTAGTCAGCACATCCTGTTAATGTGCCACCTAATTTTAATTTCTAGCTCATCCTGAAATAAATGTGTCCTCCCTGAGTTTCTTTAGTCACAGCCTTTGGAACTTTGCCGTTTGGAGCTGTCTGGTATCTTTCAAAAGTTCTCAATATTTCGATAGATTCTCAGATCATGAATCCAGTCTTGCTGAAGTAAAATTAAAACAACAACAACAACTGGCACTACTTCTTCCAGTCTGACTCTCAGCCAGAGTGCAAGCATCAGACCTAGATTGTGTCAAGCAAATACACCTATTGGAAGACTCTGGAAGTAAAATGTGGACAGTAGTAACATGAACCAATGGCCTCATGTGGGGAGAGTAACCTTTAGGCAAACATGGGAGTGGAAGCATCTGACCCTTCAGGAAGTGCTGGCATATGGCACCCAGGACAATTGCTGAAGGGAGACCATAGTGGTGTTTTGGTAATAACAATCCTGCAGCAACTGAGCAGACCTCCAAGCCGTATTGTTGCAGAATGTGTTGCATTCGAACCTGGTCCACTGGCCCTTGAAAACATTCTTTGAGCTACCCGAAATACTTTAATAAATCTTCCTCTTTAAACTAGCCAGAGTGGATTCTGTGGCTTGCAACTAGAAACTCTGAACATTTATAGATGAAAGGTGGAAACTCATGTAAAAGACACTGAGGAAAAGGAACTAGAGATGGTGCCTATGTTTATCTTCCTATACTCTATGCATTTATCTAATTTTGCCTTTACATACCTTAGGAGTAGTAAACACAGGTTCTGTTTGAATTCCTCAAGTGCTGCTAAACTTGGCTCCCTGGTGTGAAAAGCAAACATACTTTCATAGCACAGGACTTTGATCTCTCAGTTGTGTAATTAACCATGTATTATGGAGAAAATGTGTGAATTTGCTAATTTCATGTTTTTTAATCCTTATTAATATTGGCCATCAGTAGGTCTAGAGGAGATTTAAGTATACATATGCTTGAACACACAAATTAAGAATTCATATACAACTACTAATCCACAATAAAATAATATATATTGCTAAATTACATATATATTAGCAATATATATCATATATTATATTAATATTAAATATATAGCTAAATTACATACTGGTCTCAGCTATAGCATTCACCACCAAGAATTCTATGTATTTTACTGAGTCTCCAAGGCCACGTTAATAAACTAAAAGGGACTAAGATTTCAGAATCAAATGGGAATTTATTGCCTTTGTTACTGGCTTTTCATACTGGAACATCAACTGAAGGTAGAAAAGCTTTCTTCAAGATTTCTAGGTATAAAATATGGACACACGAGGCTGAATATATATTCCATTCTCCTTTTTTTCTAATTTCATTTTCATTCCCCACCTTATACACATGATCCAACTTTTCTTGGGTCTCCTTTCTACTTCCTCAACTAGATACTGAATTGTCTGTTCTGCCCTTCCTTAGTCCAAGTTCAAAGATATCTAAAGCTTCTTTTCTATTTGTCTTCACCAAGACTAAGATAACCTTACTTGTGCCCGGAAGTGCACCTCATACCCTGTTCAAGGCATCTGTTAGTATTGAAAGAACAACTATTAGCAGAGGATTAATTCCCAGAATGCTCACACACATCTCAAGTGCCATTTTATTTCTCTACTTTCAGAACTTCTAGCCTATAACCTATATAAGGAAAAAACATTGTGTCGCTAGAGGTTAGCATAGTCTTTGGTACCTATAGGGTGCACAAGCGCTATATATTAAGTGATGTTTTCATAGTGGATTATCACTGATCAATTTGTCCACTGTATGTAAAAATGCATTATAACTAAATTTCAAATTTTCAAAGTGTTCAAGGTGGTCTATGATGCAAACAGTAAAATGTTCCAAATAACTAGATATTTTTCCTTCTGAAATCTATTTTTATAATTTACTTTAGAACAAAGATGAGAAAAATTCATGTTCATTCCACAATTGCCTTAATCAAATACTGTTTTTGAAAACTTTATGGCTTTATCTAAGCAACTATATGCATTGGGAAAAGCTTCTTCAAATGAAGCAATCAACAGGGACCATCTAACAAAGAGTTGGACTAAAACATTTAGCCAGTGAGAGGCAGTGAGATTATCTTAACTTTTTTATTTATTGGAATAAGTATTTCTGGACTCCATATTACAATATAATTATGTGGGAAAATCTCTATCAAACTGAAAAGTCTGACTTTTTCCTGACCTAATAGGCCATGCTGTCTAGACAGGCTTTTCCTGTGAGGGCATGGCTAAAAAGGGTTTTTAAATACTAGTTTCTTTGGCTCTAGATTTATCTAATTGCCCTCAGAAAGATAAGCCATAGCTCAGGTAGCTGCTACAAATTTTCTCTTTTGTGCAGTGATTAAATTTTCTCTTACTGACCTTCCTTCTTCGGTAATAATTGCAATAAAAATTTGTAACAATTGGGAAATCAAGAAGGATTTTATCCAAGAAACTTGAGAATGTGAGAAAAACTGGGAACTTCAAGGGTAGTGGCCTTATAAGTATTTTCTTGAGGTCATTTATTTATTACTTTACATTAATCAAGTTGCTTGGAATTATTGGTTGCATATAAATACAATTAATAAATGGTTTCATATAAAAAACAGATTGTACTCGTTTTCTAATAAAGCAAAAATGATGACAGAATGAAAAAGGAAAAGAAGTGAAACTTTCCCAAACCTACAAAACTTTAATTGCTTCTTCCTCTTAAAGAATACTAAAGAGTTTGGATTTTTTGTTTGTTTGTTTTTTTACCCCTTCATTGCACTGGGAATTTATCTCCTCAGCTGCAACCACATTTAACAGGAATCTTCCAGTTTAATGCCTGTACATCACATTGAAAAGAGGGCAAAACTGTGAATAAATAAGCATTGTTAAATGATGAGTTTGCTCTTAGAGGTGTTTCAAAGCCACTTTGAAGAAAATCAAGTCCCTAATAGTTGGAAACAAAATATAAGTGACAGTTACTAATAGTAAGTGACCACTTACAAAGCAGAGGCTTCTTTTATGCATAAAGTCTCCACATTGTTGACTTCAGTTGGGATGACCCATTTCTTTGCTGTTTCAAATTCGTGTCAACTCTAGCGATCTCTTTTCTGTATGTACGACGCTGCAGATTAAGGTCACTGATTTTGCATAGAGAGACATAAAGCAAACAAAAAAAAAAGGAAAAGAACCCAATTTCAATCCATTACTGGGAAGGAAAAGATCAGTCTGTTAATTAGTATCTATTAAATAGACATGATGTGTGAAGTACTGGGATAGAATCTGCCTGAGGAAACAGGAAGCAGAAGATAAGAACCATGCCTCTTGAGAAACTCAAAATCTAATGACAGACCAAACCTAATGGAGACCAACAAATACAAAAACAGTGACATGTGAATCTATGGGGAAAATATGTATGGTCAGCCTGAGTATCCAAGCAGGACCAAAATCAAAGATGATCATGAGTTAGCATCCTAATTTCTCGGTGGCACAGCTCACCCCACTTCTCACTTCTGTGAGAGTCTTAACTGCTTTATTGTACTTATGTAATACATCATAGGACAAGAAAGCAGGGTCAAACAGATGCAACTCACACGGATCAATCTTTCATCACACAGTTGTCTGAACTATTCAAATGTCACTACAGGTGTGTGAATTCAAAGGGTTTAAAGGTACTTTTTAATCCCCAAACTATACTCCAGAAATTAATTCAAATCTTCATTGGAACGTGAACCCCCCCTCCCTACTGGTTTAATAAAAACAAAATCCATTAATATGTCTCATTGGATCCCTTAAGAAAAAAGAATTTTAAAAAGAAACAACTCTCCTTTTGTGAATCTGGGCCAAGCAAGCAGAAGACAATGTGAAAAAATGAAAGATGGCTCTGGCTCCCCCACGAAGCATCAGAGACAGTGTGGTGTTACTTCTCCTGTTTCTCCTGATAGGGGGCTGTCCAAACAGGGCAATTTTTAAAAAACAGGAGAAGATGAACACAGAAGAGCAACCTGGGAAAATCACCAAGCATGCCAAACAGCTAGTGCTCTCAGCTTTTCCTTCCTTCTTTTTCTACATTTGTTGGCAATGAGAGTCACCAAAACACAGAATCACATGCATTAAATTTTTTCAAGATAAAGTTCCTGTCTCAAAAATAGTAAATTCCTAGTGGGAGCAGGATAAGAGGTATGTTGATTCTTTTGCAGATAGATGGTTACTACTGTGGATGCCAGTGTTTTGTTGATTTTGTTTTTTTAAGTGCTTAAAAAAAATGCCATCCATCTGTCCCTAATTTGGAAATGACTCAATGGTTTAGAAGCTTTTGTTTAAAGCTCACAGGATTGCTATACATTGACTTATCTGCCTAAATGTGAATCTCAGGCCTTCAATTAGATACCCAAGTGAGAAAATTATGAGAGTAACAGAATTATGTTCTTTAATAACCATTTATTGTCATCCAGTGTATTTAACTTAATATCTTATGTCTTCCTTGACATCTAGTTAAAATGTTAGTCTCATCTAACTGAAATTGATGAAATCTAAAATGTATAATTAATGACCTCCTTTGCAGAAGAGTAGAAAATTAACTTTATTTCTTTTAGAAAAGGTGTTATTCTCATGAATAACCAAATTTCTCTAAGTTGTTGGAAGTAGTTTAGCTTAATAGTCTTATAAAAAAAGATCACAGAATTTTTATTCTTCCTTTTGCAAAAGAAATAAAAGCCACATGCACTATAACACTAATGCTCAAAATTAGAAACTTTTGCTGGCTACTTCCGTTCTCAGCCTCCACACTCATCACTTTCCATGCCCCTTTTTTACCCTTTTGTATTATTTCTGTGCTTATCTGTCTCCCCCACAAAACAGGAAACTCTTTGGAAAGCAGGGAACAGATTTTGTTCATTATAAACTTCAACACTTCCATCTCCCAGCCCAATGAAGTATATATACATAGTAGGTGCTCAATAAATGTTTCCCCACAACTATTCTAAAATTTAATAATTGTGCAAGAGACTGCATTTGTTTCCATAGATGCAAAGATAAGGGATCATTGTCATCACAGACCTGATGACATCAAGACTCCCAAGTGGACATATGATATATGAGTAATTCCTTGCCCACTTCCCCCTCCCCCCCCCCAACCTGGCCTGAGAGCTGCTGTTTGAGTGAACATGTAACATTCTTCCTTACCCCTAAGTCTGCTCTTGATACCAAATATGTGCCATGTGCTCCATGGCTGAAAGCCCTTGTGGGGAGAGTTGAACTGCGAGCAGTGACTTATTCCAAGGACATTTAAAGCCCCCAAAAAGCTCCCTGGACTTCCCCAGGCCCCTCTGTGAGGGAGTCAACTGTTGCCCTGAACAGGAAAAGGCAAAGTTTTTTAGATAATACGCATGTGCTTTAAGAAGCTCATCCCATAGCCCAGATCAATTGGAGCAGGGAATATTTCTCAGCTGCTGAGAGTTGGTTTAGAACAATGCTGGTGGTGAATGTCATAAGTCTGTAGGGTGGTTGTCTGAATTTTCTTGGGGTCCACTGTGTTTCTGCCATCAGCAGATCCAGTGCTCTAGGACCCATAGATTAAGGTGTTTGATTTCTCCTTATCCATTTCTACTCCACCCTAGTTGAAACCAGCCATTCTCAACAAGGAATGAAAAGCTGGGACAGAAAACCTTTCCGTTCAGCCTCCCAAGAGAAAAATAGTCAGGGCTAGGTTAAGGCTGTGGCCAAAGGGGACTCAGAGTCCCCAGACCAGACAGCCCAAAGCATCTAGTCCAGGAATCAAGCATAGAACCAGAAACAGTTCTAAGCATAAGATTTGCAATAGAAGGCAAAAGGCCAGAGGGGTCAGAGAGAGCACTGTGAATCCGAGGGAGGAAGTCTGTGCTGCTGTGCCATACACAAACCCACCGGCCAGCAAGGAACTGTTAATGGCTCTGACAGTTTGGACTTCCTGTTTTCTGAGTTCCCAAGGATTTCAAGATGAGAGTGGGAACATGTAGAATCCAGGCACGTGCCCTTCTAAGAACAGCTTTTTGGTTGGAGTTTTTATTTGTTTCCAAACATCTGAATCAGAGAAGCATCCATTTGCTCTGGGAAAGAGGTAGAGCATCGATGAGGGAGGTGGCAAAGATGATGGTGAAGGCAACATTGGCGAAAGTAAGCAGAAAATGTCCCAGGAGGTCAGCAAAAAGGGAGACCAATCAGTGATTCTAGAAGCAACACCTCTGACTGAGACCATGAAGGGGAAGCCAGAATAACTTGAATGGTTGTACTAACACTTTACCTTCAGCAAGTAGTAGCAGGTATTTGAGCAGGTGAGAGGCTCCTGAAAGACCAAAGGAGCCACGGTAACACAGAAAGCAGAGTTCGCTAAAGGAAACAATGGTGCGAAAACTGACCCTGTGAAGAAAATGACAGTCACCATTGGATTGGATGGTTCAACTAACTTTCAAGGAGTTATCCATGTGAGACTGGGACCCACCTGAACACTTTGTGCATAAACAGAAGGGAACAGGGGGGCTTTCATTTGTCATGTGCTTCAACATTCCTCAGATATTCATTGCATGACCACTAACACAGGACATTGTTCTAGATATTGGAGATAAACAGTAGTGATCAAAAATGATAAAATCTCTGCCATTGTGGAGCTTTCTTTTTATATGGAGAAATAGATCAGTAAGTAAAATATGTAATACATAAGAATGGTGATAAATGCAATGGAACAAATCTATCAGGGAAGGAAGATAAGGAATGTTGGTTGCCAAGATGCTGCAATTATAAATAATGTTTCCAGGGAAGGTCTCAGTGAGAAGGTGATGTTTGCAAATAACATTTTTTAACATGAAAATTTATGTTATCTCTGTATGAACATTAAGGACAATCAAGAAAGATAAAAGAAGAGGAAGAGATGTCACATAGAGGTAAGATGCTTTTTGAGAAGCATATGAGGAAATGGGGGAGGAGATGTGTTGCCCAGCAACGAGCAGCAGGTCAAGAACTAAAGTATTTATAAGGAACCCAGGAGTTCCCTGGGGTTGCTACCTCCTCCTTCAGGAAAATGGTGTGGTGTCTGCCCTGTGGCAGCAGTCACAGCCTGTTCTTACTACCATGTCCTCCCCGGGAGCTACTCCTTCCCTGATGGCTTCTCTGTGGGATGCCCTTCAGTGCTAGACCTCCATCTGCAATGCAGAGTATTCCTGAGAGAGGAAGAGATAAAATGGATCTTCCTTCCTTTTGCCACGCTAGCCTTTCTATATCCACAAGAATAACTAACCAGGCTGCATAGACTCCAGCAAATTTCCTAAAGAATTAGTGGACTTTCAGAAGGGAATAAAAACAGAGGCAGAACCAATATTAAAATTCCAGCAAACTGGGGCGTTTCGGGGCTCAGTCAGTTAAGCATCTGCCTTTGGCTCAGGTTATGATCTCAGGGTCCTGGGATGGAGCCCCATGTTGGGCTTCCTGCTCAGTGGGGAGCCTGCTTCTCCCTCTCCCTCTGTCCCCTGGCTGCGCTCTATCCCAAATAAATAAATAAAATCTTTAATAAAATAAAATGAAATTCCGGCAAACTAAAGACTTCCTCCTTGAGTGTCCAGTGTACCTCACAATGTACTGTCTGCAACCCATAACCAGTCATTTCGCTTTTAAAAGTCTGGGGGTTCATCCTTTCCCAAATTGACTATGTACATTTGAGGAAAAAAGACTCCAAGCTCAAAAGCAGCATAGAAGTCCAGACACACAAAGAAAATAATTTGAAATAAGAAAATTAACTTAAATTTTCCTCCACAGTTAGAAAATACAGCTTGAAATTTATCTCTGAAATTCCTTCTTTAAGTGGACACCCAGTGAATAAAGAAATTAAAGTTACCAATATATCAGGAGTTGAATAGTTCTTGAATACTCAGAAGAGTGAAGGCAGAATGATTTGGTATTTTTGACCCAATAATCTATTACAGAGGGAAAAGGCCAGTTTAAACAGGACTCTCACAGGACCATGCCTCAGCATGGGAAAACTGATCAGTGTGGCCACTCACATTTGTCAAGAATCATTTTAATGTTTAGTAGAGGAAAATTTGAAAATTATTCTGACATTTAATGAGAGGAATACCATGTCTGAGAGCTCAGGGCACTCATATATTCAGCTCTGTCTGATTTGTTGAGCACTGTCCCTTTTTCTTTCTACAGATTGTTTTCCTGTAAGGTTTTCTTGATAAGGTTGCATTTTCATCTAACTAATATTCTCTTTATGCAAATGAATGTTATTTACATATATAAAACTGGTTAAAAAATCAAAATGACATCCAATTGATATTTACAGGCAATTTCATCTGCTTATTTTTCAGTTTCACAGAATTTAAATTTAGCATTTTCTGACTTGGATTCCATTAGATTGGTACACTTAAGAGTTAAGCTGATTTTCTTTCATTAAAGTTTAGTTTCTGTGGTTTAATCAGTGAACATGTAATTGCTTAAAGTATTCATTTTATAAGATTTTTCAATAAATTATCAAGGATGTTTAAATCTAAAAACGGTGCTATTTCTGTATTTGTGGTCATAGATACACAGCACAATTTTTACAGCTAGTCAGCTTGCTCTACTTTAATCTAATAAACCAGCTGGGGAAAAAAATGGTTCTGTTTTCTTCCTGCTGAATTTTTTTCTTTCTTTTTTTTTCTATATGAATATGTCCCTTTCATACTTTATCATTGTGTCTCAAAGGCCATGAGCTCTTATTTTGAATTATTCCTTGATTCATCAGGTAATAGTTAATACTGATTGAGAGCTTACTATGTGCTAGGCACATAGCAATGGATTAATTCACTTAATCTTTATAATAATCCTAAGAGATTCTTACTATTACTATCCTTATAAAGATAAGGAAAGTAATACACAAAGAGGCCAACCTTGAGAAATAATACCCACTTCCAGGTTCACCATATTCTCATGAAGTGAAGAGTATATACATAAAGCATATATCTACCAAGGTCCACTATGTTCTTATTAAATGCAATGTGATATGTGAAGCATGCAGCCTTGTGTCCAGCATATTCTTTGTACTGTCTTCCAATTATTTATTAAACCAAATAACTTTGACCAAAGTGCTTAACAGCTAGGAAGCAGCTTGGCAGAATTCTTATTCCCAGGCAGTTCTTTATAGAGCCCTAGTTCTTAATCAGCATAATACACTGCCAGATAAACAATATAGCATTCGTAATTTCAACAAACAACCACGTATTCTACCCTATTCACTAGTATAACACACAAGAGATACCTCTGTTACAACACTGATTTGAAAATATCATCCATAGTCAAATCTAGATGATAACATAGATAATAAATGTGGAAAGAAGATATGAAATGGAGTAAGTACACACAGAAAAGGGTGTAGGTCTGTAGTGGGCACTCTCGTAAAAGCTGGAAACCTCAACTCAAGACTGGGTAGGAACAGCGAATGAATCAGCTACCCCTGGAAAAAAGGGAAAGGACAGAATCTAAGTCCCAAAAAGAGAGAGGGATGATGAAGCATCTTGTTCATGATCTTCATCTTGGTGATGCTTGTGAGTCAAGAAAGAAAGTAGCATAGTAGTTGTAATTTACACAACTTTTTATTTTATTTATTTTTTAAAAGATTTTTTATTATTTATTTATTTGACAGAGAGAGAGAGATCACAAGTAGGCAGAGAGGCAGGCAGAGAGAGAGGAGGAAGCAGGCTCCCTGCTGAGCAGGGTGCCTGACGTGGGGCTCGATGCAGAACTTGATGTGGGGACTCGATCCCAGGACCCTGAGATCATGACCCAAGCCAAAGACAGAGGCTTTAACCCACTGAGCCACCCAGGCACCCACAACTTTTTAAGATATAATCACTCTTCTTAATTGCTACCAGTCTGCTCTTTCCGAAAAACAAATCTGATGTTCCTCTGCCAAAATCTTTCAGTGGTTTCTCACCACCCACAAGGTTCATCCTGACCTGGCCTTGTCTCTTGCAGTTCTCCCTCATTCCACTAATCTCGCACAGACCATTTGATGTGGTGAAGAAAACTTGGGTTTTGAAGCCAGAAAAATGAAGATTTAAGTTTCTTACTCCACTCCTACAAACCGAGTGATCTAGAGGTTTTTACTTGACCTTTCTGAGTCTTATACTCTTTCTTTGTAACTTAAGGATAATAATACATACATTTGGGGAAATACTATATAGATTAAATGCAATATTTACAAATTACAGACCATAATGCCCAGTATACCATAGGCATTGCAGGCATTCAATTAGCTTTAATCCCATTGTCTTTTATTTGCATATTTTTTCTATAGTAGAATTTGAAATACTTTCAAGTTCCTTAACTTCTTTAGGCCCATATTCTTCTCCTTCAAAATGGGCCTAGGAATAAGAACCTAATAGAGTTTTTATAAGGAATGAAGAAAATAATGAATGCAAGGCACCCAGTAGTCAATAAATATTCTATTTTTCACTGCTGCTGGTATTAGTTCATAAACTCCATGAGGACAGCAACTCTGTCATCTTTTTTTTCAAGTTTGTTTGTTTATTTATTTTTTATTTATTTATTTATTTTTAGTAATCTCTACACCCAACGTAAAGCTCAAAGTCACAACCCCAAGATCAGGAGTTACATGCTCTTCTGACTGAAACTGCCAGGCGCCCCTTCTTTTTTTGTTTCCAGTGTTTGGTATAGCACCTCCTTACACGGTAGGTACACAACAAAATTTCAAAATTTGAACAAAGGAGTTTTCTCTGCTGTGCTCTTGAGGCAGGATTTCTTGGGACCCACCAACAGCACTGGACTAAACAGCAATTCTAAATCTTACATAGAGAGTTCAGAACCCACCTTTACTCATTAAAGTAAATAACTATAGTTGCTATAAGAGAAAAGCCCCAAACCTCAGTAGTTCAACACAAAGAGTTTATTTCTAACTCATGGTACAATCTAAAGCCTTTTGGATTCTCAATAGTTTGTGATAGGGATAAAATTTCCAAAAATGAATAAGCTCCTGTATAGCAGGATCAGTATTGTATATTTATTTAGATGTGTGACTTCCTTGATTACCACTGCCTCTGCCTTCCATAAGAATTGAAAAATTATTTACCATTTATTAATTGAACTACACAAGTTAGGCTTTTATCCAAATGTTTTAAGAAAAAAACTTTTATTAAAGAAAAACTGGGCAAAAAATTCTGTATCTGGTAGTATTATTTAAATTAGTTTGCCTTGTAAACAAATCGCTTAAATCATATCCACATTGAAAAAAATCTTTTTGTACTAATTTCTAGAATTTCTACATTAAAAAAAATTCTCAGCTAGTTTAGTATATGTATGACTTTTTAGGCACAGAAGTCTGAATCTTCCTGAATTCCATGTAGAGAACATATCAGAGTATAATAAATACTGAATGCTTTCTATTTGTAGGCACTGAGCTAAGTGCTTTGCATGTATTAACTCATTTACTCTTGTCAACAAACCCCATGAAAGAAGTGTCATTATTATTCCCTTTTACAGATGAAACAACGGAGATACAGAAAGTTTGCAGAACCTGCCCCGGGACTTGGAACTGGAGAGTGAGAGAGCCAGAATACGAACTCAGGAAATCTAACCTAGAGCCTAAGCTCGCAACTACTTCCTCTCCTGTCTCTGTAACAGAGCATAGACTGAAGAAAGAGAACATATTTTTGGTTTCCAACTAAAGTCTAATGACACACAAGCAAATTGTCATTATAAAAAATATAGGCACAATTGTCTTTTTTTTTAACTTTAAAAAAGCTAAAGCTTTAATATAGCCTGAACTGACAGCACTTGAGTTATGAATTAGCTTGGAGCTGTTTTCTTTGATGCCAAAAAGGCGTTTGATTTGATGTGGCAAAATAATATAATCCAGTTTTAAGGGTAACATTTGAGCTGAACTCAAGATTTGCTTTTTAAAAAACAATCTGTAATCTTCAGTTACCAATGGCTGATTTCCAGGTTCTATTTTGAAAGTGATAATTAGGCCTAGAAATTTTTTGCTAACTTTGTTATGTAAATCACACCTTTGGGGGAAAAATTGGACAAAATAACACAATAGCAATAGAAAACCATTTTACCCTGAATGATTTTTCTAAATCTATTCAATCAGATGAGATATGTGCCAGGCTTTTGCCATACTCAATGATTCCTAGACCATTTAAAAATTCAGTGCCAAACGGAAAAAAGAATGGTTCTTGCTTTTGTCTATTCCAACCCCAGATAAAATCTCGAGCTCCTCAGATCTTGGGTCCCCACCTCTTGACAAGTTGGAGGCTCATTATAGAATCCTGAACCACCAGAATTTTCAATACTTTTCTTCATCACAGCTCCCTCCCTCATCCCCCACTATTGTCAACAGCTCTTCTCTGGAAAGAATATAAATTGAAGTCCAAATAATGCTTTTCAGTTCCTATTTCTACACTTTTTAAAAATTTTAAAAGTGATTAAATTACACGGCTCCTAAAGACTTTTCTTAGTTAAGGCAATCCCCCAACAAAATTTGGTATCCTGTATTGCACTACAATTGAAGGGAGCTTCTCTGGGCCAAAAAGAAAGAGAAAAACGGGATATCAGCTCTTTCTTTCTTTCTTTCTTTCTTTTAAGATTTTATTTATTTATTTGACAGAGAGAGGGAGAGAGAGACAGAGAGAGACAGAGAGAGACAGAGAGAGAGAGAACACAAACAGGCGGAGCAGAGGGAGAAGGAGAAGCAGGCTCCCTGTTGAGCAGAGAGCCCAACATGGGGCTTGATCCCAGAACCCTGGGATCATGACCTAAGCCAAAGACAGACACTTAACCAACTGAGCCACCCAGCGCCCCTGTATCAGCTCTTTCATTGCCATGTTACCTCACACAGTGGAAGACAAAAGGAAAATGATACCACCAAATTCCACTAAGCACCCTGTTCTTGCTCCTCAAGAAACAGTGTCTGGTTTTGATGGGAAAGTCCAATTCCAATGATAGACTCAAGACATTCACACAACTAAATACATCTCTAACTAAATACAGCACAGCTTAAAAAACAGATCAGATCTGGTTTCAAAACACTGTATCGTTAATCCTTTTCAAGTTGTGGAATTCCTTGAAATGATTATCCTCAAAGTTAAAGAGAAAAAATATCACAGAAAATCATTTTGTATCCAAATATTTGCTTGTATCTCAACATAAGACATTCGTGCAGAGGTGGCGGCATTCTACTTTAAATTACTTACTGTGTGGCTTTCAATGGTTTACAGATTGCTGAAGCCAAGAACAAAAGCAAAATGGATATAATTCTCCTATTCATATGTCGAGGTCAAAATAGAGGCTGACTCATCATAGAGTCCTTACTTAGCAAGTCACAGTCCTTTATGCCACCCGTTTGTTCATTTGTTATTAGCTATTCAACTGCTGTTTTTCTTTCTTCATTCAGGACAGAAACACAGGGTCTAAGCCAGCAAGAGCAGAGAGTCCTTAATGGTTCTTTCTCTCTCACTTTCCCTCTTGACAGGATAGCCAGTTGGACACACATAATGTTGTCATCCTGCCTCCTGCCTTTCCTCTTTACCCACTTGTCAGTGTGCTTTTGTTTCTTGTCTGTTGAGAGGGTAGGTTTCCTGAGCATATATGCCTTCTTTGTTGCTAGCTATGGCATTTATCATAATGCAGTCTGAGTTTAATGTATATTTTCACAATTTACCTACTTTAAGGAAGTCACTTTCCCTTTATTCCTATTCTTCCCAATGATGAAGATCCTATAAGAGTAAGGAGATCTCTCTTGTTCAAACTCCAGATCCCAGTGTATCTAGTTTTTTATAAACATGATGACTCAAATAATCTACCCTGATTTCATTGTGATATTTCCTTTTTTTTTTTTTTTTTTTCCCTTGGNATACTTAATGCCTTATTCTATCCTTTCTTAGTTCCAGCTTGCCTATCAGTGGTTCCTAAGGCTGCGTATCAGAAATGCTTGGGGAAATACTATCCCTACAGATTCTGATTCAGTAGTCCCTGGAACACCCAAAAATCAGCTGTTTTTAAAGTTGCTACAATTTTTTTATTCTTATTCCCATCTCCAAAAAGAGATTGTTTGCATTGCACAGTCAATGTAAAACAGATGAAGAGGACCACAATATCTATAAGCATGTCACCTGGGAATATAATTTTTTTACATTTCCTAGTGATTCCAAGGTAGACCATCATTGAGAGTAATAAGAATCTTTATTAGCTATGCTATGATAAAGACAGACATGCAGAGTAATATAGTGAAGACTGATGTGGTTGGAGAATTCAGGTAAGGACTAAAATGTTAGGTTGGGATAAATGAATAAAGACTCTCAAATGTTAAGTTAAGGAATGGGGATTTATTTTGTAAATAATGAAATGCTACCAGAGCTTCTTAGGAAAGGAGTGTCATGATTTTTTTAAATATAATTCTGAAAACATTGGAAAGATGGAGTTGATGGGGAAGAGACTAGAGTCAGGTAAAGCCATTAATGGGCCAGATATAAGATGGGGAGGTCCCGATTACTGAAGGAGGGGAAAGAAGGAAAAGATGTATGGGACTGCAAAAGAAAACTATCCAGTGTCAGAGTAGAGATGGAGGGTCGGATGGAGAGAGGGGTTGAAAATGACTCACAAGCCTCAAGCTGGATTTCAGGAAGACTTGTGATCATTGACTGAAAAGGAGGCCCAGATTTTGAGAAAGACAATGACTATAGTGATATATTTCTTACTTGAAAATCAGATTCAACTTGATTTAGAAAGATGCTCAGTAGCCAGTTGGAAATTTAGGTCTAGAATTCAGGAGAGAAATCGAAACTGGAGAAGTAGGTGTGGGGTCATCTATACAGAGGTACTACTTAAAATAGTACATGAGAATACTCCTCAGGGAATTTGGATGTATAGACAGTGGGAAGTTGGGATCAATTGGGCCCTTAAATGTGAGGGTGGGCTAGCTGAATTTTCTGTCCCTCCATTGTTTGTATGAGCTGTGTGAAGACATCATGGTGGGGAACCTGCAAAGGAATACACTCGGAAGAAGTAAAAGGATCATCTACCAACATCAGTGGCTATATCAGTCAGACTATATCAACTGCTGTAACAAACGGCCCCAAATCTCAGTGGCTTAACACAATAACAGTGCATCTCTTGCTGAGGTTACAGTTCAATGAGAGTTAATGAGGTTCAGAGGAGACAAAGGGTTAGGTAGGTGAGGGGCTTGACTCTGTTCCATGTACCCATTCAGGAGATCCAATTTCTTCATTCTTCAACTGTGGAGTCAACACCACTCTAGTATCATCCAACAAGAGGATGAGGAGAGAGGGACTGTGGAGGACTTATAAAACATCTTAGAGGTAAGGACCAGAAAAGGTATATAGTGTTTCTATTTCTACACACATTCTACTGGTCAGACCTCAGATATATGGCTTAATTTAACTGCAGAAAATTCTGGGAAAACTAATTTTGTTGTAGGACAGTTGGACAAAAAAAAAAAAAGAATAGATTTAGTGAGCACATGAAAATGTTTCTGTCACGCTCTGCCCTCCTGGTCATCGCATATTTATTTCATCTTCTCCTCCCAAACACAGAACAAAATCACCACTTCCCCATAAGAGGCAGCCCAAATTCCCATTCAATCACTGTATCCAACCCAAAGACCAGCATCTCTCAATAATGATCAAGCTCTCCATCAATTCCAGGTGGGATTTCTCAAAATGAAATCTCAAAAAGAAGGCTCAAATCACCTGCCTCTCAACTCACACATTCCCAAAACTCAGTGGTGGAATGGGCACGGAATTACCACCAAAAACACTCCTGTTTGGGAAATAGAAGCTGACTTGAGTTAAAACCATTCTAAAATCCTGCTGGTCAGACACTAACTAGAAAGGTCTCCTATCATAGGGTAGGGGGTAGAGGAAGATTTTCTTATAAAGGCCCCGACTCTTATAAAGGCCTCTTTGGGAGGCCTCCTTTGACCATCTAGGAGGTTCTTCCTTATGCAACATCTTTCCCCATGTCTAAAATGGGTACTTGGTAGTATTCCCTTCTTAGAGACCTTACAGTTTTATAACAACTTGGGAGTTCAAGAGTGTTCAAGAGTGTTTACTCCTTAAACAGTCAAGATCTTTTTTCTTTTTAATCCAAGCTTGAAGTCTGCAGTTTCTTTGATAATGCAGTTCACTCAAAAGTGTAGAATATTTCTAATCTACTTTACTCATCCCATTAGCTAAGTAAGCATCCCAAAATTATCTTCTAGACATAATTCTCAAATACGTTTTTTCCCTCACTCTGTACCTGCTGTCTCAATTTAATGGCAGTTACCTCAATGCCATCAAGCTCAGTTGGAAAACCACATCTTTAATCTGATCTTTGCCAAATGTTTGGTTATTAGTGAATTCGTAATTTTTTAAAACTTATTTTCTACCTACAGGGGCTTAGAAATGGTCACCCTTGCCCACCCTTTAAGGTCCCAAGTTTCTAGACTCCATTTATTTCATTTCTGCTCACTAAGTAGCCAGTTTTTTCTGACCTTATCTATTTTTGAAATATTTTTCAAAAATTAGCCAACAATAGTCAATACCCATTGATAGTTTGATTCTTCTTACTATTTCTTTTAGAACTATTTCTCAATGTAGACATATCTGCTGCCTGAAATATAAGAGGTGACCATTCACTAAACAATTGGCCCCTATATTACATGGATTGCCATTTTTTCAGTCTTTACTACTAGTGTCTTTTGCTACCTGCAATGCAATATATTTTAGGTTTTTATTATATATTACTTAATATCTGTATTACTCAAGATATCCTACCTTTTACAATAAACCAAATCTCAGTGAGTTATATAATAAACTTTACTAGCGCACATCACATGTTAGGGACAAGGGGTATCTAGGCTCCCCCTAACTTTAACACATAGTTTCTGTTATGGCCTTACTTGTATCTCCCCCAAAGTTCATATATTTGAGCACTTGCTTCTCATTATCTAAAAATGTGACCATATTTGGAGATAGGGTCTCTATGGAGGCAATTAAGTGAAAATGATGTTTTTTGGGGGGACTTCATCCAATATGACTGGCGTCCTTAGAAGAGGAGGAAACTCAGACACAGACACATACAGAGGAAAGATGTGAACATACAAGGTGAAGATGGCCATCTATGCACAGTATAAGCCAAGGACAAAGGCCTGGAACAGATCCTTCCCTTATGCTCTTCAGAAGGAACCAACCCTGCTGATACCTTGGGCTTAGATTTCTAGCCTCCTAAACTGTGAGATAATAAAATCTATTGTTTGAATCACCCAGCCCATGAGACTTTGTTATGACCATCTTAGCAACCTAATAAGGCTTCCTAGTTCCCAGGCATCATCCAGCCAGGAGATGAGAAAAGAGAGAATGTTGAGAATCTTGCAAGAGACTTCAGGGTCAATTCCTGGATATTTGAGGAGATATGACTCTATATGATATCCATAACATCAGCTATAACTCAATCACATGGCCTTACATCACTGCAGGGAAGGTAAGAAGATGTTGTTTAGCTGTTTGCCAGGAATAAAAAGGGTTTAGTGAGCCCATGAAAGTGTCCTTGCTATAGCTGCCTAGCTCAAGTTCAGTAACCTGAACTTGAGGTGGAAATGAATCTCTGCTCAGACCAGGAATTAGTAGAATTTCTGCAGACACTTGGGACAAAAGCAGAAGGAAGAGATTTTTCCTTTATTTATGTATTACTCCACTGTTTATAAAATACTTTTCTCAGTTAGTACTTAAGTCATCAAGTATTCACTAAACAAATATTTGTTGAGTTCATTATACATGCTAGCCACAAAGGAGACTCTCCCTTAAAAATTTCCCAGTCCATTAGATGTACAAGTGGACAGGTAGGTACATAGTTATAAGGATATTATTATCCTTACTTTATATACAAGTAAATAGAGTCACAGAAAGATTGACTTGCATAAGTCATACAGTTAGTAACTAATAGTCAGTATCTTTTAATATATATAGTGCCTGGCAGGCATATAATAAATGCTAGTCATCTCACTCCACCCGTCGCTTTTATAGCCAGTGTAGTTTTCATAGATTAGACAGGGTAATCAAGTATATTAAAACCATAAGTGAAAGGTGCATTACAAGAAGCATGATTATTTTAAATGCCTCTAACTATACATATATCACCTGTTCTGTGGCACCAGCATTGAGGGTAGACTCCTCAGACATGACTGCCACACACTGGCCCATCCCACCTGAGCTGCCCAAATGAGAAGACTGCTGTGTTCACCATTCTGTCCACAAAACATGCTATGGAAAAGCCATCCTCTTGTGTTTGCTCATGATTTTCTTGCCTTCTGGAATATCAGCTCCTTTCTTCTCTGCTGATCTATTTAAATCCTAGCAATTCCTCAGATCTCTTATGTGGCCTCCTCATAACTTCCCCTGAATATTTCAGCCTACCTCAAGCCTCCACTATCTGATCTCACTATTTATATTATTTTGGCATACCATCCTTAGACTTACCTTATATAACTTTTTTTATGCTCAATGGACTCAGAATAAAGCATATATTTATATTTCTAAACTTCTGGGGCTTTCAAAATTCATTTTGTGGTTAGAATAAATTTGCATGAATCATCTGCTCATTTACTTCTTACAAAGTCATAAGTTGGCAGATCTTTTTTCAGTGTGGTGTCTAGATATGGCCTTCTCTGGTCAAAAATGTGAAATAGATAACCTTGTGTACCCTTTCAAATCTCTTTTTCTGCACTTTTTGCCTTTTTTAAAATGAATCTTACAGCATCTTCCTCCCATTATCAGGGTAGCAGGGCTTCCGTGGCCCCATAGGAGAACCCCTGTGGCCACAAACATTCTCATTTTTCCTCATCTCTTTCCTAACAAAATATACCTGCCCTCTCTCCCATTTCCAGGTGTCCAAATTTAATCAGAGAAATTTATAAGATACATATGCTGAGGGGTGCCTCAGTGGCTTAGTCGGTTAAGCAGACTCTTGGTTTTGGCTCAGGTCATGATCTCAGGGTTGTGAGATCAAACCCCGTGTCAGGCTCCGCGCTCAGCGCAGAGTCTGCTTGAGGTTCTTTTCCCTCCCTCTCTCTCCTCTTCTGTTCCTCCCCCCACACCCACTCTCTCTCTCTCTCTCTCTCTAAAATAATAAAATATTTTTTTAAAAAAAGATACATATGCTGAACATAACAGTTTCATGGTTGCAATTTTATGACATACAGGATTGTTTGTGCAAACTGTAGTCAGTGAAGTAACACTAGAAGTAAGGAGGCAGGATGTGAAGAACTTCTGATGTCCTTCAAATGATGAAACTATATGTATATAAGCAAAATTCTGTGGTCCAATAGAATATCATCAATGTTAAGGGGGACATCCTCCTTCATATTGATTGGAGTAGTAAAACATCATAAAACATGGAATCTAGAGTAATAATTTTAGTTTTGAGGTCTTATATCCCTATTGTAGCTTTTCACTGTTTTTTTGTTTTTTGTGCCTTTTATGGTTATACAGCATAATTATATAGAAGCTGGCCAGCTGCTTGATTCAAAAATTTCACTCTTCCAACAACAACAAAAGAAAACTGTTTTCTGACTTAATATTTAATAAGAAAGACAACAACAACCAATGCTTTAGAGGATAACTTTCTGTTCAACAGGAAATAAGTCTGGTAAAAAAGAAGTAATGAATAGATTTAAGCATGAAGAGCACTACTTACTTTCACTGCAAGTCTGCTAGCTGGCAGGGCCACAAACATAGTGGTCCAAACCTTAGAAGTAATCCAGGCAGGCTTTGACCATTTCTGAGAGAAAACTAGAAATGGGCAAGTTGTATTTTTTTATTATGAGCCTCAGGTAATTGGAGATCATGTCTTATTGACTCTCTTGGCCCACCCTTGAAAGTACCATGTGCATTTTTGATACTCAAATGTCCTTCAATACTGGTATCAGAAACCCTTCCATATTTGTTCATGAGCCTCAAGAATAGAAGACAAAACTTCACCAATACTCAAATGTTCCTATTACCACTTACAGCCCAGAAGCTGAGAAGTCTTCCCTAACTCCATCATGAAATATTTTATTATGCCAATTATGGGAAACCCAGTCACTCAAGTAATTCATAGTGAGATGGAACAAAGTACCTGGAGAATCATTGAGAATAATCATAAAACTGGCCATGGATGTGAATACAATGACATACATCTCAATAATTTCTTATTCCTGAAAATAAAGGAAATTAATCATTCATTCCTCCCTTTTAAATACAAATACAGATATAAAGGCTTTTAGAAGAGTTAGCTAATGCATCATAATCACCAACTTTTATTAGGGATGAGGCCAACTCAAAGAAAGAGGAAAAGGACAGATACTAGCAGTATTCTCTCCCTCTCTCTCTCTCCCATAGTATAATAACTTACTATAAATAAAAAGTAAGCCAAGCTTCAAAAATTTTTATTTAATTCTTAAATAAGATAATGTATGTGTCCTCATTATGAAATATTATTAAACATCAAGATGAAAAAGTGGAGTTAGCCTATTTATTTATTTATGGAACATGCCTACCCATTTATAGGTTATTTCAAAGCACATCAAAGGGTAGTTTGTTATACACAGAACTAAAGTTCACACTGATTACCCACAAAGTTGCTCAGTTCTACTTTCTTCTATCACACAAAAATGGAGAAAACTACTCTTCTGGCTTTTATTATTCCTTTTGTTTTCCAATTTAGTAACTTTACCACCAACTGAATTAATATTAATGTTTGTGAATCTTAGAAACAAACAAAACCTTGTAGTCTGCTTTAAAAAAAAAAAAGTCAGCTTAATAGCTTTTTGTTAGAAATTCTTTTCCTCATCTTTGCTGTGTTACAAAAAAGGCAATCTCAAATCTTCTTATAAATTACAAAAAATATTTTTAAAGATGTTGGTTTCAATGATCTCTTTCCAATTGGTTGCAATAAAACTCCTCTGATACACCAATGGCAATGCTTTTGCACAATTTCTCATCAGCGCTTTCATCTGTCCATTATCTAATGGCTAGCTCTCCAGCCAAATATGCTAAAAGATGCAAACTCGTTCTGCGCCTTTTAGGACAGGAGGAATGAAGTTCTGGGGCTCCATCTCTGAATGGGGGATCAGTTTTGTCTTCCCTGTTTTTTCCCCTCAGCCCTGTGTATGTCCACAAATGGAAGGGGTAAAAACAGGTAAGGGGATGTCACAGGATCACCCACACCTACTCACGGCTGAGTAAATGGGATTTATTTATGGCTCAATGCATGCGTATGAGGGCAGGAGAAAGAAATACAAAGAAGGGACATCTCTAATCCTAGTTATTTGAAAGTTAGAGATGCCTTATACTCACCTTTGACAATTTACTTACTGCACATTCCTACAGATCTCTGTGCAAATGAAAACATTAAGTCCCAAAGAATGGTTTTGCTAATGCTTCAAATAAACAACCCACATCCTCACAAGGAAAATAAATTCTCATTTATTTAAAAAATGTCTTATGTGCTTGGAACCAAAACACTACTCTAAACAATATCATGTGGTGGAAACGAAAGACACAAAGGATGTTTTAGTAACTGGGTCTTGTTGTGTTAAATAAATGCAGCATGAAGTTTACATATCTATGTGGGCGTAATGATGTAATTCAATCTCAGAAAACTCATGCATTTGCAAGATGATGTTGGGATATATGCATTCCTGAGTACTAAGATTAACCATACATTTATATAAAACTATACATGTTGTTTATAAATAAAAATATTGCCACCTTTTTGAGAAAAATGACAAAGACAGCCATTCATGTAAAGTATTTTGATCAATTCTCTGTTAGATTAAAATTGAATTACTCCTTTTTCTCTTTCCAGCTTAAGAGAGTCCAACAAATTCTCTCCAAGCCTTACTAATCCAGGCCAAATCTTGTATTCTTATTCTTATTTCTTTTATTTTACCCTAAAATTTCCCCTACTTTCTGTCCTATTGTGTTGTGTACAAGCCATTGCAAATGTTTTTGAACAATGAGGAAAGTATACCCAATCATATCTCTTTCCCCAGTCCTAACAAGCAGGTGGACTTGAATACCTTACACAGAGGGTCTGTGTCCAAAGCTTACCACCCAGCTGCTTTAGGAAAATTACTCAGTCTCATGTCAGTCCATTTAGCTTCACATTTGCAGCAAAAGATTTTGGGGTGGTGTATGTGTGCATGAGTATCAAAACCACCAGACTTAAAACAATCTTGAAAAAGAAGAACAAAGCTGGAGGTATCACAATTCCAGATTTCAAGTTATACTGCAAAGCTGTAGTAATCAAAACAGTATGGCACTGGCACAAAAATAGACGCACAGATCAATGCAACAGGATATAAAGCCAGAAGAAAACCCACAATTATATGATCAATTAATCATTAAAAAAGAAGCAAGAATATGCTATGGGGAAAAGATAGTCTCTTCAACAAATGGTATTGGGAAAACTGGACAGCTACATGTAAAGGAAAGAAACTGAACCACTTCCTTATACCATACACAAAAATAAATTCAAAATTGCTAAACCTGAAACCATAAAAATCCTAGAAGAGAGCAAAGGAAGTAATTTCTCTGACATCGACCATAGCAACATTTTCCTATGTTTCTGAAGGCAAGAGAAATAAAAGTAAAAATAAACTATTGAGACTACATTAAAATAAAAGGCTTCTGAACAGCAAAGGAAATAATCAACAACACTAAAAGACAACTGAGAGAGAGAGAGAGAGAGAAACAAGCCAAGACATAGACTCTATAAACTATTGAGAACAATCGGATGGTTCCCTGAGGGGAGATGGGTAGAGGGATGAGTGAAATAGGTGATGGGGTTTAAGGAGTGCACTTGTCAGATGAGCACTGGGCACTGTAGGGCATTGTCTAATATCTACATTGTACACATGAAACTAATACAATACTATATATTAACTATATCGGCATTAAAATTAAATGTAAAAAACCGCAAGACTGCGCGCAGGCGCAGAGGCGTCGGGAGCCACGCGGCGAGCCGCCGCGAGTGTGCGCTCTTCCCGGGCAGCCCCGCCGCCCCGCCGGCCTGAGCTACGACCGCGCCGTCACGGTCTCTCGCCCACCGCCACCTCTTCCAAGTGGAGTACGCGCAGGAGGCCGTGAAGAAGGGCTCGACCGCGGCCGGCGTGCGAGGAAGGGACACTGTTGTTCTGGGCGTGGAGAAGAAGTCAGCGGCCAAACTGCGGGATGAGAGAACTGTGCGTAAGATCTGTGCGTCGGATGACAACGTCTGCATGGTATTCGCAGGGCTCACTGCCGACGCGAGGATAGTCGTCAGCAGGGCCCGGGTGGCGTGCCAGAGCCACTGGCTGACCGTGGAGGACCCCGTCACAGTGGAGGGCATCACCCGCTACACTGCCAGTCTGAAGCAGCGCTACGCGCAGAGCAACGGGCTCGGGCTGTTTGGCATCTCTGCCCTTATTGTGGGGTTCGACTTTGATGGCACCCCCAGACTCTATCAGACTGACCCCTCAAGGACATACCACGCCTGGAAGGCCAGTGCGATAGGCCGGGGTGCCAAGTCGGTGCGTGAATTTCTAGAGAAGAATTACACTGATGAAGCCATTGGGACGACCTGACCATTAAGCTGGTTATCAAGGCCCTCCTAAAAGTGGTTCAGTCTGGCAGCAAAAACATTGAACTGGCTGTCATGAGGCGAGATCAACCCCTCAAGATTTTAAATCCTGAAGAAATTGAAAAACATGTTGCTGAGATTGAAAAAGAAAAAGAAGAGAACGAAAAGAAGAAACAAAAGAAAGCATCACGATGATGAAAGCTTGTAGTGATTTTTAAATTCAGATCATGGATGATTCTCAAAATGATATGTAAGCATTTCCATTCCATTTATTACTGTCTATATGTTCTGCAATAAATTCCTGTTTGTTTAAAAAAAAAAAACCTGAAAGACAACCTACTGAATAGGAGGTTGTCATTTGTAAATGATTTATCCGATAAAGGGTTAGTATCCAAAATACATAAAGAACTTACATAACTCAACACCTAAAAAACAAAGAACTGAATTAAAAAATGGGCAGAAGACACAAATAGACATTTCTCTAAAGAAGACATACAAATGGCTAACAGACACAGGAAAAGATGCTCAACATCACTTATCATCAGGAAATGCAAATCAAAACTACCATGAGATATCACCTCACATCTGTCAGAATGGTTAAAATCAAACACACAAGAAACAAGTGACAGTGAGGAGATGGAGAAAAAAGAAACGTTGTGCGCTGATGGGGGAAATATAAACCAGTACAGCCACTTTGGAAAATATTATGGAAGTTCCTCAAAAAATTAAAAATAGAACTACTCTATAATCCAGCAATTGCACTACTGGGTATTTACCCCAAAAATACAAAAATGCTAATTTAAAAGGATATGTGCACCCCTATGTTTATTGCAGCATTATTTACAATAGCTAAATTATGGAATTACCCCAAGTGTCCTTTGATTGATGAATGGATAAAGATATGGTGTATATACAATGGAATATTATTCGGCCATTATCCTGGGGCGCCTGGGTGGCTCAGTTGTTAAGCGTCTGCCTTCGGCTCAGGTCATGATCCCAGGGTCTTGGGATTGAGCCCCGCATCGGGCTCCCTGCTCGGCGGGAAGACTGTTTCTCCCTCTCCCACTCCCTCTGCTTGTATTCCCTCTCTCGCTGTGTCTCTGTCAAATAAATAAATAAAATCTTTTAAAAAAAGGAAATCCTGCCATTTATAACAACATAGATGGAGTTAGAGAGTATAATGTTAAGCAAAATAAGTCAGTCAGAGAAAGACAAATGCAGTATGATTTCACCCATGTGTGGAATTTAAGAAACAAATGAGCAAATGGGAAAAAAAAAAGAGAGAGAGAGAGAGACAGACAAGCCAAGAAACAGACTCTTAACTATAGAGAACAAACCAATGGTCACCAGAGGAGAGATGGGAGGGGAGTTGGGTGAAATAGGTGATGGAGATTAAAGGGTACATTTATCACGATGAGCACTGAGTAACATCTAGAATTTTTGAATCACTATATTGTACAACTAAAACTAATAAAACACTGTATGTTAAGTGTACTGGAATTAAAATAAAAACTTAAAAAAATCACCAGGCTTGCAGTACATACACAAAACCTGGCTTGAAGTACATACAGAACCAGATAGTGGTAGTGCTATAGTTCAGACTTTCCTCAGTTCTTCACCTTCCTCCAGGTATCTTTAACAAACTGAATTTCCCACTTCATATCCCTTCCCCCATAGTGTTAGTTAGTTAACCCCTAAGTGGCAGGCTTATGGCCCTAACATTCTGTATATCCCTCTTTGCATTCCCAGTAGATTCATTCAATGCTGTATACGTAATACCTAACATTTATTAAGCACTTACTATATGCTAGGCACTGTTCTACACATTTAACATACATTATCACATTTAATCATTTCAACAGCGGTATAAAGTAGTGTTAATTTTGTCCCCACTTTACAGAGGATAGAACTAAGACACAGAGATGTTCAGTAACTGGCCTAAGTACAAATCGACATTTGTAAGGAGCAGAGCTAAATTTCAAAGCCAGAGTATACACTCCTGACCACTAAGCAACACTTCCACTAAGCATACCGTAGATGTTTAATCAAACCTTTATATGAGAATAGATGATTTTTTGGTGAACAGGCTCATGAAAATGTGGGAAAGCAGTTGAAAGGCCAATTGTTCAAGTAAAAAGGGGAATATCCTTGATAACTCAGAAGCTCTGCCTTATATCATAATTGGCCACTGAGCAATGACATCTCTTGAGTGAGACTGTAGTGTAGACACTGTCCTCATCTAAATGATAGCAGAAACTTCTTCCCTGGCTTCTCTGCCTCCAATCTCTCCACCTCCAGACCACAGCTTTCCAGATCAACGATATTAAATGTTCTAATATAGAATGAATCAGAATGATTCAGTAAAATCATTTTTCTCCCTTATTTGTCTCAAAATTCAAGCTCATTGTGGTAGGGACTATATCTTACCCATTTCTA
Organism: Ailurus styani; assembly: GCA_002007465.1. Lineage (NCBI taxonomy): Eukaryota > Metazoa > Chordata > Mammalia > Carnivora > Ailuridae > Ailurus > Ailurus styani. The sequence continues at coordinate 281,296 of LNAC01000068.1, read as the reverse complement.
TTTTGGCTTATATTGGCTTTCAAGTAGTAGACTCTCAATAAAGACTGAAATTAGATCAATGAGGGCCTTGTCAAGTTTGGCTACTCTTTAGGGCACAGAGTAGGTGTATCCTGATTGACAGAATATTCTGGGAAGATGAAGTCATAGACATAGGCAAAATTATGCATACATAGACAATTTTCCTTTGATTATATATTGTTAGCAATGTGTTCAGCTAGAAATAATAAAAAACTCATCTGTCTCAAATCAATAAGGAGTTTCTTCTTCCTCACATAACAAGATCAAGGGTAGCAGTTGCCAAAATTAGTTTGGCTGCTCCAGGATGAACTGAGGTTCAGACTCATTCTATTATTCTTTACCATACTGAGTGTACTGGCTTTTCTTTGGCATGATTTTTATCTTATGTTGAAGGCTGGCTCTGAACATCACATCTATACTCAGGGTAGGGAAAAGGGGATGGGACAACACCATGACTTTTACCAGGAGAGCAATACTTTACCAGAAGCCCCTCCTCCCACCAGGGCAGACTTTCACTCATTATCTTATGGGTTAGCATTTTGTCACATGGTCACTTATGTACAAGGAAAGCTGAGGAAGTCAATTAGTTTTTTTCAGCCTCTTTAGTAAAAGGAGACAAGAAGGAAGGGGGTTGGAAATTGGTGTGGGTCAGCTAACCAACAGTACCTGCTACACATAGATTCTTCCCTTCTTATCTTCTTTCCTCCCATGAGAACATTATTCCCAAGAAATTCATTTACATGTGCTCTTCCCACCAGCTCTTACTAGTCTGTTCATCAAAACTAGTTCCAAGGAAAGAATATGGAATTTACAATAAGTTCTGAGTGACAAATCCAGTACAGCAGTTCCATCCATAGGGGATAAATTCTAAGACCCCTAGCGGATGTCTGGAACTGTAGATGGTGCTGAACGCTACATAGACCATGTTTTTTCCTATACATAGATACCGAAGATAGTTAAATTTATAAATTAGTTATAGTGAAAGATTAACAATGATAATAATAAATCGGAACAATTATAACAATACACAGTATTATAATAAAAGTAATGTGACTATGGTCTCTCTCAAAATATCTTATTGTACTGTACTCGCCTTTCTTCTTGTGATGGTGTGAGATGATAAAATGCCTACTTGATGAGATGATGTGAGGTGAAAAATGTTGGGATTGTGACATGGTGTTAGGCTACTGATTGACTTTCTGATGATTCGTCAAAAGGAGGATCATCTGCTTCCAGATCACAGGTGATCACAGGTGATCACAGGTAACAAAAACCATGGAAAGCGAAACTGCAAATAAGGGGAGATTGCTATATTTATAAGTGAAAAGGAACAAGGAATGAAAGTTTTAAGCCAGACTCTGTCAGTGTCTCTCACTACATGCACTGTTTAATAGCATTTGGGTATGATAATTCTTTGTTCTACATGATGACTGCTCATGAAAGACACTTATCTTCATCCCTGTCCCCTTCTCCAATTGATTGTAATAATCCAAAAGTTCTCCTCTCAATACTAGATGCCTCATAAGGCACTCCTTGTTGAGAACCATTGAACTAAAGGAATAGAGCTCCCAGGTGAAATGTCAGAAACCAACAGCTAAGGACGGGGTAAAAAAAAACTGAGTTGGGAAAGAGTGTAAAAAGGAAAGTTTGACAGGTTAGCAAGACCTCCTTAGAACCCCTGAAAAGTCAATGCTGTCTGATAAAGAGAAAAACCTAAATAACTTTTCTTCATTGCTTGCCTTTAGCTCTTAAGAAAGAAGAGATCATCTAGGGTTCCTATCTGACCAACATCACTGCATTCCACAGTACATCAAAGACCACAAGTGAATGAGAACAAGTTCAGTGAAGTAGGCTTGCCATGCAGTTTAGAGATGGTCAAAGAAGCAGACATTTATACACACCACACAAACATATTTGCTCATGCAAATGTTTTTTAAAAACCAGTTTTGTTGCTGTATCACCCATGTACCATACAGTTCACTCTTTATTTTTTTTAAGATTCTATTCATATACTTGAGAGAGAGTAAGTGGGAGAGAGAGAGAGAGAGAGCAAGTGGGAAAGGGAAGGAAGAGAGGGAGAAGGAGACTTCCCAAGGAGCAGGGAGCCTGAGACACGGGGCCGATCCCAGGACTCCAGGATCATGACCTGAACTGAAGGCAGATACTTAACCAACTGAGCCACCCAGGCACCCCTATAGTTTACCCATTTAAGGTGTACAATTACTGTTTTCTTTTCAAAGTGGGTTTTACTTGTGTCTGGGGAATGGGGAATGAAAGCATTGGATTAGGTCTAAGGCATTTGCAGCTCAGGGATTCTCCACCTTGCTGTGCTATCCCACTTACTCTCTTTATGAGGTGATAGAAGGTAATGGGCAGGAAACTGCCTGGTTCTACAATCAGTGCTGTAGGCAAAGACCCTTTAGCTGCTTCAACACTGTTGTACAAAATACACGGTGAGTGCAGTATCACTGAGCACTAATCACAACAATCATAAATTGCACTGTCCTGCAAAGAACTCACAGCTAATGTCAGCTAATACTTACAGGAGTCTTTATTTTCATGTCTGCGTTAAGTAGGTAGGGCTTAAGTATGATTATCTTCCCTTCAGTAATAATGAAAATAAAAGACACTGGTTTGGGGTGACTTAGTCAAAGTCCCACCATTATCACTGGGTTAACTGAGCTTTTCAGTGGGAGTGCTCTGCTTTTATCTCTTACAAGAATAAACTTTAATGGCAGTTTTGTACAAAGTTGAAAAGCAAAAATTACAATAAAATACAATTCCTTTGTAAAATATGCTTGATGTGTTCTTTCAAACTTGGTCTTTTGTTACTAACAATAAAGATTTAGCACTTATGTAGCACTTTTAATCCACAAAGCACTTTTCAAATGTTAACTAATTAAACATCACGAGCACCCTGGGAATGAGAAAGTTATTATATTAGACTTATGTGCTGCCTGTAACATGTATATTAAGTGCTTTGTCTTTTAGTTCCTCAGAATATTAGTGACATAGATGAAGAAAATACCATTTTCACTAATTGATTATCTTCTTTCGATAATGAAATAGAAAGTTATTGAAAGTATTGATTAGATATTCTTTAATTTCATTTAAATGAAATAATATAGGGCTTGGGACTCAATGTATATTTGGTGTGTCATACTATTATTTGAAACATACTAAAGTAATATTAATTGGATTATTTTAAATCAACCCTTGAGAGAGAGTAAAAAAACATCAAAATTGCCAATATTTATTGAACCTCCTCTATGCCAGGCACAATTGTAAGTGGTTTTCATATATTAGCTTATTTAATCTCAACAGCCCTATAATTAATGAATAATAATGAAGTATTATTATGTCCATATCACAGATGAGGAAACTGAGAAAAAGGAGGTTATATAATATGAACTCAGTTAGATAGCTAGTAGGGAACTCAGCCAGGCAGCCTAGTTCCAGAATTCTTGCTCTTAAACTCTATAGTATATTATTAAATTCACATCTGAAAGAGAATTATTTTTTAAAAAGATTGTAGATTAAAGGTCTGTGGACAGTCATTAGGATACAATCTGTTCATGCCTCTTCAAAGTCTTAAATATACTTAATTATGAATATGGAAAATGAGCTAAAGTTCTGGCACCACTTCAGATTTAGGGAAAATAATGATAGATTTCATATTTTCAAGATGGATTTTAATGCTCAATAATTATTTTAAATGCACATATATTAAAAATATTCTGATACTAACCACAGTTAATTTTTTGAATTTTTAATGTGTCAATTTGTTAATAACTTCTAAAACAACTGTTAAACTTAACACTGAGTGGGAAAAAAATGCCATATGTAATATTTTTTCTTTAGATATGCAAAGTAACCTAAAGATTTGTGTGTGTATGTGTTATATAGTATAAGCTAAGAACAAGTAGAATAGAATTCTCACACCAGGAAAGAATGAAATCTAACTAAGCTTGGTCAACATTTATGGTTTCAAATTTCATAGTCTTTTTTTTTTTTAAGATTTTATTTATTCATTTGACACAGAGAGAGAGATTATAAGTAGGCAGAGAGGCAGGCAGAGAGAGAGGAGAGAGGAGGAAGCAGGCTCCCTGCTGAGCAGAGAGCCCGATGTGGGCCTCGATCCCAGGACCCTGGGATCATGACCTGAGCCGAAGGCAGCGGCTTTAACCCACTGAGCCACCCAGGCGCCCTATGGTTTCAAATTTCATAGTAAATTCAGTGGATATTTGATAAGCCTTCTCCATGTACACAGCATCTCTTGAATTTCTCTTATGAATCTTTGGCAAAGAAGAAGAAAATTGTTTAAAATTTTGCCTATCATCTTATCTAAAATTGAGTATATTACTACAAATATCTTGATAGAAAAGGAAATGCTCATTTACCACAATTCAACGTGCCAAGATATATGACTTAACATCTAGGCAGAATCAAACTATAGTATCATCCTGCAATAATTTCATTTTACTGTGGTTCAGATTTACACTTTAGTTCAAATAATGGCATTGAGTATCTTTCTCATTAAAATGCAGAAAAAACCTAAATGATGAATGTAAATTTTATCTCTGTCACCAATGTTGTGAAAGTGGCTTTATTGTTTCATCGGTGCTTTAAAAGCCCAACTTTGAGAAAGCTAAGAATTCTCCTTGTAGAACCAATACAGAGCAAATCCCCAAGGCTCCTTTCTACTTCTCCAGTCTTCCTTCTCTTAGCACATTCCTCCCTTCCTCCCTCCCACAACCTCATCCCCTCTGAGGGCAACAGGTGCTGTCCTAAGAGGCCCTATATGGTCAAAGACATTAGAAAATAACTCACATTTTTTAAAAACACCCTAATGATTCTATCACTCACTAGGAAGATGTATTCCTTATACCCCTTTTTACTTTCTTCCCTCCTGGTAACGATTCCATCACTTCATCTGTGCTCCTGGAAGCATAAATATACTCTTCTGGCAGTTAAAAACAACAAAGTTAGTCATGGAGTTTACAAATTAACCATTTCAATGATATTTCAAAATTCTTATTAAATTAATGTCAGCTTTATTAGCCCTTGACTTGGAAACATTCATTTCCTTTGCTTTGTCAGAAAGGCAACTCTTTTAAGGGTATATGTCAAGATAGGAACAATAAAATTTTGTAATGATTAGAGAGTGTATAGAAAATCATTAAGACATTTTACACTTACCTCCAAGTGGAAAGTTTTCCCTTCATTTTCTCCTTATTTTTGAACTCACAACTTCAGGAATGAGAAATCTAGTAGCTGATATGTGTGTTATGTGAGGTCAGTGAGGAGAATACCATTCTCAGGCTCTTATAAATCTTAAGCAAAACTCTCTAACTCAAGATATGGAGCCTAACCATCAAACAAATCTTCCAATTTAAGAGTCAATCATTTTGATAAAAGCACCAAATTTGGTGACGTTAAAAGAAAGTTACAATAAAAAGAGGAAAATGTGACAAAACAGCAGGGCACACTATATTCTAACTTGTCTCACTAGGGAATTAATGTGCTGTAATGTTTGATCACAATCTAGTTATTAAGAGAAATGATTGTGTGACAAATGAGCATAAGATAAGTGTCACAAGGACCATTTAGCTAGTGAGGGGTGTTTCATGCCTAAAAAGACAACATCCTATATTAATAGTGCCATGGTAGGAAAGAGTATTTTTAATAATAATTATTTTTTATTATGAAAGTAATATTTTCTCATGTATGTCCACATGGTTGAGATATACTATATATAGAATTCTACATGTATTATATATGTGTATGTATAATGAATATAGATAGCATTTTTGCCCTGCTTTTTTAATCTAACACTACATCTTATATTCTATTTCCTTTTTTTTTTAAAGATTTAACTTATTTATTTGAGAGAGAGACAGAGATAACGACAGAGAGCACAAGCAGAGAGGAGTAGGAGAAGCAGGCTCCCAGCTGAGCAGGGAGTCTGATGTGGGACTCCATCCCGGGACCCCAGGATCATGACCTGAGCTAAAGGCAGATGCTTAACCAACTGAGCCACGCAGGCGCTCCCCTTCTATTTTCTTAAGAAAGCATTTTGAAAAAGTAATTCAAAGATCTTTATTTTGCTATACACCCCAAGTCAGAAGGAAGTAAAAAAAGGGGGGGGGACAACCAGCTGAATGTGCCACCGTGCTAAGCAGGACTTTCATTTATAAAAATGTGTTAACTTTGTCATTATTATTGATCACCTGAGCTCTTGATAGGGCATATGAAGAAGGGTATGGCATGTAGGTACATTACTCTTTATACTGCAGATAAGAGAAAACCAAATTCAAATTGCTTAAGGAGCTGAAATCCAGAGGCAATTCTGACTTCAGGTAAGGCTGAATTTAGCAGCTTCATTGATTTTACCAATAAGCCAGTTTATCTCTATCTTCCATGCTTTATCTTCATTGCTGTTGATTTTATTCTCCAGTTCCACATATTTGCCCCTAGTGGCCCCATCTACAGCAGCTGCAAATATGATATCTTCATATCACTCCAGTCAAGAAAAGAAAAACTCCAACCATTAAATACAAATTTTTGTTTCAAGATTTCCTTGGACCAGAGTGGACCACATGCCTAACTCTGAACCAATCACAAGGGCCACAGCAATGAGATAATAATAAGCCAAATAAGACCCAGTCTAGGGCTAAGAATAGGGTCAATGCCACCTAGCAAATTGTTGACTAAGAATAGAGAAGGTACAATGGTAATGAATACTGCAAGACAAAATAAAACAAAATAATAAAATTAAGTAGTAAAGTATGTACTCTATACCCACCTATTATCGTTCCCCCTGGTTGGCTCAAAACCGACCTTCCTTGGTCCATAGTCTTCACAAAATAAAATGAGAAATATGAAAAATCAATGGCTTATTCATAGGTGAACAACAAAGTTAACAAATGTATTTGGATTCCTTAGCCCAAGGAAAGGAAATCTGAAATCCGATCCAAAAGACTCCATTAGAATACTTATAAAAAAATTATGATCTACATTATTTTCTCTTTCATAAGAACTAAATGCTGCTCTCCTAGATTGTCCTGTTAATGAATTCTTCTTGCTATGAGACTCCCTGTCCAATCATGGAGCCAAACTGGAATGCTCTATCACTTCACTGTGTGAGTGGCTTAGAGTGGCAGAATTAGCCTGGCAACTTGCCTAGTCATTCTGTCACTCACAATCATAACAACTATAACAAGGGCTACTTCTATTGACTGCTTATTATGTGCCAGACAGTGTGCTAAGAGCTTTGTATGCATGCTTTCATTTAAGTCTCACAATTCCATTGGGTGGCAACTATTATTATACACCTTTTAAAGATAAGGAAATGAAGTTGAGTCTCTTCTTCTCCAAGGTCACAGCCTCTAAGTAGTGCCGAATTCTTTCTACATGTTCAAATGATAAGCAACACGACGACCCTATTCTGAGCTAGTGGCAGAGCTCTGAGATGAGGTACATTTTAAAGAAGATTACCAAGGGAAGGAGCAAGATGGCGAAGGAGTAGGAGACCTCAATTTCATCTGGTCCCAGGAATTCAGCTAGATAGTTATCAAACCATCCTGAACACCTACAAACTCAACAGGAGATCAAAGAGAAGAATAGCAGCAATTCTAGGAACAGAAAAGTGACCATGTTCTGGAAGGTAGGACGTGCAGAGAAGTGAATCCAAGGTGATATTTGGGAAGATAGACTGCAGGGGGAGGGGCTGGTTCCCAGCAAGCAGTAGAGCAGCAGAGCACAAAATCAAAACTTTTAGAAGTCTGCTCCATAGAGGGATATTGCTCCAGATGCTAAGCAAGTGGTGGAGCCCTTGCAGGGACAGTGTGGTCTCAGCACCTGCCAGGTCACAGAAAGACTGGGGATGCCTGAGTGTGGCAGAGCTCCGAGGTATCAGAGTGAGGAAGCCAGCTGCAGAGATGGAGCTGAGGAGTGGGATTTTAGTTCAAGGTTACCTTAAACCACAATCCAAGGCACAGTTGGGCCACTGCTCTTCGAGCAAGTACCCCACAAGTGGCAGATCTGGGGAGACTCCCTCCTTCCTCCTCCAGGAGAAGTGGTGTGGGAGCATGCTACAGGAATCTGCTGGGTTTGGAAACTCCAAACGGGGCCATGCACCAGAGATAGAAACGCTCAGTCACAGGCCGGGTGAGCTCGGAGTGCTGCTGGAGAGGAGGGAGATGGAAGGGATTGATTGCTTTTCTCTGATGGTGCACTGAAGAGGGGGGTTGAGCTCTTGGCTCCTCTGGGGCCAGAGATTGGGAGGTCGCCATTTTCATTATTGTTCTCCAAAGCTGTATGGAAAGCGTTCAGGAAACAAAAACTCCCGAGAGCAAAACCGAACAAACTACTTAACCTGGCGCCTGGCAAGGATGGTGCAGTCCTGCTTGGGCAAAGACATTTAAGACTCACTTCAACAAGCCCCTCCCCCAGAAGATTAGCAAGAACATCCAGCCAAGACCAAGTTCACTGATTAATGAGAACTGCAGAACTCCAGAGCTAGGGGAATACAGCATATAGATTTCAAGGTTTTTTTTCCCATGATTGTTTAGTCTTTCAAAGTTAAATTTTTTTTAATTTTCATTTTCTTTCCTTGTCTACATTTTTTAATATTTCCTTTTTCCTATTTTAACTATTTTATCAATACCTTTTTTAAAATTTATTTTAATTTTCATTTTTATAGCCATATTCTATCCCTTCATTATATTTAACATTTTTTGTATACATATAAGTTTTTTTTCTTTAAAATTTTGGGATAAAGCTTTTTCTAACAAACCAAATATACCCTAAATTTGGTGTATAGCTTTGTTCTAGTCTCCAGACTGATCACATTCTCTCCTTTTTTTTTCTTTTTTCTTTTTTCAACCAACTTCTTAGCTTATCGATTCCTTTTTAAAATCTTCTTTAATTTTAATCTTTATCATATTCCATCCCTTCCTCATGTTTACCCATATATATACATATATATACTTATATATAAGTATATACTTATATATATACACACACACATATATATATACTTATATATGTATATATATAAGTTTTTCTTTCTTTAAAATTTTGGGAGGCAGTTTCATCTAACAGACCAAAATACACCCAAAATCAAGTGTGTGGCTCTGTTCTATTCACCAACCTAAACTTTTTTTTTTCTTTCCTTTCTTCTCCCCCCAGTTTCAGGTCTCTTCTGATTTGGTTAGTATATATTTTTCTGGGGTCATTGTTACCCTTTTAACATTTTGTTCTCTCATTCATCTATTCTTCTTTAGACAAAATGACATGATGGAAAAACTCACCTCAAAAAAAAAATAATAACAAGAGGCAGTACTGATTGCTGGACACCTAATCAATATGGACATTAGTAAGATGTCAGAACTAGAGTTCAGAATGATGATTAGAAAGATGCTAGCTGGGCTTGAAAAAAGCCTGGAAGTTACTAGAGAAACCATTTTTGGAGAAATAAAATCCCTTTCTGGAGAAATAACCAAAATCTAACCAAGTTGATAGCAGAAAAAAGCTCTTAATGAGGTGCAATAAAAAATGGAGACTCTTATTGCTAGGAAAAATGAGGCCGAAGAATTAGTGATATAGGAGACCAAATGGTGGATAATAAAGAAGCTGAGAAAAAGAGAGATAAACAACTACTGGATCATGAGGGGAGAATTCGAGAGATAAGTGATACCATAAAATGAAACAATATTAGAATAATTGGAATCCCAGAAGAAGAAGAAAGAGAGAGAGGGGCAGAAGATATATTGGGACAAATTACAGCAAAGAACTTCCCTACATTGGGGAAGGAAAGAAGGATTAAAATCCAGGAGGCATAGAAAGCCCCCCTCGAAATCAATAAGAATAGGTCAATTCCCCATCATCTAATACTAAAACTTACAAGTCTCAAAGACAAAAAGAAAATCCTGAAAGCAGCACAGGACAAGAGGTTTGTAACCTACAGTGGTAGAAATATTAGATTGGCAGCAGACCTATCCACAGAGACCTGGCAGACTGGCATGATATATTCAGAGCACTAAGAAAAATATGCAGCCAAGAACATTATACCCAGCTAGGCTGTCACTGAAAATAGAAGGAGAAATAAAAAACTTCCAGGGCAAAGAAAAATTAAAAGAATTTGCAAACACCAAACCAGCCCTACAGGAAATATTGAAAGGGGTCCTCTAAGAAAAGAGAGACCCTAAAAGTAACAGACCAGAAAGGAACAGAGACAATATACAGTAACAGTCACCTTACAGGCAATCCAATGGCACTAAATTCATATCTTTCAATAGTTACCCTGAATGTACATGGACTAAATGCCCCAATCAAAGGACAAAAAAAAAAAAAGACACAAAGTATCAGAATGGATTAAAAAAATAAGACCCATCAATATGCTGTCTGCAAGAAACTCATTTTAGACTCAAAGACACCTGCATATTTAAAGTGAGGGGGTGGAAAACAATTTACCATGCTAATGGACATCAAAAGAAAGCTGGAGTGGCAATCCTTATATCAGATAAATTAGATTTTAAGTCAAAGACTATAATAAGAGATGAGGAAGGACACTCTATTATACTTAAAAGGGTCTGTCCAACAAGAAGATCTAACAATTTTAAATGTCTATGCCCCTAACATGGGAGCAGCCAACTATATAAACAAATTAATAGCAAAATCAAAAGAAACACATTGATAATAATACAATAGGGGACTTTAGCATCCCACCTCACTGAAATGGACGGATCATCTGAACAAAAGATCAACAAGGAAATAAGGGCTTTATATGACACACTGGACCAGATGGACATCACAGATATATTGAGAACATTCCATTCCAAAGCAACAGAATACACATTCTTCTCTAGCGTACATGGAACCTTCTCCAGAATACATCACATCCTGGGCCACAGATCAGGTCTCAGCCACTACCAAAAGTTTGGGATCATTCCCTGCATATTTTCAGACCACAGAGCTTTGAAACTAGAACTCAACCACAAGAGGAAAGTTGGAAAGAACTCAAATACATGGAGGTTAAAGAGCATCCTACTAAAGAATGAATGGGTCAGCCAGGAAATTAAAGAAGAATTTTAAAAATTCACGGGAAACAAATGAAAATGAAAACAGAACTGTTCAAAATCTTTGGGACGCAGCAAAGGGAATCCTGAGAGGAAAGTATATAGCAATACAAGCCTTTTTCAAGAGACAAGAAAGGTCTCAAATACACAACCTAACCCTATGCCTAAAGGAGCTGGAGTAAGAATAGCAAATAAAGCTTAAACTGAGCAAGAGGAGAGAAATAATAAAGATCAGAGCAAAAATCAATAAAATAGAAACCAAAAGAACAGTAGAAGAGATCAACGAAACTAGGAGCTGGTTCTTTGAAAGAATTAGGAAGATTGATAAACCCCTGGCTAGACTTATCAAAAAGAAAAGAGAAAGGACCCAAATTAATAAAATCATGAATGAAAAAGGAGAGATCACAACCAACAACAAAGAAATACAAACAATTTTAAGAACATATTATGAGCAACTATACGTCAGCAAATTTGACAATCTGGAAGAAATGGATGCATTCCTAGAGACATATAAACTATCAAAAACTAAACCAGGAAGAAATAGAAAACCTGAACAGACCCATAACCAGTAAGGAGATTGAAGCAGTCATCAAAAATTTCCCAAAAACAAGAGCACAAGGCCAGATGGCTTCCCAGGGGAATTCTACCAAACATTTAAAGAAGAATTAATACCTATTCTCCTGAAACTGTACCAAAAAATAGAAATGGAAGGAAAACTTCTAAACTTATTTTATGAAGCTAGTGTTATCTTGATCCCAAAACCAGACAAAGACCCCATCAAAAGGGAGAATTACAGACTAAAATCCATGAGGAACATGGATACAAAAATTCTCACCAAAATACTAGCCAATAGGATCCAACAGTACATTAAAAGGATTATTCACCAGGACCAAGTGGGATTTACTCCTGGGCTGCAAGTTTTGTTCAACGTCCACAAATCAGTCAATGTGATACAATACATTAATAAAAGAACAAGAACCATATGATACTCTCAATAGATGCTGAAAAAGCATTTAACAAAGTACAGTATCCTTTCTTGATCAAAACTCTTCACAGTGTAGGGATAGAAGGTACACACCTCAGTATCATCAAAGCCATCTATGAAAAACCCACAGTGAATATCATTCTCAATGGGGAAATTTCCCCTAAGATCAGGACCATAGCAGGGCAGTTGACTATCGCCACTGCTATTCAACATAGTATTAGAAGTTCTAGCCTCAGCAATCAGACAACAAAAAGAAATAAAAGGCATCCAAATCAGCAAAGAAGAAATCAAACTCTTACTCTCACTCTCACTTGCAGTTGATATGATACTTTATGTGGAAAACCCAAAAGACTCCACTCCCAAACTGCTAGAACTCATGTAAGAATTCAGTAAAGCATCAGGATATAAAATCAATGTACAGAAATCAATTGCATTTCTATACACCAACAACGAGACAGAAGAAAGAGAAATTAAGGAGTCAATCCCATTTATAGTTGCACCCAAAACCATAAGATACCCAGGAATAAATCTAACCAAAGACACAAATAATCTGTACACAGAAAACTATAGAGTACTCATGAAAGAAATTGAGGAAAACACAAAGAAATGGAAAAATGTTCCAGGCTCATGGATCAGAAGAATAAATATTGTGAAAATGGCTATGCTACCTAGAGCAACCTACAAATTTAGTACAACCCCTATCAAAATATCATCAACATTTTTCAAAGAAATGGAACCAATAATCCTAAAATTTATATGCAACCAGAAAAGACCCTGAATAGCCAGAAGAATGTTGAAAAAGAAAACCAAAGTTGGTGGCATCACAGTTCCAGACTTCAAGCTCTATTACAAACCTGTAATCATCAAGACAGTATGGTACTGGCACAAAAACAGACACATACATCAATGGAAAAGAATAGAGAGCCCAGAAATGGACCCTCAACTCTATGGTCAATTAAACTTCAACAAAGCAAGAAAGAATGTCCAATGGAAAAAAGACAGTCTCTTCAACAAATGGTGTTGGGAAAATTGGACAGCCACATGCAGAAGAATGAAACTGGACCATTTCCTTACACTAAACACAAAAATAGACTCCAAATGGATGAAAGACCTCAATGTGAGACAGGAATCCATCAAAATCCTTGAGGAGAACACAGGCAGCAACCTCTTCAACCTCAGCCACAGCAACTTTTTCCTAGAAACATCACCAAAGTCAAGGGAAGCAAGGGCAAAAGTGAACTATTGGGACTTCATCAAGGTCAAAAACTTTTGCACAGAAAAGGAAATAGTCAACCAAACCAAAAGACAACTAACAGAATGGGTGAAGATATTCACAAATGACATATCAGATAAAGGGCTAGTATCCAAAATCTATAAATAACTTATCAAATTCAACACCCAAAGAACAAATAACCCAGTCTAGAAATGGGCAGAAGACATGAACAGACATTTCTCTAAAGAAGACATCCAAATGGCCAACAGACACATGAGAAAGTGCTCAACATCCCTCGGCATCAGGGAAATACAAATCAAAACCACAGTGAGATACCACCTCACACCAGCCAGAATGGCTAAAATTAACAGGTCAGGAAAAGACAGATGTTGGTGAGGATGCAGAGAAAGCGGAACCCTCCTACACTGTTGGTGGGAATGCAAGCTGGTGCAGCCACTCTGGAAAAAAGTATGGAGGTTCCCCAAAAAGTTGAAAATAGAGCTACCCTATGACCCAGCAATTGGACTACTGGGTATTTACCATAAAGATACAAATGTAGTGATCCAAAGGGGCACATGCACCTGAATGTTTATAGCAGCAATGTGCACGATAGCCAAACTATGGAAAGAACCTAGATCTCCATCAATAGGCGAATGGATAAAGAAGATGTGGTGTATATATATATGTGTGTATATATATATGTGTGTGTCTGTGTGTGTACACACACACACAGACACACACACACACAATGGAATACTATGCAGCCGTCAAAAAACTGAAACCTTGCCATTTGAAACAACATGGATGGAACTAGAGGGTATTATGCTAAGAGAAATAAGTCAATCAGAGAAAGGCAATTTTCTTATGATTTCACTGATATGAGGAATTTGAGAAACAAGGCAGAGAATCATAGGCGAAGGGGGGGGGGATGAAACAAGATGAAACCAGAGAGGGAGACAAATCATAAGAGACTCAATCTCAGGAAACAAACTGAGAGTTGCTGGAGGGGAGAGGGGTGGAAAGGATGGGGTGGCTGGGTGATGGACATTGGAGATAGTATGTGCTGTGGTGAGAAAAATAAATAAATATTAAAAAAAGATTTCCACTTTTCTTGAGGACATACTCATGTGCTCTTTGAAGATGGCTACCAACTCTTTTGCTCTTCAAATATACGTTGCAGCCATGCCAGAACTATCACCAGAACTGTAGTCACGGTTATGTTAGTGGATGGATTAATCTGGCCAAAGACTGCTCTAAATATTGCTCTAATCTGTTTATCTCATTTATAATAGACACATAAACCCAATTGAGTCGTAAAGTTTTTTACATGCTAAATCTATACATATTGATTCTATCTTTATAATTGAGGCTTTCTGTATCAGTTAGCAATTATTCCATAGCAAACTACCTGAATACTCAAGTCACAGAATAATAAGCTTTGATTCTTAGTCACATGTCTATGGATCAGCTGGAGTGTCTTTGCTTCAGACTAGACCAGAAGCCCAGTCTGAAGAAGCAGTGGCTACCTGCTATATAGTCTAACAACCCATTGACCAAGTAAGTCACATGGCCAGGATCAACATTAATGAGATAGGGAAACCTACTTCTCCCTTGGAGGTTTCTTGGGGGAAGAAACTAAGTATCATCTGAGAGATAATTTACTCTACCGTAATTCCTCAAATTAATAATGAGAGATTAACATGTATTAAGCACATCTTTATGCATCAATTAGAAAAGATTGTGAAGTAGATACAATGTACTGATTTTTTAGCTAATGCGGAGATTGTAGTAATGAACAATAGTCCAGTGGCAAAACAAATGTTATTTCATTGTAAATCTTAATAACAATCCCATTATTAGATATACTCTTCCCCATCTGATAGCTAAAGAAACTAAAGCATCAAAAGATCAAACAACTTGGGTGCCTGGGTGGCTCAGTGGGTTAAAGCCTCTGCTTTCGGCTCAGGTCATGATCTCAGCGTCCTGGGATCGAGGCCCGCATCGGGCTCTCTGCTCAGCAGGGAGCCTGCTTCCTCCTCTCCCTGTCTCTCTGCCTGCCTCTCTGCCTACTTGTAATCTCTCTCTCTGTGTCAAATAAATAAATAAAATCTTAAAAAAAAAAGATCAAACAACTTGGTCAAATTTATACAGATAGCAAGTGGCAAAGGTAGAATGTGAAGAGTGAGTATAAAGCCTAAATTCTTTCAACCTCACCAATGTTGATTCCCGATAAAAAATAAATTCTCATGATGCTTCAGAAGTAAATAACAAAAATACACTACCCATCAGTTAGAGTTCAACCAGGCAGGCAGAACCAATGAGTGACAGAAAACAAGGAATTCATTCACAGGCATCATCCCATATGCAGACATAGATGTCTGCTGCCTATAGGTCTAGTACTGAGCCTGAACATCAACAGTGAAAAAGAGAATATGGGAGCAAAGTAGGGGCAACCAAGGACAAACCAAGACCCATTAGGAAAAACTGAAAGATCACCTTATCACTGCCTTCTGTCCTGATAATTTGGGCAACTTGTGGGATAAGCCAGCATCTTTTACTACAGAGATGTGCATGCCCCTAGCCCAGGATTCTCAGAGAATGAAGGAATTTGACAGGAGCCAGAGGTACTATAGGCTCAGCAGCTGCCCCTTGCCAACAGAAGATCCATGACAACGTGCACAAACACCAACAGCATCTGCCCTGCCTCAATCCCGTTATCAGGTGCTTCTTGATGTCACTGTCATGTTTTCTAGAAAAGGGAAAAGAATAATAGTGTAAACTTCAGCATCTTCCTTAATGAAGACCCTACAATTATTTAAGGTACGTTTGCATTGAATATCAATCATTTTAATCTGGCCAGAATCCCTGGGTTATTTGAGGAGTGGCTTCTCCGTCTTTCTATGGGTTTTGGTGGAAAAGACAGTTTCAGTGTCTTGCCAGCTTCTGCCACAGGAGTGGGTAAGAGACCCAAGCCTCTCCAATCATGGTGTCTCACCCTTCTGCCTTACAGTGTTTGATGCAAGTGGTGGGTATATGACCCAGACAAGGCAACTTGGAAAATGTGGGGTGTGTGTGTGTGTGTGTGTGTGTGTGTGTGTGTGTGTGTGTGTTCAAAGAAAGGGCTTATTTATTTTTTGCATCTCAAGATTTTAAAAAGATGCACACTTGGAAATCCTGGAATTTATGTTTTCTGACATGTGAAGATAATCTGTTCAGATTACATATACAGAAAACATATACCTTACATACCAAGGGAAGCAGAGAATAGCATGGTTGAGAGATGTTAAGTAAATCTTAACGATACTATTTGCACCCTTTTACCTAGTTGTTCCTGAAGTGAGAGTCATCCTTAAATTTCCAGGTATATGAGCCAACAAATTCCTTCTTTTCTGCTTAAGCTGGTTTAAATTCTTCCAACCAAAATAGTATATATCAGAGTGACATTATACTGAGAAAAACTAAGTGTTATGGCTCCTTAAGTATGAAATGTCAGGGTTAAATAAATACAAAGTATGCACGATCTGTCACTGCATGGGAAGAAGCTTCTGGACACGAATTCCTTGACATCTCCCAGTATTTTCTACTGTAGACATTTGAAAGTTCTAGAAAATCATTTTATTTCAAATGCAATATTTCAAATACTGAGGCTGTCCTTTCCACCAAAACCCATAGAAAGACGGAGAAGCCACTCCTCAAATAACACAGGGATTCTGGCCAGATTAAAATGACTGATGTTTAATGCAAACATACCTTATATCAAATAATTGTAGGGTCTTCGTTAAGGAAGATGTTGAAGTTTATGCTATTCACCTTTTCCCTTTTCTAGAAAGCATGACAGTGACATAAAGAAGCACCTGATAACAGACGGAGTGTAGAAAAAAAAAAAGCAGCACATATTGGCAATAGAACCAAATGCAGTTTTCTATAGATAGCACTGGCCTGCTGCTATCTCAATTTAAAATACATTGAAAAAATTGCCACCAGATGAACTTTATGGCCAGCTTTAGCTTTGAGAGAAATAAAAAAAATCAAATCTCCAATGGATATCCTGTAAGAGTTGCCTTTGCTGGAGATGTTTTATTAACAAATCACTGTGCCTGCACCTGTTACCCATTGGTCATTCACACCTCACATTTTTTAATACCAAAAAAAGAAAAGAAAAGAATCCCTAAGAATGAAGAAGCTTTCTAATAATAAAGACTGACCTCTCAGTGAAATGGATGTTACTTTCAGATTGACTAAAAGCTAATTTTTATAGCATGACTTAAAATTATTATTTCTCTTAATGGTTTTGTTTCAGACAAAATGCGAATCCATGAGTAATAACACTGAAATTGGTTCACAACTAAAAGTACTAAAGGATGTATTCATTCCCTCATTCCTTCACTCTGTATTGATGGCCCACTGTATTATCATGCACCAAACTAAGCACTAAGGATACCAAAAAGAATAAGACATGTCCTTGCCCTAGTCAGGCTTTCAGTATAGCAGAGGAAAGTTCAAGAAACACAGACAGGGCTACAAACCTCTCATGTCCAAACAGCTATGACAGCACAAAAACGGAAGCAATGAATTTTGTCCGGGGGTGTCAGAGAAGGCCTTTTAGATCAAGGTCGTGATGGAGAAATAGTAATTTTCTAATCAGAGGCCCTAGAAAATTCTATTCCAGGAAGCAAAGGCAGCACCCACTGTTAACTGGACTCTGTGGATTAATTGTGTCCCTGGCCGGATAGGGTACACCAGGAAGGAATGCCCAGGAAACTAACAGGGTGAGATCGACAAAATGTGACAGGAATTGTATGTCATGCCAGAGTTTGAAAGGTAACTCTGGAAGCAGGGAAGAGGGTGGGTGACAAAGGAGAGAGACGGATTAGCCTTGAAGGAGCCTGGAGGAGCCTGGAGCTTTGAGGAGGGTACATAGAAGGCTGAGATGGGGTCAAAAGTGAGACTGGAAATGACTAGCAATGGAATGAATGAAGGGACTAAGGAAGAGGGAAGAATCAAAATACCTCTCCTGTATCTAGTTGAGGAGATTAGCTGGATGGAGAGACCGTTAAAGATAGTAGGAAAAACAGAAAAAAACAGGGGATGGGTAGGTCTGGGATGGAGTCAGAGAGCGAACAGACCCGTGATTGCCTATGTGCCCAGGCATTAATTGGGTGTCCTAGTACATAGCTATCTAAAATCATCTGTTTTACCCATACCATGTTACTATTTAATAGGTTTTGATTAATGCCTCTCTTTAAATGTATTCATCCTGTCAAAACATATGTTATTAAGTAACAGTACAGACCATGTCATCTGTTTCTATATTTCCAATGTTGCATGAGGGGTATAATATTCTGAGTAGCAGCACCGAAATCTCATGTTATGTTTAGTATTCCAGCTTTATGAGTATATTATAGATGCTTTGGGGGAAAAAATACTGTCTCCCTGTGACTGCATAATATTTTGAGACAAAAAAACATTTTCCTAACCTCAACTAGTGATCTCCTCAAAGCCGAGTACTGATACAGTTCATACTTCCTAACCTTCCCTTTTCATATGGAGATATTTTCAACTCCAGAAGTATAACAATGCTAAATCTTTGCAAATGATGTCTTTTGGTTCGATTTGCAAGACTCCAAGACTACAGATTGTCAACAGATTAGGAGTAAACTATTCACCAGGAACAATAATAACTACTAGTTGTTGCATATACATTGCATTTTTCAATGATGTTCTAAGAAACTTGCTTACTACTACATTATAAAACTTTTACAGTGATCTTAGCTAAGGCATGAACATGAATCACAAGAAAGGTAGCTGAGTTTTTTTTCACATCAGATGTCAAGGGTGGGGGGTTTGGGTGTCTAGTCTTATTTCACACTGTCTTTTTCATTTACTTTTCTTAATGCATTCAAAAGTTGTTAAAGTTTCTTATATAAAAATATGATTGATTGTTACAGTGACAGTAATTGCATTTTAGCAAAAGTAACCATTATAGTAATTTTCTTCAAGGAAGAGAAATCTAACTAACTAAAGTAGCTAGTTACTTCCTCATACATTAACTTTGAAATTTTTTAACATAAAAATACTTGATAAGGAAGTACAAATTGAAGAACATAAAATGGCAGGCAATATTTATAAAACTACTTCCATTAGATGGTTCACAATTTTATGCAGCTGTTAACCACAAATGAAGTGAAACAAAATAAAGGGAAAAACTACAATTTCTATACTAGTTGGTCAATTAAAGTAAGGCCTCAACTAAAGCCTTTTAAAAGTGACTCTCAGTTATCTCTTATTTTTATTTCTAAGCTACAGAAAATAATCATTTATTTGTAACCAAGAAGATTTATTCATATCATGCCCTTAGAAGATTGAATCAAATGAATACATGAAGATACGATGATTACAAAGAAAAAAGCAACAATTATACATGTGCATTGACAGGGTAATGTGCATATAGTAACAACTTGTACATGTTAAATCACAAATGAAACAGCATTAGCATCTAATTTCATGTATTCCACTGCACACCTGAATACTAATTAGCAACTAAAATAGGAAATGTGTGGTACTGCATGTATTGATAAAATCTCAGTTCTGTATTCTTCAGACACCAGCGATTTGACATGAATTGCATACTAAGAAAAGCAACTTTAGCATTTTTAGAGTCCTTTCTAAACTTTTCCTCCCTATTATTGAAAGTAATATCCTAATTTCAAAATCAATCAAGGGTAACTGAAATGTTGGCTAAATATGGAACTGCATTTCCTAATTTTATTGTTAACAATGTATAGACAGTGACCACCATGAGGTGTATAAAGTAGAAGACTCAAATTCAGTATGCAAACAGACGAACAGTAATCCGAGGTAACCCAAATCAATTGAGTCACCTCAAATTTTTCATTTTTAGGGGGCCACAGAGGACACTAGTACTTTGTTTCTGCCCCTTCTTAGCCCTGTTTTTGAAATGGCCCCTCTAACTGCAAAATAAAGATTTATTTCAAAGGCTGAGACAGAGGCAAAGGAGTTTAAACTTCATGATTTTTCCCTGGCTGCCTCTATTCATCTCTCTCCATCACCATTCCTTGGCTAGCCTTTATATTTAAATTGGCCCTTGTACTACCATTTGATTTATTCTGGAGTTATTCTTAGAGAAGAGAATTTCATTCACGAAGCCATATTTCTTTGAGTTAATACTTTCCTTTATTTTTCCACTATCCCCCACAGATTACGGACCCTCTCCCATTTGCCTGTACCATTTTGCCCATCAATAGCATCTGTAATACAAGTTAGTTTTTATTATGTATGGCAAGGAATGCAGTGAGGGAAATTGCAGATGTGTGTGTGTTTGCAGACACATGCAGACACGTGCGTGTGCTTGTGTGTCTGTTTGAGCTTAGGTTGTATTCTAAAATAAGGATTCAGTATAAAATTGATGATAATAGTCTTTCAGAAAAAAATCCTATTTCCTTGAAACTTGGCTAGTGTTTCATTTTACTAACAGAAAACAAACATAAAAGGTAGACATCAAAATAAAATGTTTCAGAGGAAAGGACCTAATAAATATCTCCTAAGAAAGTCACAGGGACCATATCAGTTAGGATGCTTCTAGTTATAAACAACAGAAAACCCTACCCAAACTTGCATAAACAATAAAAGCATTTGTTGGATCATGTAACTAATAGTCCAGAGGATGGGAGAGGCTAGGGTGCAAATGACTAGAGTTCCAGATGATTTGGCTGCAGTTGTCTCAGTTCTTCCCTGCTTTGACTATTGGTTGTGTCCTTGGGCTTACAAGGGCAGGTTACAAAATTCTGGCTCACAGCAACAAGGATCACCTTCTTTTCCATTCACATCTCCCAAGAGAGGGCATGTTCTCCCCACCCGGAGAAGGAAAGTCCTGAGCTTCATTCTGACAGACCCAATTTGGACCCCTCTTGAATCATCTGTAATGGCAAGAAGGAAAGATATATTGATATAGACTAACAAAGGCATGTGCTTGACACATACTGACATACCTCCATAGGTTTTTTTAAATAGGGAAATGCTTCTAAACCAGAAGATAAGTAGCCAAGGTTCTGCGTCCCTCCCTCCTTCCCACAACATGTTCCTCACTGCATCAGCAATCCATCCTGGAATCCTCCTGACTTACCTCTATCCAGCAACGACAAAGTGAACATCTGCAAGCGAGGATTCATTTGGCCCCTGCTCCGGCAAAGCGGCAGGCATCTCTCCTGTTCGGATGGATCATATCCTGGGTGTGAAACATATTGAATATAATCTCAGCATACACCTGAGGATGTTGCCAACCCCACTGTATTAGTTTTGTGGGGCTGCCATAAAAGAACCACAAACTGGGTGGCTTAAAACAACAAAAATTTATTCTCTAACAATTCTGGAGGCTAGAAATTCAAAATCAAGGTGTTGGCTGAGCCATGTTCCCTCCAGAGGCTCTAGGGAAGAATCTCTCCTGGCCTCTTCTAGCTTCTGGTAGTTTCTGGTAGTCCTTGGTGTTCTTTGGTTTATGGTAGCATAACTCCAATCTTGACCTCTATCTTTACATGGTGATTGTCTGTGTGTTCATGTCTAAATTTCCCTCCTTAAGGCCCACCTTAATCCAGCATGACCTCATCTTAACTTGATTTTATTTACAAAGACCCTATTTCCAAATAATGTCACATTCACAGGTTCCAAGTGAACATGAATTTGGGAGGGACACTATTCAACACAGCATACCCCTCCAAGGGATGGTTGCTATGTGACGGGAAACTGGCAATGATGTTGGGGAAGTTCCCACAATGCTCACAAGATGCTGGACCTTCTGGGCCTCAGCTCTCTTTTTACCTATTCTAGAAAACAGTTGCATAGTTGACCTGGCATTTCAGATTTTCTTTGCATCTTCTGAGCTGGATCCTATTCTGTCTAACCTCATTTTTAACTCTAAGTCCATGGACTTTAAAAAGTAGTTTAGGGAAGGAACCTGACAAAGTCCTTAAATCCAGTCCAAGCATTATCAAGAGAGTGACTAAGCAATATATTTCACCTAGGTAAGGACTATTGTTTTTCAAATGTACATAGCTGGGATTAATTAAATAAAAATCCATTTAAAGTCTTCCTGTATTTGTAATAGCTCTTTGTCATTATATATGTTCTCTATCAACAGATAATAAAGGACAACCACTATTGTACTTCAGCACACTGGCCTCTAGTAGAAGGCCCATGAGTAAACTGGAATACAAGTCTGCCTGCTGTCCCAAAGGCCACAAAAATAATAGCTCAAACAAATAGACATTGATTTCTCTCTCACGTAAGAGCTGGAGCACAAACAGTCTATGGAAGCTCCTCAGTCTTGAGGACTTAGGCACTTCTAATTTGTTGTTCTCCCATTCTCAAGACATGCCTTTCATCCCCTGGTCTAAGATGGCTTCTGCAACTCTCACCAGTGTGGCTGGAATCTACTCATATACCATTGGCCAGATCCTAAAATATATGGCCAAACAAGGCAGCAAGAGTAGCTGGGAAATACAGTCTTTATCTAGGTGTCCAGAGGCTCAGCTAAATGTTGAAGATTCTAATTCTAAAGAGACAAGGACCAAATCAATATCAGGAGAGAGTTGGCAGTCCTTAACAAAAGTCATGTGCACATGGGAGAAAATAGTGGATTATTTCTCCATTTTATTTTTCCAATATTTTTCCAAATTATTTGCATATTCTTAATAGATTATGAAATTTGTTCTAAGATCATTTTCAGGATAACTTTACTCATCTTTAGTATTGTAATTTTGTGATGTATGATCTTACTAATTCTACTTACATAGTTGGCTGAATATGTTCATTAGATGTCTATGGTAAGGAGATTTTAAAGTCATAAGGAGAATGGTTGCAAATATTGGAGGCAACAAGAAACAGTGGAAGGGGAGAAATTACAATTTGGAGAATGACTATTTGCTACCACGAGATTTTTAACTCCCTATGTCTTGTGACAAGTTATCCAATTACAACTAACAGGAAGAAAAGTCAAGCTAGGTTATCAATATTGAAGACATAAACTATCTGCACAGTGCTGCAGACAACCAAGACTCTGTATTGCTTAAAACCTGGTGCCCAGTTTAGCAGAATCTTTTTAAATGGGAAGAGGCAAGACAAGGTCTTTATAAATGTTGAACAACAAATTCGGGTAGAACTTTGCCAAAACAAAACAGGTGAACAAAACAATAAGGGCTCCCCCACCAAAAAAAAAAAAAAAAGAAAGAAAGAAAAGAAAAGAAAAAGAAAGAAAAAAAAGAAAGGGAAAAAAAAGGTGAACGATTATTTTTATTAATAAAAATAATTGGGGCATCTGGGTGGCTCAGTGGGTTAAGCCTCTGCTTTTGGCTCATGATCTCCGGGTCCTGGGATCGAGGCCCGCACTGGGCTCCCTGCTCAGCGGGGAGCCTGCTTCCCCCTCTCTCTCTGCCTGGCTATCTGCCTACTTGTGATCTCTCTCTCCATCAAATAAGTAAATAAAAGTCTTTAAAAAAATAAAAAGAATTAATATTGGAGATTGGGAGTATATTATTCAATTTACAATTGTTCAAAGGTCTTCTGGTACTGAAATTGTCACAATCCTTTGACTTTTCACAGAACATTAATATAAAGTTTTTTATGGAAAAAAGTGTAAAATGAATATAGATAAATTTCCTCAAAATGCATTCCTCTACACTTACACTGTGAGAAACAAATCAGATAGTTCTCTCATCTGCAGCATCTCTTACTGCAAGAGGGACCCAGGACTTTGTTTCTTGTCTATGTCTCTTTCCCTGGCAGTTCTCATCTGTCTCATGACTTTCTTTAAATTTATTTATTTATTTATTTATTTGAGAGGAGAGAGACAGAGAGAGGAAGAGAGTACAAGAGGGGGGAGGGGCAGAGGGAGAGGAAGAAGCAGATGTCCTGCTGAGCAGGGAGTCAGATGGATGCGGGGCTCAATCCCAGGACCTGAGATTATGACCCCAGCCCAAGGCAGATGCTTCACCAACTAAGCCACCGAGATGTCCCCAGTCTCATGACTTTATAGGCCTAAAGAACCTTTCTACATTAAGTCTAGTAGGTATTTTAATCTCAAGATTAACATATCCAAATCTAAACTTCAGATCTCCCTCTTCACCCCCACTTCAAATATGTTCATGTTCTAGTTGTGTTCTCTCAGAAACGCCAGTTTCTTGGGCCCAAAACTGGAGCCATCTTTTACTCACCTTTTTTTTTTCACACCCTACAAAAATCCTTCAAAAAGTCATGTCAGCCCTATATACAAAATATATCCAGCTTCCAATCACTTCTTACCTCTCCCTCTTCTACCTACTATTCTCGTCCAGGCCACTACAGTTCACTACAGTAACCTCCTCATTGGTCTCCCCTTTCTCTGCCCTCATCCTTCTGATAGTCTTTTCTTAATAGAGCAGCCTAGGTGTTTCCTTTTTAAATCTTAGTCAGGTCATGTCTCTTCTCTGTTCAAACCCCTCTCCTAGCTCCACTTTCATTCAGAGGGAAACCCAAAGTTCTTACACATAGCCTATAAGGTTCTACATGATACAGCCTCTGCTGTCTCTCTGGGCACATGTCCTACTCCATTGCAGACACACTGGCCTCCTTGTTTCAGGGTAACATACCTGCCATCCACTCTTGCCTTAGGTATCAACATGGCTCATTCTCTCACCTCCTTCAAGTCTCTGCTTAAGCATTACCTGCTCAGGGTACCACCCTTTCCCACAGTAATTATCATCATTCTATGTATTTTATATTTCACGTGTTTATTTTGCTCATTATCTGTCTTCCCCACAAGAATCCAAATCTTGTATATAAACAGTATTTCTTGAATATTCTCAGTTTTATTCACTACAAATATTTCCAGCTCTTAAATCTATGTGTTTTTATTTTTTTTAACATAAAGCCTTTCACAAAACTCAATAGATATTAGAATGCCTCAAATAAATTTAAAAGAAACTCATATGTGTAGAGTGCTAACCATGTATTAGGTTCTGGGTAGCACCTTACAAGCAGGAGCTTAAGAAATTTTCATAGCAGATCTTACATGATTGGTCTTATAAGCAATTTGCAAACAAAATGTTATATAACTAGTTTAAGAAGAGAAAAAGTCAGCACATGGGGAATATGGGTTCAAATACTGAACATGTCTGACATGTCTGACTCCAGAGTCCATTTTCTTTCTGATATGATGAACATATGCCTCTTTAAACTTAAAAATATCAACAACAGCAATAAAAAAAATGAAATCAAACCTTCATTTAAAAGGAGGGCAACTAAATGCCTGACAAGGATTCCAAGTGTGTGAAAAGTATAAATCCTAGCTTTTAGAAGAGAAAACACTGAATAGGCCAGGCAAAAGGCTGAACAGAGATTAGAAAGGCAGACTCGCACACTCAAGCAGACGAAGAGATAGTAGGGAGAGAAACTACTCTGAAAACTCCATCTTTTTTTTCTTTTATGACCATTGCTGAAACAGCAGTAGCCAAAATGAAGTTCAATCCTTTTGTGACTTCTGACCAGGGCGAGAACCATAAAAGTCAATTTCAATGCACCTTCCCACATTTGCAGGAAGATTGTGTCTTTCTCTCTTTTCAAAGACCTGAGACAGAAGTACAATGTTCCATCCGTGTCCATCTGAAAGGATGATAAAGTCCAGGTTGTATGAGGACACTACAAAGGTCAGCAAATTGGCAAAGTAGCCCAAGTTTACAGAAAGAAATGTGTCCTCTACATCGAGCATGTGCAACAGGAGAAGCCAATGACACAACTGTCCATGTGGGCACTCAGCCCCGCAAGGTGGTTATCACTAGGCTAAAACTGGACAAACACAGCAAGAAAATCTTTGAATGTAAAGCCAAATCTTGTCAGGTGAAAAAGGAAAAGTGCAAATATAAAGAAGCAACAACTGAGAAGACAAAGGAATAAAGTAATTTTATATACAACCTTCATTATATAAACCGCTAAAATGGAAAAAAAAAAACCCTTCCCATCCCTATCCCTATGATCTACCAGCTGCACAAAAGGATGAAAGATAGTTCCAAGTTCTTGCTAATTGATTTGATATCAATTTGCATCAGAAAACTGAGATAATCAAAAAATTGCAGAAATAAAATTAGGGCCCTTTTAATTAAAGAATTCTTCTATGTTGGTCAACTAGCAAATACTACAGGGGGCTTTCCTTGGCTCTTCTGCTGGTCATGTGAATAAACCTGGAATTGGTTTTGTCTCTTCTTTTACTTCTTTCTTTGAAAGATGCACTATATTCAAAAAAAAATTTTTTTGAGGACAAATGTCATATTATACCCTAGACACAAGGAAATGTTCTTGGGAAACATAAGTATCTGAAACTTTTCAAAACCACATCAATAATAAAAAAAAGAGGTTATGTGAATGACTTTTGAATATTGAAACTTCAAGTGTGTTGGCAAATCAGAAAGTCTATAAAACAAGACAAGAGTTTTTCTAATATCCCCTAAAATCTCTTTCATATAAACAGAGGTTCTAAAGGGACATTTACATAAGTAATTCATGTTTGGAACCAACAGAACCTCCTATTGATGAGAATATTCCAATTGCCAGCATCTCTCAACACACATAGAGTAAGTCCCTTAAGATTTCAATACCTCACATTATTTGATCTGAAGTTTCACTGGTTTTGTATCAGAATTAAAACCTCAGAGAAAACTGAAATTTATATAAAACTTTAGGATTTTAGAAGCATTTTATAGCTTAGCTTTTTAAAAGAGAACTTTGTAGAAGAGAAGTAAAATATTGAGATTCAGCTGTACCAGAGGGAAGGCAATAAAGTTGAATTTACTAGGCGAAATCAGTGTTTTGGTACCAAGAGGTACAAATGTACATATTCACAATGTTTGGGTTCTCTATTGTATACCTTTTATGTACACTGACATACTGTCCAGTATGTGTATTTATCTTTTTTCTAATAGGTAGAAACATGGCACCACTTGTGATGTACCTCAAATGAGAAGATTCTTCAACACCAAATTTCATGTTGTAGTGGCTAGCTCTGTACTAAGACTTGGGTGACAGCTGCAGCTCTTTAGAAACTAGCACTGAAAGGTGCTAATATCTTAGGAAGCACTTAAAGAAGATTTAAAATAGTCTCTTCCTAATCTAAGGTTGAGCACTGTATAAAGAAAAACGGCTGGCAGAAATTTAGCAACCAGAAGTCTATGTCTCCTAGCAAAAGACAGCTGGACAACTCCTCTAAAAGACAGCAAGATAGTACTCAAAAGTCAAACATTTGCTTCTCCATTTGCAGGGAAAAATTATATTCTCTCATCAAATCCAGTGTTTTATATTGTATGCCTATCCCTAAACAGCTGAGTTCACCTACATATTTGACCTAACATATCAAACAAAGGAAACAGGCTTGGCCGCAAAGTCAATGAAAGTCAAATTAAAGGCCAAACTAAACAGATGAGGCACCATGCCCTGAAGATCAACAAAGAACATCATTGTTAGTTGAGGAGGGTTTAGCAATCAGCAAGGAGGATTTGCTGTGCCCATCATAAACACAAATCAACTCATTTAAGCTACTTAAATACAAATCCCACTTCAAGACTGATGGGTAGTTGCTTGCATGGATTTTTTTCTTTACCATACTGTATTAAACTCCATGAGCCATCAATGGATATTAAAGGCATTTTTGAAATGCTTGGTAATAACAAAAGTGGTGACAAATGGATAGCTTTGTATTGGTGAGTTTTAAAAATAATGTGGAGTGCTCCTATAAATTTAAGATGTGATGGCAATTACAATGACTAAGATTAAGATAATAATGAATTATTTGTTTTAAAATGGTCCTCATTCCAGTATATCCCCTGTAAAATGATACTACAGTTTTTGAACACTGAGCATTCATTACCTGGTCTGGTCTCGAGGACCTAAGAGTCCAGAACGTATCTTCCTGAGATTTATCAGAAGGAACTTCTATCCACTTAACTGAAAAGCACAATTTCTTCTCCTCCACTGTGACCATTAGGAAACTTCCTGCCAGGTATTATAATTATGTACCTGAAAACTCAAGAAACTCAAGAGACAAAGATATTTAGCAAAGTAGTGGGGCACAAAATTAATATACCAAAGAAATACAACAAGCAGTACAAATATATAATGGAAAAAATACTCATCTAAGAAGGAAAAGAAGATAAAAGGCAGGGAATAAACTTAAGAAGAAGTCTTAAAACCCTACTGGAGAACACACAAGAAATTTTGTATAAAGTGAAGATGTATCTGGTTGGTAGAGTTAACAACAAAAAGATGTCAACTCTTTCTGAGTTAATTTATAATTTCAACAGGAATCCAAAAAGAAAAACGTTGATGGTGGTTTTTGTGGGTTTTTTGTTGTTGTTTTTTGATGGTGGGTTTTTGAAGCTAGGCAGAGTGATTATAAAGCTTATATGGAAAAATTATCAAAAAATGGAAACAAAAACTAGGGGAGGGTAAGGGGAATGAGGGAGAATTGCCACTATATGTTTTATAAAAACATAAACATAAAAATCTGAACACTGCAAGCAGTGTGGGACTGGTTCATTATCAGGCAGACTGACCCATAGAATATTATACAAATTCCAGAAATAATTCCAAATGCATACTTCAATTCACCAGATGAAAAAGATAGTATTTTAAATCAGTGGGGAAAAGACAAACACTTCAATAAATGGTGATAGAATGTATGGGGGAAAGATTTTGGACTCATCCTTGTATCATACTCAAGTGATCTAGTAAAACTAGGACAAATTTCATTTGAATCGAAGATGTATGTACAAAATAATAAGAGCATATAAGTATTAGAAGAAAGCACAGGAAGTTCCTTTTTAACATTTCAGTGAAGAAGACCTTTGTAACTCAAAATTTTGAATCCATGAAATAAAAAACATAAATTTAACAACATGTGAAACTATAAACAAAGTCAAAAGATAAATGGCAAACTGAGAAACTTCTGAAGAGCTACTAGAAACCAATGAAAGACCAACCACATACTAGAAAAATAGGCAGAAATAAATATATATATATATATATTGAAGTCATAGGAAAAATCAAAATGGCTTATAAATATAAATAGATGATCAAGTCGACTTGTAATAAGAGAAATACATTGTTAAAGCTAAACTGATATATCACTTTCCAGTTTGGTAATGTTCTAAGAGTTTGACAACATATTTTATTGTTTGTAGGCAGACAAACCTCATACATTAGGGAGAATTGAAATTGGTACACCTCTGATAGGAAGACATTTTGCAAGATTTATCAAAACTGCTTATATATTGCACTTTTAGGAATTTATCCTGCAGATATGCTTGGCTACATGTGAAATTACATTATGTGTAATGTTATCTAGGCCAGTATTGCTTAAAAAAACTGGAAACACTCATATACCCATCAATAGGAGACTAGTTAAAAAGTCATGAAACATTTACAGAGTGAAGTTCTACACAGTGGTTTAAAAAAATGAGGAAGCACTCTAGTATTAATCATCAAGATGTGTTGTTAAATGCAAAAAAAATGTACAAACAGCGCATATTGTGTGCTTTTTATAAAAAGAGGAAGAATAAAACTATATATTCATATTTTCTAGTCAATGCATAAAGAAATCTGCCAAGAATATATAAGAATTAATTATGGCCCCATGTGTGTGTGTGTGTGTGTGTGTGTGTGTGTGTGTGTGTGTGTGTGTGTGTGTGTAAAGGGAGCTATGTAAATGGTGGACAGGATGAGAGCACAACTTTTCACTGTATGCCTTTTTACAGTTCAAAAAGTTTGTGCTATGTGAATATATGCCATTTTAGGGTGAGGGAGGCGGGAAGCCCGTGCTTGCCTAGAGGAGCTCCTCTACGGCCCTAGTAACCAGCAAATCATTTGATGCTAGGGAGAGTGGGAAGCCAATTAAGTCTGTCAGAGAGGGAGACAAACCATGAGAGACTCTGGACTCCAGGAAACAAACTGAGGGTTACAGAAGGGGAAGGGATGGGGAATGGGGTAAAAGGGTGATGGGTGTTAAGGAGGGCATGTGTGGTGATGAACACTGGGAGTTACACGCAACTAATGAGTCACTGGACACGACATCAAAAACTAATAATGTACTATGTGCTGGCTAATTGAACATAATAATAAAAAATTTTAAAAATAGAATAGAGAAGGACCAAAATTGACAAAATTAAAAGACTATCTTTTTCATTGCTGGAGGACTCTTTCTATCAAAAAGTACACCATGAAAGCCACACTTTGGAAGGAAGACACTTTTTCACTTATTTTTGCTGCTCTATTGTAAGATAAAAGGAATTAGGCCCAAATACAGTGTGTCCTCCAGTAGGTCTCTTCTTTTCAATCCTTTTTAAGCAAGCACACGTGCAAACACACACACACACACACACACACACACACACACACACACACACACACACACCCCATTCAGTCTTTTCCTTGTCTTAATACATTCGGCTGCTTTAACAAAATACTAGACTGGCTTATCAACAACAGAAATTCATTTCTCACAGTTCTAAAGACTGGAAGTCTGAGATCATAGTGCCAGGATGGTTGGGTGAGGACCCTCTTGCAGGTCACAGACTTTTCATTGTAGCCTCACATGGTGGAAGGAGCTGGGGATATCTCTGGAACCTCTTTTATAAGGGCACTAATTTCATTCATGAGGACTCCACCTCATGACCAAATCATCTCTCAAAGGCCCCACCTCCTAATACCACCACCTTTGGGGGGCGTAGGATTTCAACACATGAATTTGGGGGAGGTTACATACATTCAGACCATAGCATTCCTCATTATGTACTGTGTGCATTTTAAATTTTATTTTGTGAGCTGAATTTTTCTCCACTTTTGTTGATTTTGCCACTAATCTTTAAAACACCTTAATTTTGTCTACAAAATCTTAAAGTTTTCTGATCCAGATGTATGCATTGTTTTAGTACAAGTCTGTTAAATGAAAAGTATAGTGGATTATCTTTCAACCTGAATTCATGGGACTGTCTTTGAAGTTAAACCTCACCTTGTATTTGTCACCTCTGATTTCACACTTTGTTTTCAGACTAACATTTTATCAACTTTCAACTTTCGTTTCTCTCCCTGTTCTTGGACATGAGCGAACCACCTAATTCAGTTCCTGTGAGTCTCACAATATGCTCTGACTCTTTTATTCAGGATATCAATAAAGATATGAAAAAAACTATCCTCATAGCATGTTTCCTCTAATTGTCATTTGATTCGCCTCACCCAGAAACACAACTACTAGTCTTAATTGTAACTTTGTCAAATTATTCAGTTGCTTGGAAGTGGTGTAGACTAGACCTCATTACTTTAGTTCTTCAAAGGTTTCGTCTTCTCCTGCAGATTCTGCAGATATCCCCAGCCTAGATAAAACCTGCTTAGATTGAAACAGATTCAATCTTTGTCCAGAGGTTTCACTGAAGAATACAAGATAGGTACCTGTGACAACCAGTGTGGTGAAAGAAAAGTAACTCCAATAAGCCAGAATTCCCTTCAGCCATTGAGAATTTATAAGACATTTTATGTTGCAACTTGTCTTACATGGTAAAGATAATATGGAAGAGATATTCCTGGAATTAAAAGAACTGTATTCAATTTGTTCCTTTTTCTTTTTCTACCCCTAACTTTTTTTTTTTTTACTGTGTCTAGTTTGGTTTCAGGACTGGATTTAGGATAAAGAGCAGATTGGTCATGAGAAATAATAATTCTTAAGAAAGCAATGCTGTGAAATGTAAGCCTGATGATTCACGGATATGCACCCTGGGCAAATAATACATTATATGAAATAAATAAATAAATGAAAGAATGTGTGAAGGAAAAAAATGGAAGCAATGTTAATACAATATAGTGACTAAAAATATTTCACTTAAAAACAACACAAACAGACTATGATAATTGTAGAAGTTGGGTGATGGGTAACCGAGAGTTTAATATAATATACTAATATGCCTCTACTTTGTTATATTTTAAACATTTTTCACAACAAAAAATTAAAATAAGTAAACATTAAAGTATATTCTTAATTTCTTTTGCTGTGGTTCATCTTTTCAGATATCCTCTAAATTATCCTTGGCTTCATTCCCCAAATTGGATCTATGTCCAGAGACAGAGATGAAAGTATAATTGGAGTAAATGTGCTCTTATTTTTCTGTAATTAATAATATGATTAGAAAAGTAGGGAATTAGTAGCACAGTGGTAGTATCCCTGAATGCTAGAAACTGAGGGCTACTGAGGTGGGTTGATGATCTTGTTATATAAACAAGGGAGGAAGGGAGGAGGAACAGGGTATGGACTGCACATGGGTGTTACAAGGAAATAAGGTTTTAAAGAAACTCTGGGTCCAGATGATAAAGAACATGAGAAAAGAAGGGGGAAAAAACAAACTCAGAAAGGGCTGATAATGAAAAGCTGAACTCAGGCAATCTCTGCATATTATCATATGTCCAGAATAAAGAGAAGAAGGTTGATCATGGGGTTTCTGTGGGTTCAGTCCTAATGTCCCCACACAGGTTGAATAGTCAGATGCCTACAAGAACAGCAGTTTTAAGCCTAAGCTGATCCAGGCAGAAAAGGACCCTACCTTCAAGGATAAAGTTAAGAGAGAATGAAAGAGAGAAAGAAAGAAAGAAAGAAAGAAAGAAAGAAAGAAAGAAAGAAAGAAAGAAAGAGAAAGAAGAAGAAAGAAAGGAAGGAAAGAAGGAAGGAAGGAAGGAAGGAAAGAAAGAAAGAAAGAAAGAAAGAAAGAAAGAAAGAAAGAAAGAAAGAAAGAAAGAAAAAGAAAGAAGAGAAAGAAAGAAAGGGAGGGAGGGAGAGGGAGGAAGGAAGGAAGGAAGGAAAGAAAAAAAAGGAAGGAAGGAAGGAAGAAAGAGAAAGAGAAAGAAAAGGAGAGAGAAAGAAAGAAAGAAAGAAAGAAAAGAAAGAAAGAAAGAAAGAAAGGAAGGAAGGAAGAAAGAAAGAAAGAAAGAAAGAAAGAGAAAGAAAGAAAGGGAGGAAGGAAGAAAGGAAGAAAGGATTTATCTGTCCTCAGTTCGAGAATGGAAGCAGACTGAACTATAATAAAAAGCAGTGACTTCAAGGGTTTGGATTCAAGGAGAGACCAGCAAATGAAAGAAGTGAGCTAGAGTAGAAGAGAAGGGTTACTGTTTTCAGGCTGTACTGAGCTAATGAAGCAATGTACCCCAGTAACTCACCTACCTCATCTATCTATAGCTTTTCCTAAAATTGCCCAAGTGGATAGTTGTGGGACCAAACAGATTCTGTGTACTGTATTTTGGTGGATATCATGGGAAAGGTGTGCCCGGGGGGGGGGGGGGGGNTACTTGAAGGAAAAATTGCCACCACTCCCTTAAATATTTAAGTGGTTGAGAAGTTAAAGTTTTTGCTCAAGATGAGGGGCAGAGAAAATCCAGCTAAAGTCACTTTCTGTTTGGGATCTGGACTGGCATTTCATTAGCCATTTAAAACTTAATTGCAAAAGCATAAATAAATTCTCCAAGCCCCTTATTCTCTTTATAAATAGCACTTTCTCACTTGTATGCTATTCTTCATTTTCCTGAAAAGCAAATTAAGGCTTTCTAGTAGCTATTCACAAACACATAGCAGCTTTGTGGGTCCTGCTTTATTTATTATTCCATTTGTGATCCCAGGATTTATGTCGAGAGTATACTTATTAAACTAATGAAAAATGCAAAGTTAGCTGGCATGCCTATTTCTTAAGAAAACACAATTGAATTCAAAGTCATCTTCACAAATTTAATGACCTTTAATTTAGGGAACAAATGCAGATTAAATCACCATGGCAGAATATTCTACAGTAATCATGATATATCAGAAACAGTAAAAACCTTTACATTAACATTGACTAAGTCTTAATCAGAGTACTGTTTCCTAGGATAAAACTTCATAGCATGGAGGAAATGACAAGACAAGGATCTTTTCTGATAGCAAGAAATTCAACCAACAAGCAAATGTTTAGTAAATGATAGGAGGAAAGCCTAAATGAAGTAGGGAAAATATTACTAATGTGAGGATAGCTTTAATATTCCTCAGATATTTAGAAAAGAATCAGACTGTGATCAATTATTCTGTATTTGAGTAGAAGTCAGGGAAAAAGCAAGCTGCAGAAGTAGAAAGTTAGTGTAACAATGGGATGAAATCCTTATCATAAAAAGTCTGTGATATATAATAAATGAGCATTGTGAAATCTCATCAAAAGATATGTTTGGGGCACCTGGGTGACTCCGTCGGTTGAGTATCAGACTCCTAATTTTGGCTGAGGTTGTGATCTCATGGATCATGGGATCCAATCCTATATCAGGCTCCGTGCTCAGCTGGGAGTCTGCTTGAAGAGTCTCTTCTTCTGTCCCTCCCCTCACGTGCTCTCTCTCTCTCTCAAATAAATAAACAAACAAACAAATATTTTTAAAAATATGTTTAAGTTGTATAATAAATACTCTTGTATCTCACAGAGAGACTAACAAGAGGAAGTTCAAAATTCTGTCTAGTTCTAACCTATAGATTCAAGAATTAATATCATCCTTTAAGAATGCTTTAAGAGAATTTTAGAGAATTCTAAAACCATGGGCATACATCTAATTTTGATTAGTTGGTGGCTAGCAATATTGTGAAGACTGAGTGATAAAGGAGGATAACAATCTAAGAGTTAGATACATAGAGTATCAATCCTGAGTCTGTTATTCACAAATTCTGATTCTACACCTGAGTCTCCTCATTTGGAAAATATAGCACTTGACCTTCAAACTTCAATAGCTTATTACAGATGACAAGATAATGTATGTGAGTAGTTTAAGAATCAGAGCTGTACAGATATATATGCTTTTGTTATTAGCACTAACCACAATATTAGAAACTAATCATTCTTATAACTCTCTTAACCACAAATATGAGAACTTTCACTCCTTGCATAACACTCTGAAAGGGAATTATATCCAAGACTTAAAGGAGGGACTGAGGTTAACCATTTACTTTTATTTGTTTTGAAAGGTTTTTTTTACAAGTACATACATTCATACAATAAAATTCACATCGTGTATTGCTCAAAGCATTTTAGTAAATGAATAAACCTGTGTAACCCCCCCACCCAGGTCAAGATCTAGAACATTACCAACATCCTACAGTGTTCTTTCATGTCCTATTTCAGTTAACCATCCCAAAGATAACTAATATTCTCGCTTTCATCACTATAGACTCATTTTAACTGTTTTTGGAAGGTTGCATAAGTAAAATCAAACTATATGTACTCTTTGTGCCTGGCTTCTCTGGCTCAATGTCATTTCTGGGAGATTCATCAATGTGGTTAAATGAAACATTATTCATTATTTTAATTTCTATATACTACTGTGCTTCAGCAAAATCTCAAAACAAAAGCACTTCTGGAATGGTAGAGTAAGGACCTCTGATTCTTTTCTATAAAAGCAATGAGAACACTCATGAAAATTGTCAAAATTAACTTTTTCAGACTTCTAGAAATAAACCTAAGACTTGCAGCAATCTAAAGAGCATTCATCCAAGAGAAACTACTGAATTTTGGTAAAAACAGTGAGCTGTGTGGCGTTTTAACTTGCCCTATATGGTTACCCTTTCCTCAGATCAATGGTAGCCCTGAAAATCAGCAGCCTAACACCATAGTAGCTATGAAAACCACCCTAGTAGGCACTGAAGGGGGAAGAATGAGTTTGGAGATTCCCCCCCAATCCCCAGCCAATATTCACTATTTAACCTACCTGGCAACTCCCTGGAAGAGCCCATTCATAAGACTTCCATTTATTTTACCTGAACCAGAGTTTGTTCAGTGAGGAGATCTCTATCCCCAAGGCATTGTCAAAAACATTCCATGGCAATTGTTTAACATCTTAGTTACCTAAAACAGAAATAGCATTTAACAAAAGAAAGAAGGAAGGAAGGAAAGGAAAGGAAAGAGAAGGGAAGGGGAAGGGAAAGGGAAGGAAAAGGGAAGGAAAGGGAAGGAAAAAGGGAAGGGAAGGAAAAAGGAAAGGAAAGGAGAAAGGAAAGGAAAAGGGGGAAATGAAAAAGGGGAAATGAAAGGAAAGGAGGGGAAAGGAGAGGAGAGGAGGGGAGGGGAGAGGAGAGGAAAAAGGAAGGCAAAGGAAAGGAAAGGAAAACAGAAAGGAAAGGAAAAAGGAAAGGAAAGGATAAGAGGAAAGAAAGGGATAAAAGGAAAGGAAAGGAAAAAGGAAAGGAAAGGAAAGGAAAGGAAAGGAAAGGAAAGGAAAGGAAAGGAAAGGAAAGGAAAGGAAAGGAAAAAGGAAAGGAAAAAGGAAAAAGAAAAAAGGAAAGGAAAGGAGAGGAGGGGAGGGGAGGGGAGGGGAGAGGAGAGGAGAGGAGAGGAAAAGGCAAGGCAAGGCAAGACTGCTTAACAAATATTAAAGGCTTGCCAAAAGTTAAAAGGGAAATCTGGAAATGAGATGTGCATAGTGGGTTTTGAAAAGCTCCAAAATATTTCTGGGGATCTAGAAGGCCACATGCTTGTGCAGGATTGTGTATCTACCTCACAAAAGGCAAAAGGCCATATTTTCTCATCTCTAACACAAACTGAGGCTATGTGTAAACAGGAAGTGAAGATTAAGACAGATTTATAAAATGCCAGAGCATTGAAGACATATCCCAACACAAAGACACACAGAATCTCTTGGCAAAATCTTGGACATTTATTGTTTCAAGGCTTTTAAAAAAATCATCCTGCAATTGTTAGCTGACCACTAAGCTCACCAAGCACAGCCTTCAATGGCTATATATAACAAAAAATACAAATTTTATAGAGTTAATCCAGGAAAGTCACTAAACAAAAAGAATAGCAAAAACATATAACAACTACAATAAATCCTGGGGTATGAGGTACCACATTGTATTGAATAAAATTCTAGTTTTTGACAAAAAAAATAATTACAAGATTTTCTAAGACACATGAAGTTATGGCCCATACACAGGGGTAAATAGCAGTTAATAGGTTCTACTCCTGAGGACTCTAAGATGTTAAACCTATTAGACAAAGAATTAAAATTGTCTACTATAAACATGTTTAAATGATTAAAGGAAATAAGAGCTAAGGAATTAAAGAGAAAGATGACTCATCAAATAGAGAATATCAACAAAAAGTTTGGGGGATATGTGTATATATATATCTCCCAAATATAAATTTGGAATTGAAAAGTACAGTAACCAAAATAAAAAATTCCCTAGAGGGACTCAAGACGATTTTTGAGCTGGCAAAAGTAGAATTGGCAAACATGAAGATGGGTCAATAGATATGTCCAGTCTGAGAAACAGAAATCTTTTTAAATGAAAAAAAAAAGAAAAAGACAGAAAGAACACAGCCTCACAGATCCACAGAACACCATGAAAAGTACCAATATATGCATGATGGGAATCTCAGAAGGAAACCAAGAGAAGACAAAAAGAATATTTGAATATTTGAAGAAACAACAGACAGACATTTCCTAAGTTTGATATAAAACATTAATCTATAGATCCAGGAAGTACAACAAACCCAAAGTATGATGAACATAAAGAGATCTATTCTTTTTTTTTTTAAGATTTTATTTGTTTATTTGAAAGAGAGAGTGTGAGTGGGGCGGAGCAGGAGCAGAAGGAGAGGGACAAGCAGATTCTGCACTGAACACAGAGCCTGAACCAGGACTCAATCTCACAGCCCTGAGATTATGACCTGAGCCGAAATCAAGAGTTAGTCACTTAACTGACTGAGCCGCAGGCACCCTGATATCTATTCTTTCACATAGATAAATGATAGTCACACTGTCAAAAGACAAAGAGTAAAAATGCATTTTTGTTTATAACATTTTTCCTCTTTTATATGAATTAAAAGATATGTGCATAAATCATGAAACTTTGTTGATGGGCTTTAAATTATAAAAATACAACTTGTGTGACAATAATAGCACCAAAAATGGGGAGCAGAAAAGAACTAAATAATTTTGTACATTATTGTACAATAAAGGAACTAATAATTTCATACATTATTATAATTAAGTTGGTATTAATCTGAAGTAGATTGTTTTAAATTAGCATGCTAATTGAAATTCTCATGGAAACCACTAAGAAAATTAATTCCAATAATATAATAGAACAACAAGGGAATTAAAATAGTACACTAGAAAACACCTAACACAAAAGAAGGCAGTGACTGAGGAAGAAAAAGACATAAGACGTAGAACATAAATAACAAAATGATAGGGGCACCTGGGTGGCTCAGTTGGTTAAGCGACTGCCTTTGGCTTAGGTCATG
Organism: Ailurus styani; assembly: GCA_002007465.1. NCBI lineage: Eukaryota > Metazoa > Chordata > Mammalia > Carnivora > Ailuridae > Ailurus > Ailurus styani. The sequence continues at coordinate 242,674 of LNAC01000068.1, read as the reverse complement.
ACCCTGGAATCCCAGGATCAAGTCCCGCATCAGGCTCACATCAGGCTCCCTGCTTGGTGGGGAGTCTGCTTCTCCCTCTGATCCTCTCCTCTCTCGTGCTCTCTCTCTCATTCTCTCTTTCTCAAATAAATAAAACCTTTTTTTAAAAAATGATAAGTGTAAATCCTACCTTTCCAGTAATTATGTTGAATGTGAATGGATTAAGCCCCTGAATCAAAAGAGGGAGATTGGCAAAATGTATTTTGAAAAAATGACCCAACTATCTGCTGGCTATAAAAGACACACATTTGATTCAAGAAACAAAGAAGTTGAAAGTAAAAGAATGGGGCGCCTGTGTGGCTCAGTGGGTTAATGCCTCTGCCTTCAGCTCAGGTCATGATCTCAGGGTCCTGGGATCAAGGCCCGCATCGGGCTCTCTCTGCTCAGCAGGGAGCCTGCTTCCTCCTCTCTCTCTGCCTGCCTCTCTGCCTACTTGTAATCTCTCTCTGTCAAATAAATAAATAAAATCTTAAAAAAAAAAAAAAGAAAAAGAAAAAAGAAAGTAAAAGAATGGGGAAAAAATCTCTTTGGTTACAGTTATTGGAGACCTAGTAACCAAAAGAGACCTAGAATGGCTATACTAGTATTAAACAAAATAGACTCTAAGATCAAACTAGTGACTAGAGTCAAGGAAGGCATTTTATAATAAATAGTGAGTCAATTCATCAGGATGGTATATCAATTATAAACACACATGCACCTAGGAGCAGAGCTCCAAAGTATACAAAGTAAAAGCTTATAGAATTGAAAAAATGGACAACTGAAAAAGAATGGTTTGAGACCTCTATACCCCACATTTAATAATGGATATAACAAAAAGAGAGAAAACCAAGAAGAAAATAGAAAAGTGTAACTACACTACGAGCCAACTAGGCCTAACAAACATCTATAGAACACTCTACCCCAAAACAGAAGAATTCACATTCTTCTCAAGTGTACATGGAATAATTCTCCTGGACTGACCATACATTAGGCCATAAAACAAGCAGCAATGAACGTAAAATAACTGAAATCATACAATATAATCAATGGATTGATATTAAAAATCAATAATAGGGATACCTGGGTGGCTCAGTTGATTAAGCAGCTGACTATTGATTTCAGTTCAGGTCATGATCTCAGAGTCCTTGAATCTAACCCCATACCAGGCTCTGTGCTTAGAGGGAGTCTGTTCTAGGATTCTCTCTCCCTTTCCCTCTGCCCCTCCCTCTGCTCTCTCTTTTTCAAAAATAAATAAATACATATTTCTTAAAAAATAAGTAACAGAAGGTAACATTGTATGTCAAGTACTTCAATAAATAAATACCCAAAAATCAGTAACATGAGAAAAAAATTTTAGAAATTTACAAATATGTGCAAATTAAGCAAAACACTTGTAAACGCCAAATGATCAAAAAAAATCACAGGGAAAATTAGAATATATTTTATAATAATTTACATAGTTTAAGACTATGTTTTAGGTACATTTAAATTTAAGTTTACATTCCAATTGATTCCTTTATTATTATAAAACACTTTTTCTACAGTAATACCTTTTGCCTTAGAGTTTGTTTTGCCTGATATCGGTTTAGCTACACCATTTTCCTTTGGTTATTATATAATTTCCTGTTATATTTTTCATACTATTACTTTCAACCTTTAATAGTCCTTATGTTTAAGGTATGTCTTTTATGAGCAGCATATGATTGGTTATTGTCTTGCTGTCTACTTTGACCATCTTTGTCATTTAATTAGAGTATTAATCCAACTACTGAAGTGTAATTATTTAATTGTAACTTCTTACTATATATTTCATATTGTACCATCTTCTTTTAGATTAATCAAGTGCTTATTATTCCATTTGCCCTGTCTATTGGATTGTTAGTGATACATTTATTATTTTATTGGTTACGCTGAAATAAGGGATTCCAAGTTTCATTCTTCGTTCATTATAGTCTATTTTAAGTTTGTACATTTATGATTTCTTGGATATTATTTCTGTGTGTTATGTATGTTAATCCTATAGCTATTTTAAACCCCATAGTGCATTACTCACTATTATTTGTATTTAAATTTACTCATTTACTGTTCCCTGTGCTAATATTTTTCCTGCAAACTTTAAAGATGTCATTCCATTGTCTTCTGTATTCCATGGTTTCTATTAAAAAGTCAGCTGAGGTTTTTGCTCCTTTGAAGTTATATATATATAAATTTTTTTCCTTCTCCAACTACTTTCAATATTTTCTTATCATTGTTTTTTAGATGTTTGACTATGATACTCCGGGTGTAGCTTCCTCGCATTTACCCTGCATGTGGTTTGTGGAGCTTTTTGAATTCATGACTGGCTGTCTTTCATCAGTTTAGTAAAATTAGTTGCCAATAGATACAAAATGTTGCTTTTCTTCAATTCATGCTTTCCTGTTCTTCTGGGACTCCAATTATTGGTCTATCAAAGTTTTAAGTGCTGTTCTACATAGCTCTTATTTTCTCTTCTGTATTTTTCATCCCTTTTAATCTTTATACTTAAATTTGAGTATTTTCTACTTCCCCCTTAGTTCACTATTCTTCTTTCTGATGTGACTAATATATTATTATTAACCCATCTTATAATTCGTTTTGGTTCTTGTAACTTTTCCTTCTAGCATTTCCATTTGGTCCTGTTTTTTACAGTTGGTAATTTTTAAATCGGATGCTAAATGTCATGTGTGAAAATTTGCAAAGACTCTACATGAAGTTATCCTTTTTCCAGAAAGGATTTAATATGCTCTAGTTATACAAGGTATGGATTGATCACATTACTCATGTCAATGCTGGGTTTCAGACTTTGTTAACCGTATTGATTTCTAGTTTGTTCTAAACTCTTAAAACTTTCAAATACCTTTAATCATTAAGAAGTAGCATTCTTAGATTCTCCTCTAAAATCCTGAAGTGTTTACTTAGGCTCTAGTACCTTTGTGGTTTCTAAATTTTCATCTCTGTCTCCCAAGTTCTCCAAGGCTGCCAAAATCTCTGCTTAGCTATTTAACATCCAAGCTATTCCTTTACACTTAGCTTCTCTGCATGTTACCCTGCATAGTTTAGGAGTCAGCACATGCCTTGAGGGGACATTATTCATGAGTTTGAGCTCACTCCTCTGTGGTTTTCTCAACTCCTGGATATTAGTCTCTCAAGTCCCAATCACCTTAGTAGCCTCAAACTATAGCATCTGTCTCCCTAACCCAGTGAGACCGCCATAAGCCCAGGCTGACACTTTCTTATTGGCCTCTATTACCCATGTCAGGAATCTGCCGATACAAGTGAAAAGCTGAAGTGAATGTGGGTCTCAAGTCATTACAGTTTTCTCTTTTCTGAGCTCTTGGATCCTCCAGTACTGGCTTCCTTAGTTCTTCTCTAGTGACTTCAAATAGTTGTATATATAATTTTTAAATAGTTTTTCTCAACAGGAGTTAAAATATTACAAACTATTCTATCACAGCTAGAAGTGGAAGTTGAATCATTCACTTTTAATTTGCAATTTCCATAATCCCTACTTTCAATAAAGTCTTTCATTTGTGGTTTTAAAACTGGAGAGTTAAAACTGAGTCAGAAAAAGTATGTACTTGGATGAACTTGGAATAAAAAAAATGGGCCAGGAAAGCATTTATTCAAATATTAAATAAAATTTATACAATTGCTGTTTATCTATGGTTGTCTAAATAACAAAGGGAAATGGATTCCCGAATTATGTAGGTATTAGTTGAATACTGCAAATTCACATTCTCTGTATTCCAGATCTAATGTCAGTATTGAACAACAAAATTAAAACACCTTTTTGGTTTTATAAGTGTAAAATTCAGTTCCTTTCTATAGCATATGTTTTGTATTACTTTTTGAATTTCTAACTTATATTACTTCTTTACAGAGAGGTAAGTTTGACAGTTTGGTATGTAAATTTTTTTTAAGTGAAAGAAATAGGTCTCCTTACTATGTTGTGTAGGTCTTCCGGAAGGGACATGCTCCATTTAGAGCTTTGTTTCCTGCTTGGAGGGGCAATTAATATGCTTACTACTTGAGAAACAGCATGGCTCATTGGACTAAGCTTTGAGTCAGTAGTTTGGAGTTATAATCCTACTTCTGCTACTGATTCAATTTATGTCCTTGGGCAAACCATTTAACCTTTGCATTTGTTCACCTAAAAAATGGGATAAAATTACCACTTACTTGCACATCTAGCTAGTAATAACTGATTTTGAATATAAAGGAATGCATACAATATATTGTGACTAGTTAAAATTACTACAAACATTCCTACGATTCAGTTTCCCCTAAAGCCTCAGTATTGCTTTGATTAAAATTCTTCTGATCTAAGTTAAAATGAAGCACAATAAAGTGCAGTTAAGCGTTTTAATTTGCATGCTTAAACAGATGGGGAAATCCAGTGTAGTTTAGCCAGAGAAAACAAAAATTTTTTAGAAATAAAGAGAAAAATATGGGGCACCTGGGTGGCTCAGTTGGTTAAGCATCTGCCTTCTGCTCAGGTCATGATCCCAGGATCCTGGGGTTGAGCCCCACGTTGGGCTCCTTTCTCAGCCGCCAGTCTGTTTCTCCCTCTCCCTCTGCCTGCCATTCCCCCTGCTTGTACTCCCTCTCTCTGTCAAATAAATAAAATATTAAAAAAAAAAGAGAGAGAAAAATAATTTATTTCCCCACTGTTTTTTAATTATAGAAAGTATTATATGTTATACACATGTATTATTCTCTATTGCCTAAGTGCAAAAATTCAGTTACACACAATAATAGCAATAAACTCACATATATTCTTATTTATAATTCTTTAGAAATGAAGTTGTAATAATAATTATTGTTAAATTTTATGATAACTTTATCTCAACACAGTTTTTTTTAATGCCCTCAGCATAACATAAAAGGGAGCAAATATTCAGATAATTCCTTTGCCTGGTACTTTATCTTACTTTGCATAATGCAAGCTTCTGAAAAAATGTAAAGATTGACTTTTTTTAATATGGAGAAATTTAAAATACGCTTGTACTTCAGAAAGGTGCCACTGAAAGGAAGCCTTAAAAAGAATGCTTTTAAAAATTTAATAAATTGGGCGCCTGGGTGGCTCAGTGGGTTAAAGCCTCTGCCTTCGGCTCAGGTCATGATCTCAGGGTCCTGGGATCAAGGCCCGCATTGGTCTCTCTGCTCAGCAGGGAGCCTGCTTCCCCTCTCCCTCTGCCTGCCTCTCTGCCTACTTGTGATCTCTCTCTCTCTCTGTCAAATAAGTAAATAAAATCCTTAAAAGAAAAGATTTTATTTATTTATTTGAGATAGAGAGCAAGCTAGAGAGACAGAGAGAGAGAGAAAGCATGAGCTGGGGTGGAAGGGGGAGGAGGACAGAGGGAGAAGGAGAAGCAGGTTCTCCACTGAGCAGGCACCGAACTCGGGGCTGGATCCCAGCACCCTGGGATCATGACCTAAGCCAAAGGCAGACACTTACTTACCTACTGAGCCACCCCAGTACCCCTCCTTATAACTATTTCTAGTACATTTGCAGTTTCTCTGAGACTCATTTTTTTAAATCTACAAAATGCTAATAATATTATTAAAGCTACCCATTTAACAAAACTGTGATGAAAATCAAGTAAGTATGTCTAACAAAACTTTGAAAACCATTTACCTTGTTGAAGAGAACATTGAGGAATGCTATTATCCAACAGACTCCAAGAAACATCCCTGTGTTCTTGAAGTCTTAATGTTTTTACTCACTTGTCTGATATTTGTCACCATTCTAGGTAGTTTAAACTTCCTGATCACTGGATCCTTTGATATCCCATTTTTGGATCTCTTCAATGCCAGAAAAAAAAACATTTTTTGCTATCACTGCAATGGTTACTCCCTGGCCAGACACAACTACCCCACCCCCCGCCAAAACCTTGAATTCTTATTCTTAGATCTTAATTCCTATCCTTCTAATTGCTTAAATATTGACTAGGAAGTAACAAATCCTCTTAATGGTGCCAGTCAGCCTTCTAATCCATTGCTCCTATCACTCCTCTACCCACAACAGCCTCTTCTAGACTACACTTCCTTCCAACTCAACTCAAATTCCATTATTCAGTGTTTCAATTCAATTTCCATTCCTTTCTTGCTTATCTTTTCCTCAAAATCACGTACTTAACAAACTCAACCATGGTGGAACTCAAATCATCTGCCTGACGACTCTGTGCCTGAACCCCCCTGTGCATTTCAGGAAATAACCACACACCCAGCTGGACAGACTGGAGTAATGACAAACATGAATTCCAACCTCAAATAGGTAATCTACCCTAATGCTTTGCTCTCCAACCTCAATTAGGACTCTTTCACAAATTTTCATCATGCCTCTTCCACTTTAAGCTGAAAACTTGCTTTATAATTTGTGGAAATTAGAGCTCTCACTGGAAATACCATCCTCCTCCAGTGTCTAGTTCTACAAACTCACCTGCTTCTGCTGGTACTTTCCTCTTCCTGTCTGCCTCAATCTGGTTTCTGCTGAGATGGCTATCAAGGAGATGGATTCTCTCTCCATGATGACACATCCCATGGTTCCCTATTTTTTGCTCTTCAATTTATTGATGAAGGACTCATTATTGTTTCTATCTCCCTTCTGTAGAACATTCTCATGTATGACATCTTTCTCAGTTTTTATGTCATCTCTCTGGCTGCTACTTTTTCATCGCCTTTCCTGGCTCTTACTCCTCCACTTGCTAAATTTCTTCTCTTTGTCCACTCTCTATTTGGATGCTTTCATTCATTTCCATGGCCTTAAATACCATTTATGTGCTCATAATTTCCAAATTTATATCCGCAGCATTGCCTGTTCCTCCAAACTTCAGTCATATCCAATTGCTTACTTTACATCTCCATTTAGATGTTTTGCAGGCATCTGAAATTTAATGTTTTCAAAAATTGAGCTTTTTCGCTATTCATCCCTCTACTCCCTTCTCTATAATATACTCCTTCTAAATCTTTCCCATCTCAACAAATGACACTACCTCTGCACATTTGCTTAAGAAAAGAATAGGAGTCATCCAATTCATCAGCAATTCCTTTTGATTCTTCTTCCAAAGTCTATCTTGAGTCTGTCTACTTCTTTCCATATTAGTTCACAGTATCATAATCTCTTGCCTAGCTTACTGCAACACCTTTTTCACTAGTCTCCCTGCTTTCTTTGGTAATTTCTTGCAACCTGTTCTCCATATAAGAACAAGAATAATCTCTAAGGACCTAAGTAAGAACACATAACTTCTTAGCTTAAAAACCTCCAATGGCTTGAGGTTTCATTTTGAATAAAACCCAACAACCTTACTTTGGCCTCTAAGATATTGTTGTCTGGGGTTTGTATTCCTCTCTCTCCTTATTCATATCACTGTATTCATAACCACGATAACCTCCTTTCAATTTCTGGAACACATCACAGGCTTTGTACATACTGTTCCTCAACTAGCTCCATCCATGGCTATCTCCTTTTCATCTTGTGGGTTCAACTTAATGCCACTTCCTTAGTAAGTCCTTCCTGAGTCCTTCTCTCTAAATAGTGTCCTTTTCCTCTCCAATTCCACCACTCTTCTTCATCTCAGCATCATGTCTGCTTTTATAAATAATCCTTCCCATTTCATAATTACTTGTTTACTCGTTATTTTTCTGTCTTCCTTATAATACTATAAGCTCAATGAGGGCAGAGACGATATCCATTTCCTTTATCACTACACAACCAATACCTAGGACAATCCTACAGCTAATAACTATTTGTTGAATAAATGAATACCACAGATAAAGATGGATAATGTGATGAAAATGACTGATTCTTACGCAGTTTTGCATTATAGAAAATTTTAGGACTATATCATCAAAGCTTTATTCAAGATTTTAAGCATTTGTTAAAATGGATAGAAAGCACTATTTTTGAGGGAGAGTCTTAGGTATATAGTCTATTTTCTACTCCAGTGCCTCTCAAGTTATCTATGGTGAGTTCCCAACCTATGAGACTTTTATTAAATGCAATAAAACTGAATTACTAAAAACGTGACATAAAAACAAAATATAACCCCAATTGTTTTTATTAACTTTAACAGACTTAACATTATTCTGTTAAGTTTCTACAATTTTTTTTTTTTATGAGAGGGAGGGAGAGAGGGGACGGGGAAAGGAAGAGAGAGAATCATAAGCAGGATCCATGTCCAGTGTGGAGTCTGACTCTGGACTCTAACACTCGACCCTGAGATCATGATCCTGAAATCATGACCTGAGCCAAAATCAAGAGCCACTTAACCAGCTGAGCTACTCAGATGCCCCTCTACAGAACTTTTTAATCAGTTGTCAATGTCTATGCTAATCTTATTAAAGATCATTAACAAAGTTTGAGACCAACGTCGGTTTGAGAACTGCACTTTTGAGTAGTGTTGTTCCCTCCAACTTGAATGAATGACTGAGATCACTGGGACTGATTTATGCACTGTATCTCAAGGCTCAATCTATCCTCTGTTACAGAAAGAAGAGTTGAAAACTATTAGAAATAAAACTAAGAATAAAAGTTAAATAATTTATAAAACAGTTGAAGAATTTTGAAGTAAAATATAAAACTATTAGAAATTAAAGTTCTAAAATTGTAGAAATTAAACAGAAAACTAAGTCTTTGTGGTCATGAATATAAATTGCAGGGTAGGAAAATATCTTCCCCCAAATAACTTGACTGGATTTTGAAGGAGGTGAGAGTGGGAGAAAAGTCAAATATCCTTGGGATATTCCACAGGAAACAATTGGTTTTTATTTTTATTACAGACTTTTTACAAAGTTTTTTAATACAACTTTTTTATCAAAGTGCTAGACACATTATTTCTACCACAGCTAGTTTCTCCTAACCCTTCTAAATCATTTTCCTGCCCTAAAACAGTCTGCCTTAATGTTTTGTCCCTCATCTATTCCCACATCCTTACTCTTCTCATTATGTCTCCCCCGACTCCACCATTGGCATAGTGCATTGCTGTGACTAGACCTAAGTAAAAAGGGAGGAATAACAATAGCAAAAGCTAGGATATAGGGAATTTAATTCCTATCTTGAACATTTAGGGAGAGGAGAATGTTCATGGAAGATATGCTATTATTTGCCTTCCTTTGACTTACCACGTTACCAAGTTTTTCCCCATGTATTGTGCCTTCCAGCATTTGGTATATGAGAAATTCATTACTTATGCCACTTCAGGAATATATTATTTGAAATTTGAACACAGGAATAGACTTTTATAGTATCTTTATAGTATACTCATATACTGGTACAAATGTATATTTTTATAGTGTATAGAAAGCAGCAGAAATACTTTTAAATCTTTCATGTAAGGGAAATCCAACATCCTTCATGCTCCAAAGGAATTTTTCTGAAGATGAAGGAAGAGAGATTTGGCATGTCTATGCTTATATGTGGCTGTTGGTATGTCCAAAGGCAGGTGTATACCTTACAGTGAATTTCTTCACAATATATGGCATAGCAACCAATCTCTAAGGCAAGTTCAAATCCGGCCTAATTCAATTCCAGCCCTATTTCAGAGCTGAAGATTTAAACTTAATCCATACCTTTTTGAGCCATATGAGTTCCTAGCAAAATAAATCATCCTTTATTTTAGAAGCAGTCTGTAACACTTGTTTACCTCTGTCTCCTCATCTAGTCAACACACAGTTGAATTTCTAGATTAGATTGGTCTCTCAAGATTCTTTCAGCGGGGAAAGACTTGTAGTTCAATTGAATTTCTTGTCAGAACTCTGGATCTGAAATTCTAGCATTGTAGTGGCTATAAGCCTGGGTCTCAGGTATGGGGATTGAGTGATGTTAGCTAAAGATGTTTGACATATAATTGTCTAATGCTCTGGCAGACCAGAGTTCCTTTCATGTTTCCTTTCCCTTTCTCCACCTTCCTTCCTAAACTCGGCTTGTACAGCTTGTACTGTTAGAGATTTGTAGATTAAGTGATTCTAGAAATAGGAAAGAAAGAGGGGCAGTAGGGTTAGCTCCTGTTACTCTTCTTTTTAAGCTTTGGAATTCCAGTGGGAATTTAGGCACGTACTGTCATGTCTTATTAGGTTAAATTATTTTTGAATTTTTAAAAATATACAGAGGATGGGGGATTTTAGGAACAAAATAGGTAACTACTGTTACTAGATACTAATAACTTCTCCCATGTGGCTAAACTCTTTATACGAATAGTTAAGTGAGGACTTCAACTTGTTGCTCCCCTTTCATACTACAGAAAAATGATTTCCTTCTTCTCTTACATTCTTTTACTGGCATATTTAGGTGGTAAAATAAGGAACGTATTTTTGAGTTTTAGTCCTACTACTGGTTATTCCAGTTATTCCACTTGCTCTGGTTTCACAATTCAAGAAATATGGAAGTGATGCAGAGATAAGACAACAGTGAGGCCTTATCCAGGGTATAACCGACATCAAATTCCTGAATGATCTCAATACACTCTTCCATCCCAGAAACATCAGCGGCAACTTTTAGTGCAACTAGAGAATGGAAGAAAGTTTATATCAATTCCTTTGACCAGCTCACAAAGTCCAGAGAATTTCATAATATGAGATCATTTAGACACCCTGAAGACCAACTTGGGACTTTTCTTAACTGTTGCACAATATCAGTCAAATTCTGAGCATCACAACTTGAGAACTGGAACTCTTGGAGAGAGTTTAAAGAGTCACAGTAATTACTAATAACCTTGACAAGTTGTAGAAATGGGCAGATAATTACAGGATGAACTTAATAGACAGAAATATAGAGTAATTTAGAAGAAGAGAAAAATAAAACACTGTAAATACAAGGGAGAAGGCTTGGCTTTGTGGGAAAAATGTGGGAATCAGTAAACCACCAGTAAAACATGAGTTAGCCATACGGTACAGTTGCTTTATTATTTTTTATTAATAAAAAAATTGTAGAATACATGCAAGAATATTGTATCTAAGAAAAAGCAGTAATCCCCTAGTCATCGATACAATTATTTAGTAACCACCTATCACATGCTAGACACTCTGTGCGGGCATAAAATGAAGACATCGGGTCCCTACCTTCACGGAGCTCGCTAAAATGTGGTAAATGAGAAAGCTAGTACTTTTAATCCTGTCATTAGTTTGTATTCTGTAGCCAACTTCAAGCAGGCAAATACTGTGAGTTCCTTGAGGTAGGGATCTTATTTTTACATTTGGGATCCCATTCCGTGCCTAGCACAGCACCTTGTAAACAATCGACTTGGATTAAGAGGTAAAAATAAGCCCCCAAAGGACTAAAATTTGAAAAAGTAAACACTTCTCTGACCATCGAATATGTCGATCGAAATCCGCAGGTTTTCTCTTTGGCACGTAATGTTTGCGAACCTATTACGTGCAGAACAGTTCTCTACACAATGCTTTGTGTATAAAAGGGATGGTAGGAATGGACTCGAACTGCACACCGTGATAATTGCCATGGACATCCTGACCGGACTGACAGCCCATCCTCCGCGAGTTTTTTCCCTTCTTTTCTCTTTTAGCCGAAAGACAAAACGCTTAAGCAGTAGCTACAGGGGTGGGACGCGGAGCTAAAACGGGGGCACAGACACCAGCTCGCGCGCGCACCGAGCTCGCCAGGGCAGCTCCGCGGGCGCGGCGGACCGGCTCGCACCCCCGGCTTTCCGGCGCCCGGAGTCTCCGTGCGGACGAGGCGTCCCCCCAGAGGAAAGACAGGGCGCCGCAGACGCCCCGCGGAGTCACCGGCCGCCCGGCCCACCTCAGGCTCCTTGGGTTCCCACTGACCAGGCGGGTGTACATTCCAGAGAGGCCAGTGGGGCGCAATTGGAAAACCGGGCGCTCCCAGTCCCCGACCGCATCAA